>CM073770.1:28546424-28933924 GCA_037158775.1 Hetaerina titia | reverse complement strand
TCAGCTTTTCTAATACAAATTAAAGGAAACTTCGTTGATTTTTGTGAAGATAGAGTATTTTTCTGTATGCATTGAACAAAAAATTAGTAATAAAATCACATGTACGTCTTTGCACGTTATGCCTCTTTTGTGGACTACATCAGGGCCTTCTGCCGTAATGGGGGAAACACAGACCAAAGAGAAATCTAGCGCCCTATAATCAGTGGGAAAATTTTTAGGGAAAAACTTTATTGAAACGATTATTTTTTCGGGAAATATCAGGATTTAATTCAACAAACTTTTTAAGATTTGTTGTCTCCGGCGTAACTTTGTCTCGCCGAGGACATCCTCCTTCGAAGACACCTCTCCGGAAATCCATCCCACTGTCAGTTATTAGTGAACTCTGCTTATTTCTAAAGACGTGCGCTTCCCAAAATTATTTTATTGTAAATGGTGCATATTTCCAACAACCCAATGCTTTGGCCATGGGCTCATCCTTGTCCCCACTCCTGGCCGGTATTTATGTGGACAGTTTTGAAAAGGTTTTGTTCCCCTCTGCTCCCCCTCTCATTAATAATGTATTTGGTTGGTTTAGATGTGTAGGCAGTATCTTCTGTGTGTGGACAGGTTCCGATAGGCAACTAGATCGGTTTTTAGCAAATTTAAATTCTATCAATTCTAATGTACAATTCACGTGTGAAAAAGGGGAAAGAGGTTCCCTGAATTTCCTCGACCTATTCATCCCCAAAGACGGGTTACAGAAGGTTTCGGAAGGAGATGTATACCGAACGATTAATTAATTCATCTTCAAGGCATTACTTCGCTCAAAAGCTTTCGGCATTTCATGCAATGATCCACCGATTAGCCTCTGTCACTATGTCAAAATACAATATAAACAAGGAACTTACTGTAATTAAAACGCTAGCAGTAAACATTGGCTATTCAGAAGATCTAATTAATAACCTTTCCCGGAAGAAACTTACAAACATTGCCTTAAGCCACATTTACAGCCCAAAATATTTAAAAGATACCACTGCCAAATGGTGACGAATTTTCTATCTAGGGAATATTTCTAAAAAGAAATCGAAATTTTACTCAAAAAAAAAATTAAATGTGCCTTTTATTGTGGTTCATGCCTTGAGAACCTGATCTCTCACACTAAAGACGAAGTTCTTAAAAACGAGAGGAGTTGAGTGTATGAATTAAAGTGTTCGGGATGTAACACGAAGTACGAGTCTATTAGGCAAACAGGACGAAAATTTAAAAAAAGTATAAAAGAACACTAAAAATTTGTAAAGAATAAGAATATAACATCCCTCTTTGCGAAGCACCACATCGAGAATGATGAAAAAAGTGAATTTTTAACTGAAATTCTTCATTTTAAAAGTAAAGGCTAAAGGCTCAATGCTTTGGTGGAGTTGGAAATTTTGAAATGCATCCGTTGGAAGGATGAACTTGCCAACGAAATTTTATATCCCTCCCACTCCCCACTCCTAGACCTACCACTCTTCCAAGTCAACGAATGACACTGAAAGATGCAATCCTCTTTTCCTCCCAACAACATTTTAATATTTTTACCCCTCCACCCTCCCTCTCTGACCAAACCCCCCTCCCTCGATCAGAAGGTATATATATACCACGTTTGCTTCTATGAGGACCACTTGATGGTTACGTTCAGCGTCGAAACCTGGGTCGTGTTTTTAAATAAAGTGTGTGGAATTACAAAGTCAATTATTTCATTTCAATCAAACTTTTTGCTTGTTGTCGGATATAACATGCTCAAGGATATAGTTTGTGAAAGGGAAGTTTCAGGAAAGTGTACATGGCCTTTTCTAAAAAAATAAGTAGAATAAATCGGGGAAAATTAAAAGCAGATCAAAGTACACATTACTAAAACCCTTCAAAAGAGCACCCTTAGCATCAATACCCTGATGTTAGCGCCCTGCCACGTTTCTGGTTCGCTTCCGTAGAAGGGGTCGACAGGAATCTCGTTCAGGCAGCTCTTCAAGGTCTCTTTGACATAACCCGGGAGTTCAGTTTTGAATATTGCACTCGGCTATCATCCTGACATTTGGGGGGTCAATCAGAATTGATTATGTCTCACTTTTTGCACGTTTTCATCATCCTGTGTTCTGGTTGATGTCCACGGCATTCCTCATCGTCAGTCTCCTCGTTACTCTCCCAGAACATCCTGTGAGAGCATAAAGCCAACTCTTGGGGCATTTCTTCGTCTTTATAAGTTTTAAGCCATGGTTATGACTTCATGACCTCTGATCCCGATTTCTTGAGATTTACGCCAAATTTTATAGAATTTCATTGCTCCATGGAAAGTGACATCGTGAACTTGTGACGCGACCCTCGAGCAGGGGTTCAGTCTAGCAGCGATCCGTATACTGTAATGGCCAGCAGACAACTGACAGGGGTTGTGTTGCTTTCCCAAGACCTCTCACCATTTTTTCCAACACAAATCGTTCCACCCCAGTCGTCCGCTTCGCCAGGAAAAATCGTTTTACATACTTTTTGTGACACTGCCTGTATTTGCACATGTCATATACGTGTTCAGTTGCAAAAAAAAAATTCAAGATAATAATGAGTAAATAATTTTTTTGTGTGATTTGATATGGTTTTTCGAATGTAAATATTCGTTAGTTCACTGATGATTCTTTACCAAGACGATGAATTTACCTTACCAATAAAGTAGTAGAGAATATTCTTCAATTTTCATGTATTTCTTCTAATGAATTAGTAGAGACATAACCTAAATGCAGGTTCTGCGGTCTTTGCTAAGTGATTTCATAGGAATTGCATCAATTTTGGCCTTCATCCTCATGAAATAATTTTTTTTAATGCTAAATCATCATCAAAACAGCTGAGTTTCCCTTACATGTCGCTGCACGAAATAGCTCTATGACGACCCATATCATTTCTAGGTTGAACTCTTATTGATAGACGAATACATGTCTTAGCACTTTGGCAGTAGCGGTAATTGGGTCATAGCTCCCCGACGGCTGAGGTCATTTCACAGCATTGAGACGGGAAAGTGCGGGAAAACCGCCGCATCACACCGCAGTGATGATTCTCACAGGCAGGATTCAAACCAGCGATATTTAAGTCATTCGTTGAGGGTGTCGCTTGACAAAAACCTCTAGAGAGGTCGGTGGGCTAAAGGATACCATAATTATTGCTTGTTTTTAAAGCTTGTAATTTCTGTATAGGCATTCGGTGCAAATATTCCACCTCGATATTTAACCGGATTTACATATTTTCGAGTGTGTGATGGAACACCAGGGAGGTTGGTGAGAGCGTAGCGTTTGTGAATTCCTCTGTCTACGCGTCAGGTTTTCTCTCTCCAGCCATTCATTCGTTTTGACAGTAGTATGAGACAAAAAGTATGCTATATTTGTCTCATAAAAGAGTAATAGCCGGGATACATCAATTAATTCTAAGGAGTATTTATATAATTGATTGCTTGTAATTTTTTTGCATATTTTTCCACTTTTGACCCAAATTATTGTCATAATTTAAGTCATTTCCTACAATCTCTAAAAGATAATGATTCTCGACTTGAAAGCATTTGTAATTTGTTAAAGGTAAATTTTCAGTCGGTCAGAACGGCAAGTGATATATGTTCTTTATAATATACGAATCACTAAGTGTGTAAGTAAATCACTTCTCTAGTAAGCGTACGAAACTCTCTGGCTAACCATTAGGGAACGGTAAAGAAAGTAACGTTACACCAACGAGATAGGAACGTTTATTGACTAGATGAGGCCCATTTTTATACAACTCTGGAAAGTCTCGCAAGAAATGTAATTAAAATGGGTATTCATTTTAGGATCTGTGCTACGGGCATAATTCACTTATTCTTGAGTTCTCTTGAGGAATAAGCCGACAATCATCGATCATGTGGCTAGCATAGTATGTAGAAGTTTTTGTCTAATGCTATTGCATTATCAAAACTGCAAATACCTGGGGTCCTACCTCAGACTGAAAATGAAAAAAAAAATCCTCAGAATGAAAAAAAAATTAATCGTATGAATAAACTCGAATAACGCTCATAGAATCATTTTACCCGAAAATTGTCGTTATTGAAAGAAAAGACTGGATTAGTGGACAGAGAAACTGATTCGGGCATGCCTTGGGTGTCCTCTGTTGAAGTTCCGCAGTGTTGAAGAGATATGCTATTTGAATGAGCTAAAATTTCTATGCGAACCCAATGTTGCCCATATTTCTATAGAAAATGTTCATGTGAGATTCTTAAGGTGGCCTTCCTTTGAGACCTGCATTTTTAATTAAACTATGAATCATATGGCATCTATAGCCCATTAATTCAAACTGCTTTTGAGAGTACACACCAACTAATAGAGAAGTAAAATATGTCAAGACTTAAATAAACAGGAAGGGAACCACGAATGATAGTTTAAATTTGGAGAGGGAAACAATGGCTAACGGAAACTTGTCATTTATTAGTGCCTACTGTACTATATTAAACAGAATTCCATGATAACTAGGAATTAGCATGCTTACAGAGAGAATACTCGTAATGTAGTGAAAATGCTCAGCATAGGACGTGAAACGTTGGAGAAAAGTATCTCAGCGTAGAACAGCCGAAAAATATTCCTTACAGAATGACTCCTGTACGAAGCTACGGGAAATACCAAAGTAATATTCACAATATCAATATGGTACAACGGAAGTTAAAAAAATCGTTATGATTTCAAAGATGAAAAATGTAAGGAGCGATATCTCTTGTGCCACACGGAATGAGATCACATGCGATTGTAAATACGATATCTAGGGCGAATGCCAGAAAGGAATATCGTAAATAATTAAGCGAATTCTAAAGAAAAAGATTTGCTGAAAACTAAAACGGGACTCCAAGAGCATTTTTGAGAGTCGAAAATGGTGGTCGGGCCACCAAAATATTCAAAAACCAAAACTCTTTGAGTGTTTCTAAGTGCCTCTTCTTCATGAATGCGTTTTTAGCTTAGGCTATTCTTCGCTTGATGTCGGTCAAACTTCATCCAACCCATGTTAAGCTGCTGGTCAGGTAGATGAAGGATTCCATTTGCTCTAGTTTCACCCATCGAACTGTGGTATCTGCATTCAGCTTCTTTCTTCCGCACTCAAGGATTTTAGTTTTCTTCTTGTGGATACTCATATTATATTCCTCCAGTACTTGGTCCATAACACTTAGAGTTGCTTGCAGTTCCTCTCGCGTTTCCGCCACTACTGCGATGTCATCTGCAAACCGGAGCGTATTGATTTATTGTCCATTTACCTTGACTCCTTTGATACCCAATTCTTGGGTTTCTTTTAAAACCTCTTGGAGGTATTCGTTGAATATTGCCTGCGAGAGTTTGCATCCTTATCATACTTCTTTGTTTATTTTGGCTTCTATTTTCTTCTGTTTTTCATTTTCATGGTTGTTAACTGATTCTTGTGGACTTATGGAGGTTATGGATAATTCTTATGCCGTTGTAGTCCAATACAAGACCTTCTAATATCTTGAACATCTTGTTCCATTCGACATTGTCGGAGGTCTTCTCCAAGTCCATGAATGCCACATGTAATTGCTTATTTAAGTGTCTCGCTTTTTCGGCCAGAACTCTCAAGCTGAGAATTGCCTCTCTTGCTCCTCGATTTTTTCTGAATCCGAATTGGTTTTCTGAGAGGCATCCATCTATCCTTCCTTCTATTCTTCGGCTGTAATCCGAGTAAGGATTTTTGACGCTTAAATCATCAGACTCAATGTTCTCTGTTCCTAGCATTTATCTGTTTTCGGTTTCGTTGGCGCTGGAATCATTATACTTTTCTCGAAGTCTTCTGGTATCTGTCCGGTGTCGTAGAAATTTTTGGTTATTCCATAAAGGGAAAACTTCGCCTTGACTCCGAGTGCCTTGATTATTTCTCCGTGTATTTTGTCAACTCCTGGTGCCATGTTGTTTCTCAGGCCTGCCACGACTCTCTCGAATTCGTTTCTTAATAACTGCGGACCCCGATCGTCTTTACCTATTATGCTTTCATCTTTCATTCAGCCATCTTCTAGTGGTTTGGACGCTGGAAAGAGTACTTTAATATATTCATTCTATCTATTCCCATTGTCATCAACAGCTATTAGTATTTTTCCATTAGCGGCTCAGATGTTTTGCGATTTAATTTTTCTTTCACCGAATTGCCACTTCACTAGTTCATAAGCCATCTCGCTATTTCCCTTTTTCATGTTTTCATTAATATCCTCGCAGCAGCTTTATATTTATTCTTCCTTTGCCTTCTTGCACTCTCGTGTGACCTGGTTCCGCATCCCAACTGTTTATAAAGTTCTTCTTCACTCTCATTTATTGGATTCTTGTATTTTTTTCTTTCGTCTTTGAGACCCCATATTTGAGCTGTAATCCATGGCTTCTTAGATATTTCTTCCGTACTCACAATTATCTCATTTGCAGCTTTGGTAATTATATTCTTCATTTCTTTCCATTGACCGTCAGTGCTGGTATTTTCATTATTTACTTCTATTTCCCTATCAATGGCCATTTTGAACCTTTATCCGTCTATTTCTCCTTTGGTGGGTGAAACAGCTCCATAACGCCATCACTCGGGCAACATCTATCGGAGCACTTTGGCGCTTTATAAGATCGCAGATCTCAAGGTAAATCAGGTTTCCCTATTAGCTCAACTGGTAGAGCATCCGCCCGGTTCAAATCCCGGATAGGGAAATATTTTTACTTTCGTGATCTGCTCAAAAACCGCCTTCCCCACATGTCCTGTCTTCGCCTTTTATGTGTTTTCCTATCCCCTTTCCTTATACCTATTTCTGTTTGAATGAATATTTGTGCGCCGTATGGCGGGATTTTCAAGTTTGAATATATATATATATATATTTATATATTTAATAAGTTATTAAATTAATATTTATTTCAAGTTTGAATATATATATATATTATCATTATTATATATACATTCATTATTATGAATTATATATATATATATATATATATATATATATATATATATATATATATATATATATACATATTCAAACTTGAAAATCCCGCCATACGGCGCACAAATATTCATTCATATATATATATATATATATATATATATATATATATATATATATATATATATATATATATATATATATATATATATATATATATATATATATATAATTATTATTAGGTAATCTACCGGTTAAGGTAGGTTTTTGGATGGACACAACTATCAAATAAACATTTTGTGACTCCCCACCTAGCAAACTAATCTATATCAGGTCCCTCTTCATCTCGGTGTACTTCTTTCCTCCCTTCATCCCGTCCAACATCCCTATCCTGTTCCTACCCTTACCTCGCTTGCCCAACATTCTCCCCTCTATTACCTTCTTCAACATTCCACTACCGCTCAATACGCCTTTCATCCATTTTTGCTGCCTCCATAGGATTTATCTCAACAAACCCCTCTCCTCCCTCACCATTTCTAGTACTTCCTCATTTGTTTTCCTTTCGGTCCATTTCACCTTCTCCATTCTTCTCCACACCCACATTTCAAAAGCCTCCAATCTACGTCTATCCTCCTGCTTCAGCGACCACGTTTCCGCGCCGTACATAGCTACGCTCCATATCAGAGCTTTTACGAGTCTTGTCTTAACATCCCTACTCAACGTCCCCGTCATCAACTCCCTCCTCCTTGAGAAAGCCTCCTTGCCTAGCGCAATTCTTCTCCTTACGTCCCTACCACTTTGACCGTATTGGTCCAAAACACTTCCGAGATATGTAAACTGCTATACCTGCTCTATTCTTTCCTCGCCCATTTTAATATTTAGCCTAGCCTTTTTCTTTCTGGAAAATCGCATAACCTTTTTTTTTTTAATATTGATTCTCATCCCATATTTATCGCACTGAATCTGCAATTCACTCAACAATGCTTGCAACCCCTTGGCCGACTGAGCAACCAATGCCTGGTCATCAGCAAACCTAACCGATTTCACGAATTCCCCTCCGACTTTCACTCCTACCTCCAGTTCTTCCCATGCCTCTTTAATCATTTCCTCTACATATACGTTGAACAGTACCGGTGACAATGGGCAACCCTGCCTTACACCTCTTCCTAACACTGCCCATCCGGACTCTCCGTTCCCCACTCGCACCTGAGCAGTCTGAGACATGTACAGGTTGCGGATCAGTCTCCTGTCCCTCCAATCCATTCCTATTTTCTGCAATACACGCATTAATTTTTCCCAATTCACTCTATCAAACGCTTTTTCGAAATCTACAAAACAGGCAAAAACGTCCTGATTGTATTCTATATTCCTCTCGACTAGTGATCTCATTACTGCAATGGCATCACGCGTACCTCTTCCTTTCCTGAACCCAAACTGATCATCCCCTAAGTAATCATTTGCCTTACTCTCTATCCTTTTGTTGATGATCCTGAGAATAACTTTAGCTGCGTGGGATATCAAACTTATTGTTCTGTAATCCTCACATGACGAAGCCTTTGCCTTTTTTGGAATAGGAACTAACACCGATCTCACAAAATCTTCCGGCCAGATTCCTTCCTCATAGATACTACGAATCAGTCCATATATGGCCTTCTTCCCACCTTTCCCTAACCATTTCAACATTTCTACAGGAATGTTGTCCACCCCCACAGCCTTATTTGCTTTCATCTCCTTTAATGCCCTTTCTATTTCATCGTCGAGTATGCCTGGACCTAAGCTATATATATATATATATATATATATATATATATACATATTCAAACTTGAAAATCCCGCCATACGGCGCACAAATATTCATTCAAACAGAAATAGGTATAAGGAAAGGGGATAGGAAAACACATAATAGGCGAAGACAGGACATGTGGGGAAGGCGGTTTTTGAGCAGATCACGAAAGTAAAAATATTTCCCTATCCGGGATATCGGATTTTATGTTTCTGTGTGTTTAATATTTATTAACCTAGTGTTTGTGTGTTTATATATAAATATATATATATATATATATATATATATATATATATATATATATATATATATATATATATATATATATATAGTAACTGAAATTGTAATTTTCGGGGATCGGGATGATGCGGTGGTTAACGTACTGGCTTCCCACCCTGAGGGTCTGAGTTAAAATTTCGCAGCCGGCAGATATTTTTCAGTGGTATCCTGATCTCTACTTGAGGTGCTTTTTTGGAAGGCACTTTTAGTGAATACGCCGTCCGTCGGATGGGACATTAAGCTGCGGACCCCTCGACGCCGGGTTTCTCTCCATCCTTCTTCCTGTCCATCCCTAATGGTGGAAATGGTCTCAGCTCTCGGTCGCCTCCCATAAAAACCCCCGCAATAATTACTTGCCTACTTTTAGGGTCAATGTAAATTACTTATGAAAAATAGATCTGAAATGCATTGCTAGGAACATCCACAATTGGTCTCGTGATAATAATAAGGAACTTACGAGAAATAACAGTGTTTACTAGATCGATTCTGTTGGGCTTTATCATTCACAAGCTTTTTGTATGTATTTTTAAAAAAGGATATCAAGTTCCTGCAAATATATATTTTAACTATATTAGTTAATTTTATCATAATACAGATCATAGATAAAAGTATAGCACATAACAAAAATTTAAATAAAGAGAATGTTATTTTTACCATATAAATTTTATGCAGTAAAATTCTAAATAAAATATATCGCTAGGTGCATTGAGGCAAAGAGTGAAAGAACGGGAAATATGACAGAAAAGTATGAAAAGTTATGATTCTGGTTTTCTGGAAGTTTGTAATAGAACTGAGGGGTAGAGCAGGAACAAGGCTGGGTCTAGGAAATCTCGTGAGAATAAGAACGAGAACCCTGGCCTGCATGTGTCTTCACGAGGCGATACTGGCCTGATTTGAGCAACTGTCTTCGCCGCAAATGCCATCGTCAACGAATAGTGCAGTTATTTGGTACTCTCTGTGGTCTCAAGTCGTTACTTTTCTCTCGATTTGTTTCAAGTGGGTTTGTAATCGTTATCTTGGAATAGCTATAATTCCTTTAATGTATTTTTTCATAGGTCAGGAATGGCAGCGATGTTAAAATCCTCACTTTTCACTTGTAGCACTATTCTTAATGAAATCGAGGTCGTTAGTTTCTATTGAGAAGTATGTTATTGCACAATATTGGCTTCAAAAATTCCATCTTAGGTTTACTAGCCCTTGAGGCTATTTTTGTCTATTATTCTATTGCTGGAAAGTCACTTGAAACAGCTAAACCAATCCCTTAGAGGAAGACCTTGAACGTCCCTAAAATTTGATTCCTTGTATGCTATTATATCGTCAAAATGTTGTCGTACTCCGGAAATTTGGTGCAATAACTCAACTGGGCGTGAAACATATTCTATTCTTTATTTAATACGTATAGGTATTAACATTATTTAAATTCATATTTATGCCGACATTATGTTCAAATATTTTGACAAAATTGAAGAAATATGGAGTCTGTTCCAAAAAGAAGTAGAATAAATCCGCGGATAAAATTATTCCAGACCAAAGTAAAAATAATTGTAGTCCTTAAAAATAGGATCCTTATAACAAGAGACTTTTTAGGCGTAGTATGGTGGAATGTCATGATTGATTAAAAATTTGCAATTTTCTACAAAATAAAATTTAATACGACCCATTTAATTTAATACCCATGCTGCCTTCCACCTTTCCTCCCTCTTCCCCTCTTTTCCACTACCCTCCCATTACTTGCTTTCAGCATATATGCTGGACTCTGAGTGATGACTGTTACCTGGTGATGATGTAGTTACATTGAAACCGCTCGAAGAAAATTTTATTTTGTGGAAAATTGCAAATTTTTACTTACTAGGATCCTTATGCATTGAAACTTATCCTCATGGTAACCTTATGATCTCATCTGGAAATGAGGCTTGGCGCTACAATGAAGGGACACGTAACGTTTCAACAGATATTCACTTATGTGAAAAGGTGCATTGTTACACTCCTAATAACGCTCACGTTTATTGGTTGAATTATTTCCAGTGTGCTATTTAAAAAACTGAAGATTTTCATCGATATGTTTAAGAAATAAAGCCTTGATTACGCCCAATAAAATTTTTCCATCTAATATTGGACCAAGATCAGCTCTGATAGAGCAGGTCACAGGACCGACCCTCTGTTCTAAGCTCAGGTGAAAAAAACCGTTCAATGTCATCAGGACACCTCTTTTCGTACGAAATATTGTTAGCAAGTAAAATGGAGTTGAAGTCTTTCGAATTTTTTCAACAAATATTTATATAAAATGTGGAGGCCAGGTTCTTATTTTCTTTTGAGAGTACTCACTAACCAAAAAATATAATTTTTTCCATTTTAATGTTTATACTATTATGCTTTCAGCCTTTCGCGCCCCGGAGTTCATTCGTATAAAGGGCATTTTTAGTGCCTGAAACTATATTTTCATGTGCGTAAATGAATTTTGACATTCAAAAATCAACAACTAATGATAGCAGTGGGTACTTTGTGTATCTAATTAAACTTAATATGCCCCTTGATAATGGAATTTTTATTCTCGAATGTACACAGCTTGTGTGAAGGGAATATTTCAAAACTTAATTTCAATCTTCAGTAATTTAATAAACAAGTTGTTCTTCAGTGAGAGTGACAGACGAATTTCAATAACTAATCTTATCTTATTCATAATCTGCTGTCTCATATCCATTCTTACCTGAGAATATGCGATTGCTGGTGTTGAGTTGTCGTTTGGTTATTGTCAAAGCTCACGTTTCAGTAACCATGTTTATGTCGTTCTGTATTACTCTGAAAAATTTTCTGTATCTCCCGTGTAATGGGAGATACTCCTTACCCTCAGCAGGGAGAGTTCCTATACTTTAATTACAAATTCCAATGATCAGGAAAAAAATTTAAAATAATTTTTTTTCAGACGAGGAAATTATCTTTTCTGTAATCCCTTGCGGCCCATAACGGTGCGTGACCAATCAAGCAACAACACCATCTGCCTCGGGGTGTGTAGACTACGCGCACGATCTTTGGAAATTTGGCAGGTGTTAGATCGCGAGGGATTCAAACTGATGAAGTTTCAATTTTAGGTTAAAAGCAAGAATTTCTTACTTTACAGCGTATATACATTTACCTCTCACAATCATCATGTTGCCGAGAGAAATTGGTTAGCACCTCCGTGACTGCTGGGTGTTGTAGAGTACGGAAAAGATCTGTAGAATGTATGTGTAGATAGTGATTGCTTGAGTTACTTAAATGCTCACTTTTAATGTGATAACGAAAACAAATCGGAAATGGTTTTGTCAACGATCACCATCTCCGTGATACCATGTGAGTCGCCATGGTGTCGCATGACAGGGTTTCATAAGCAGCCTGACCGTACTTTACAATCGTCGATTAAGGAGATGTAATGTAATGGTGATGTGAAAGTAGTAAATAACAGGTCTTTCAGGTGCTTTGGCTTTGTTATACTTACAATTTATGCGTGGAATGAAGGCATATTTAGATCGATATTTCGTGATCATATGGAGAGTAATTTGTGCCGGACTGCGACGCTTACAAGTATGTTTGATCATTTTTTTGTCGATTCACGACTGGTCGAGTCTTCTCAATTACATTAGCCGCTTTACGTTATTTGTAAATATCTCTGCCCTTGTATGCCCATCCAATATAACGAAAACATCTCGTCGTCTCTTTGCGCTGGATGCTAGTATCTCGTGGTGGTGGAGAGAGGCACTTGTGCAAAGTGCACCGTAGCCCCTTTGTCAACACGAGGAGGCGAGTCGTCTCGCCGAGGTTATTATTGCTTTTTCCGACGGACTCCTTTACCCGCTGCGCATGCGTGATGCGATGCTTGTATTCGTCGGTCCTCTCGAATGGAGGTTGGACACACCGACTAACTACCCGATACCGTAATAATGGGAAGCGTTAGCATAGGTGTTAGCGAACGGTGGATTCCCCGAAAAAATCAATCAATGGGTCATTACCCTACGGGACTGTCTTCTCCAGCAAAAGCTTTAGTGGGACGCTAGGACATTCCTTATGATTTTTACTCATCTCTTAGATTTTTAACCTCAGTACTCGCATAGCCATAATGTGTTTGACAATCTTACCGCTATGCAAATACTTTTTCAAAACTATGTCATTCATTTCGTGCGCATCCCATTTAAGAACTGGTCATTTATTGAGAATCTTGATATGGTAACTGCAAAAGTGCTTCCTGTTCCCCGTGCCCAGTTTTGGTAATTTTCCGCATGGAAATTTGTGGTGAATGGCTCGAGTAGTTTCCATGAACGCAGGAAGAATCGTATTCCACAGCGAACAATAGGCTCCATTTCAGTTCTCAGAAGCTCTCAGTGCCGTGTTTGCACATGTCCTGAGAAGGGCTGAAATACGTGGAAACGTGCGTCATTCCAAAATTATTAATGGGCACAGAATTTATCAATCCTCGATTGAATAAAAACTATGGATTGATATTTCCAGCTCTGAGACAAGGTTTTACCCAATCACGAGTTTTCAAGCCAAAAGGCACATATTCTGATTCATTTAGAAATATCGCCCATCACCTCACCGCAATCTTAAGATGGATGGGGATGGTACGGTGACTAGCGTACTTGCTTCACACCCAGAGGACTCAGGTTCGAATCCTGGAGGCGGCAGATCTTTTTCGGTGGTATCCCGATCTCTACTTCAGTGCTTTGTGGAGAGCACTTTGAGTGAGCGCCGTCCGTTGGATGGCGTTGGATGGTTACAGGTGCTGTATAGTATGATGCGGATCTTGGCATCTTTCGATAGGAGTATGCTAATGCCGACGCCGGGTTTCTCTCAACTCTTCCTCCGTTCCCATTCGTTCCTAATGGCACAAATTGCCGTAGCTGTCGATCACCTTCCCCTAAAGTTACTATTTCTGTGTAAAATTGGTTTTGATCGGTGATGGTTATAGCTTATGAAACGTGCCGGACCTGTTCTAGTATCCCATGCAATTCCCGCATTCAGATTAAGATGACATACTAATTAAGGTCTCGCAAAAGCTATAGTGTTAAGAAAATCGAGACATTTTAATTTTAGTTGCGATATTCCGGAGTCATCACCCTGATTTCATCTCGGGAGCCTTGGTCACCAGTCTAGCTTCCTATACACGGACGCTTCACCTCGTAGCGTAGTAAATCCAGAGAGTAATTTCAAATTTCTTAGTACAGGGTATTAAGAACACCTTTAATACGGCATTGCTCGGAGTGTTTTGCAGGAAATTCTATTTTCAAGGATATTAATGATTCAAAAGCCAAGGAATCCATTCAATACATGTTTGTTCTCATATATTCAGTAAATTACCTTCTACTCCGGTAAACCAGGTTTTTTCTTAGAAGTTGCGACCTTTTCCATTGCATTCCTAATCGTAGTTACATGCGATGTACGTATAGCACAGCTCACGGTCCATTGCAGTGTGCCGTCCGTTGGATGGAAGGTTAAACTCGATGACCTCGTGATACCTTTATTTGCAAGTAGGCTAACGTCGGCGTTCAGCTCTTCCCCATTCGCTGCCTTTCCATAATTATCCGCCGCCGGCAAATGGCGGAAATGACCCGTGCATTCTCGGGTCTCCCCTCAGGAGTGGATTCTTATGTCTTCCTGTTGTACGGCTCGTGCAATAGATTTTCCTTAGCTACAATGATACAAATTGACATCTGTCATCAGAGCACCTTAAAAACTTATTCACTACCAATCATGAACTGGAACTGTTGGAAGAAATCAATGGGTGACTTTGTTAATTGATAATTAGCTACATCTACGTATTCAATGTTTTTTCATTAAGTTACTTCGGTTATTCTTGTGGTATTTTTATGTTATGTAGGGTGCGGCAACATAACTTCCTTTTTTATAAAGTATAACTTTGAGGCAGATTGAGGGTTCATTTGGATGAGTGCCGGGTCAAGGCTTCCTAGTCATACGAAGTCCGTGTTCAGGAAGACCCCAGATTAGGCCGCTTGATGGAAGGCGATTTATTCTTTAATCCGGTGCGTAATCAGAGCGCAGCATAGCGGAGGAGGAAACGAATAGACGCGTTGACCTGGGGTCGCAAATGTTCTGCGACCCGCTCTGTTCCTCGAAAAATGTTGCGTGAAGATGGGAAAATAAGGTTCGTATAGTGGGCGCATCATTCGTGCCAAAGACTCTCTCCCGTGGGTGGCGCTCGTGCGGCGGGAAAACCTACGAGGAGATTTGTGGTTCTCGATAGAGGAACAGAGAGGGGTGAGATAGGTCTTCAACCACGCACAGTTGAATTCGCACATTTTTTAGGGGCACTTGGTCTGCCTCAATATTTGGGTCAGCGCTTGAATCTCTGTTCTTATGCGACATAACTTGCGGTTCAGGTGTTAAAAAAATTCAGCCTATTCTAAATAAAAGCACTTCAATGTAAATTGCAAGACGATCATATTCACGAGAGTGCTCTATCGGGAATAAATTAAGTATATGCCCCTGACTTGGTTCCCCACGCTTTTCATTGGGCATTTCCCCCTTCTTTCAGTCTCTCTCTCTTTCCTTCGATCTCTTTTTTGTGTCCAGGAGATAGAGGAAAGAGACCGATTGAATTCTTTCCGAAGAAATTGATCCTATCTAAGAATATTAAATAAAAATTATATTACTTCTCCACTACGTGTGGAAAGAGTGCACTTAGTGTGTTTATATTATTTTTTTCCTCATATAGTCTCCAATAAAATTTTGCTGATACCACTGATAACTGAACCACTCGGAAGAATTATATTCCTTCCACTATGTCCCCAGAGAAATTACTGCGGAAGAAATTCCCATGCCCCTCCAAGTGACTGCTACCCAGCAGTGCTCTTTTTCAGAAAGTGCCGATTTTATGCCTATTTAGCTGAAAGAACGAAGTAAGAGTTACATTTCGTTTCGACTGTTAATTAATTTTATATTTTAATCGATTTCAAATATCCTGCAGGAAAAATATAGTTCCTCAAAACAGGTATTAGGTTGATGACATTGTACAAGTAAGTAAATACACGCGTGTGGTAAGTATTATGCTGGAAATCGGATAAGAAGTGAATATTGAATGACGTTTACAATATTTGTTATAGTAAAATTTAGAATTTTGTGTTTTAACTTATTGTAAATATGAATAAAATTATTCCATATTAACTTATCTAGCGATTTTTATTAATTGAATTCTCAATTGAAACCAGGCTACCGAATTTGGATAACGTCTGTTAAAATTGTGTTTTTAAGGATACATTAAAGTGAATCTGTGTTAAAATGTCATCTCGACATTTGGAATGCGCATTCTTTGAATGCTTGGCTATGCTGGACACGGGGTCAAGGCTGTTTTTTTCTCAGCCTCCATCGTTGGTCACACGCACGTTTCTCATCCCGATCGCTCTTCGAGGACCACGAGGTATTTCTCCACAGTGCGACTCCTTTTGGATGCAAATGTTTGAGAGAGAGGAAGAGAAAGATGTAGGGATGCTCTGAAGTGGGAATGACGGAGATAGGGAGGGGAAGGAGCTTCGGAAGAATGTGGTTTGGCAGTGACGGCCGCGGTGGAGTTGGGATTGAAAGGGGCGGCAATAAAAGGGGGAGGCAGACCAGGAGAGGGAGGGCAAAGAAGACAGGTTTTCGGGGTGGCTGGGCGGTGGCGGAAAACTCCATATGTTGGCCCATATCCCGAAACACATGTGCACACACACACACACACAAATATAAAAATATACTCAAACACCAATGTGTGTATATATTCATTCAAACATAGAAATAGGTATAATATATATTTATATGTTGTACATACAATTAAAAATTAAAAAAATATATATAATATATATATATATATATATAAACATTAATATTAGATATAATATATACACACCCATGAGTATGTATAATTAATGCATATACTTATCCGTATGTTTGTATAATATATACTCATACAGATGTATATTTTAATGATATATATATGTATATATATATATATATATTTATATATTTATATGCATATAGCAACTCGTTCCGTAAATGGTGTCTGTGTGAATTGAGGAAATATTCCTTGCGAGATTGCTCAAGATCCCTCCTTTTGGAGGATCAGGGCCAGTGATATCATTTGAGGGTCTCGTTTGCGGATCGAGGTCATTGATGGTATTCGTTCAGCCTGACCTTGAACCCATTTTAAAAAGTAATTAATCCGAAAAAATAATTTCCTTTGATTAAAGTGCTGCTAATAGGCCTACCAGAACTGATGAAAAAGTGATTTAGTAGGGCTTAATTGCTAAAGCTAATATTTCACGAAACTTCCGTCCTAGATTTCAAAATAATTTCTCGATTCTAGTCTCCCAAAAGGCACTTAAGTTTTTGAAAATCGCTTTTTCCAAGTATTATCTTGTACGAGCATCAGTGGTGTTTTAACTCATATTCGAAATTAATAAAAGAGAATTAGATTAAATGTGAGTACCTAAAATACGGATGCTTAATGCATACATCATAGCTGATTAATACGTTGCTATAGCTATTAAAAAAGAGCTCAGATTGAAATTTTTCTATTACAATTGATTCATTAGGAAGGCAACGTTGGGATTTCTCTCGTGGCACTGTTTTCTTTGTATTATAAAAACTGACAAATTCAGAGGGGCTCAATGAAGGAAACAAATGAGCTGTTCTGTTTAAAAGTTGATGTTGGTGTTAAATGAGAGTAACTTATTCTGTAGAACCCTGGTCGGGACCTTTTACGCCACTTGAATCAACGTAGACTGCCACTAGAAATGCGTAATAACTTGCTGATTTCATGTGTGCTTCGTTTTAGAACCCTATTCTAAGGAAATCCATCCTCAGTATAAGCATACATTTGTGTGTTCAAGTTACATCTAAGAATGCTTTTTGCGGTTCCTGTTCCCCTTGTATTATTTTTGTTTTCCATTTTTAACATTAACGACTAAATTTGTTTGCGCTATTCTAGATGATTTGTTAATATGATTATCATAAACTATTGCCCATTTGATTTTAATCATACCTTTAGTGTCTAATTTGGACAGTACTATCAGTATAGTCTTTATCCTGTCTTTTGGTGATGTCCTCCTTACATCTCTGCCCAGAAGCACCCGGCAGTATACAGTAAATACGTCATTCACTGTCTGCGGTTTTGATATTGAGTTAAAAGTCATTCAATCACCTAGCAACCTATGTTTTTGTTTTCCATATACTCATATACCCAATATATAGTTACATTTCATTGGACTCTTTTCTTACCGCTTCAACTCCTGAGATATTATGCAAATAAAAAAAGGTGCAGACTAATTAAAAAATCTAATCTACGCTCGAGTTTACACACCAGAGGTTTGTAAATCAATAGTTAAAAAATTGAGGGTTGAATGTTGTTTACCTACAATATATATATATATATATATATATATATATATATATATATATATATATATATATATATATATATGCATGACACTTGGCAATGGATTTAGTTCTCCAAAATATTCAACCTCAGTATTATTATTCTGAAAATATTTATTTATATAAAAATATAAAAAATATTTATCGAATTAAGATTATTATAAAATGATGAATTTACTTATTGGATTAATAGTCCGTAGTTGGTTCTTTCTTTTCTGGGGTTCTGGGTTAAATACTTGATGAAATTTCAAAACATGAATCTGTGCTTAGTTAATTGATCTGGAGTCGTAGATAAGATCAAAAATTTAATCCATGTACATGAAGTATAGTTATAATTTTATGCTTCACTCTGAAATATATAGGATCATTTTAAATTGATTTTTTAATTTAATTTACGCAAAATATTACTCGAAGAAATATATGATTAGAATATTGAGTTATGAAATAACTTAGACCAAAAATAAGTTATTGAGTGTGTTGATGTTAATTTATGTAATTAATCCCTGTCCCATTTTTCAGTACTTACTCTTGGTGTAAAATCTCAGCTAAAGAATTGCACAAATCGTCGTATTCATGTTAACAATTATCTTTTCCATTTATTTTGTGATAACCTAATATGTTCGTGAAAACCTTTTGTCTTCCTTTTTTGATAAATGACTCACCTTGCTGTTTTAAGAGCTTCAGAGCTGGGTGTGCATGTGGTTATCTAAAATAATGAATTACTCAGTTTCATGTAAATTAAGACCTAAAAATTAATGCGGTTTGTATTAATATTACTGGAAATGACTAAAAGACAAAAGCTGATTAACGAGTATTTTATTATTACACATAAAAAAACACGCAGTACAAATCTGCGGAATGAAATTATCATATAAATGTCTGACTATCAGCAAGGAGTTTGGAATTTTCCTCGCCAATAGCCGACTCACAGAGAATGCAATAAATAGCAAATAACATTAAAAAATAAATACGCCTTTGGCGGTCCGTATGGTGTTCTCGAGTACGTTCTAGGATGAATGATTTCATTTTCTATTTTGGTCTAGCGGATGATGGGTGGTCAGAGGGTAGGAGGGAGAAGGAAAGATTGGGCGGGTAAAGTTGGAAGAAAAGGTTGCGAGACGAGGCTTTACCATGACGACTGGGGAGTAACGTCGATGCGAACTGACTTGAGCGATTAACCGCGCTTCTGAAGCGACCTCTTGCGTGAGCTCTCGAAATTGCTCCCGCGGCGCTGTTCGATCGACACCTGAGGGAACGTGCCGCCGCCAGCGACCCCGTAAATCGGGCCCAGGCGGTGGCAAAAGTGGCGGGTCGGGATACCGGGCGGGCACCCCTCTCTCTTCATATGTGTCTACATGCGGAGGGAGATAGCTGCGTCTGCCGAGGAGCCGGTTCCTCCCCACGGGCCATCCCTCTGGGGGGTGAGGGATCAGTGGAGCTTGTTGCCGGCGTACGCCCGGTATGCGAGCTTGTGCGGGTCGACCTTCTCCTGTTGGCTCCTTGCCGCCCACCCGTGATCCGAGTGGCCGCCTCCGTAGCCGGAATCCCCGATGGAGCTGTAGGAGTCGCCGCCGTAGCCACTGGAGACTTCCTTGTGGCCGTGACCGTGGTAGGCCGTGCCGCGGAGGGACATGAGCTTCCTGAAGAGCAGGAAGGCGGAGAGGGCGAAGGCTGCCTTGGCGATGATGAGAGCCTTGATGGCCTTCAGTCCGAGCAGGCCGAGGGCGGCGAAGAACATGAGGGTGAACTTGAGCTTGAAGAGGAGGAGCAGACCAAGAAGCAGCTTCTTCTTCTTCTTCTTGAGGATACGCTCTGCATTGAGAGAGAGAAGAGAGAGGCGGTTAGGTCGTGTGAGGAACGAGGGCGAAAGGGAATTGGGAGAATGAAAGTCATTGCATTCATTTCCGCTCAATGAAACGATGTGAAAGTGGAATGTTGTAAGCGAAATAGTTTCCGGTTCTCGATTTCGATTAGTCATTAAAAAGAAAATATTCAAAAACTCTCTTCTTGTAAAATATTCAAACTGCCTGCATTTAAAACGTGAAATGTGTTGCCAAATTCATCAATTTCCCTCCGCAATAGTGCACATTTTGTCTGAAAGATATTTTCATGTTTCTACCCGGGATGTCGCATTCTATACTGAAAAGTAATTTAAATTAAGCTGTAAGATCCACTCTGTTAAAAAAGTTATCAAAATTTAAAAATGCTTATTAGGTAATTATGTGATGATGATTAGAGATATTTACCATTTTCATTTTATCTTGTGGAGTATTTCTATTTTGAATTCTTTCCGCAGTGAATCCTCAAAATTATGTCGTATGTACTATTAACATTTGAGTTATCGTCGAAGGGTTTCCTTCTAGTATATAAGTTGTCGTGGCGCTCGGTAGAAACTGCGGGTGGTGGGGACGTGTTGTTAATGGGCGATAGAGAGGGGCGCCCCCTTGCTCCCGTAACGCTCCCCCACCGTCGGGAGTGGGTGGCTGCGAGGGGTTGAGGGTGGGAATGGGGAGGAAGGGGTCCAGGCTCTTTCGCCCCCCACCCCACGCGTGTCACTCCAACGCGACCCACATCCACCTCGATCGCGCGCCCATCCCTTTTTTCCCCACAAAACCGGATCTCGCTCCGAACCCCCGAAATAACGGGATCTCGATTTCGGGTTTTATGATCATGTGTCGGTGGTGGGAGCCGGCGGGAGGGGTGAAAAGGGGGCTGAGGAGGAAAAACTAGAAATTTATAATGAGGGGGGCGGCGGGGGAACCGGCGGCGTCATGGTGGGCGGAAATTAGTCGCGCATTTTTCCCAGAGTTGTGTGTTCGGGAAATACGGATAAGTGAACGGCGCCTTTCCCACCTAACAGTTTACCAACAGAAATAATGATGTAGATTCTAATTTTTGGAAAACTACTTCCTGATTCAAAAAAATAATTTGTGCATTGTAGATCTGTGAGAATTTTTCATAACTGTGAACTATTACAAGGAATATACGCTGCGCGTTGTTTCCGGGTATTTGTCTGACTTACTCTCAAAGGAATGTATTTACGTAATGTTAAAAACAATATGCGTCTTTAGGTAATGGAGATTTGTTTTGGAAAAGTAATATACAAATGGAATATTTATTATTTGATTTCCCTGGATTTTCATTAAGTTTAACGTTAGAGCAAAATCAGTGTGCTGATTTATATTATTGGAGTTTGAAATTTAAAAATAATTTAACATTTTATTAACCTCTGTCCCATTACTTTACTTAACTAACATTAATACTCTTTACTTATGCTTTAACCTTTTAAAACTGAGAGTTTTACGGCTACAAGGTAGTCAGTACTGTTTGGTGTTTTAATCGTCAATGACTTACCGGTGGAGGACCTTTCGACTGAGGAGTCGTCATCCAACTTGATTTCAACGACGTTAGCTGCGCTGCGTGCTTCTCCGGTATTTGCGGACAACCAATTGGGCAGGTGAACCCTCAAGACGTGCTCACGGAAGAATCGGTCCACGCTGTCGTCCATTAGGTTCTCCAAAGCTTCCTCACGCGCATCTGCGGCCCTGGGCAAACTGGCGTCCAGCGCCTGCTCGCTCATCAGTGCCTCTCCAGAACTAGCGTCGACGGGCGCCGAGCGGACCACCGACAGGTAGCCGCCGAGACTTCCGAACATGTCACGCCTTCCAAGTCGTTCGATGAAGACCAAGACCTTCTTCTGGATGCACGAGAAGGAGAACTTCATCACGCAGTCCTCGAACACTCCGCTGAGTGCGTTTTCCTCATCACCCGCTGCCACGGCGCGGGGCGTCTCGGGCGCCGCGGCGGCCGTCGCCGCCCAACCGGCCACGAGAAGCATGAGGATGGCGATGCATGCCGACCTCGACGGCGGAGACCTAGACGTCTTCATTTCTCCAAGAATGAGGAGCCCCTTGACAGTGCCCAATTCACACACTGTGGCTGGAGCCGCGTGAAGCCAAACGTCGCCTCGAACCGTGTCTATGTCCTTAGGGGTCTAATATCCACTGCACAGCACCACGCACTTGTGCGGCAACTCACGGTCGTGTGATGCGGTTGCGGCGCGGGGGAGCCTATTTATCGGCGCGCGTGAAAGACGGTCAGTAGGTTCGGGATCCTTGTTGGCCATCCCCCACCCTCCTCCTCCTCCCCCCACCGGCTTCCCTCCTCCTCCGACTCCGCCCCCCTCCCCTCTGCACCCCCCGCTACCTCCCCCTCCAGCTGCGCGCGAAGGATCCCCCGGGAGAGCGAGCGGGAGACCACTCCTTGGTGGCCGTCCCCCATCCCCCAAATCCGAACCCCCGCTTCGCTTCCCCCCTGCCCACCCCCCTTCCCCAGGGACCCCTTGGTCTCGCTCCTCTCTCACCCACTCATGGATGCATCCAACCCTCCCCCTTTCATGCGTTCCCTTTTCAAAAGGGGCGCTCCTCACGATTATTTTGTCCACGGAGAGGATTCCCCCCCCCCGCACTCATGAATCCGCGCCCTCCGTGGCTGCTGCATTCCTATCGTGCCTCATATTTCGATCCCCACACACACACACAAGTACACGCACCGACATATACTGAGTCCGCTCACGACACCCAACCATTGCCGACGGGACGATTATTTGTTCCAAATGATAGGGCATTTGCGAGGAAGACTTTCCTTCCTTCAAAATGTTGACTCGAACAAAAACTTGGCTGATTAGAATAGCGTTCTTGCTTAAGCGTCACCTCGCCTTAATATATTCCTTTGTAATCGTACCAATTAACGTTTGTTTCTCTTTTGTTATTCTCATGATCGCTGGATCATTAGTTTCTTCACGTCTGTTTCTCTTTTATTATTCCCATGATTTCTGGATCATAGGTTTCTTCATGTAAAAGGTATCGGCAATAACCTAGCTATAAAGAATGCAGTTAGCTTTTAATTCGGGTTACTTCAATTTCTCGCAGTGTACTCAGGCAATTCTGAAGTTGTTAGCCAAGAAATATCACTGGAGTCAAGAGTTGTGATTCATTCTGATCGAAAAGGTTACTCTGCAGTTCGAAGGCCAAGGTCCTGTGTCGGAAGGAAGAGATGTTATTTGTTGGAAAAAAAGTAGCCACTCTAAGGTGTTAATAAAAAGCCACTGTACAACATATCATATTGTTCAATCGTATACCAGGTTTGAGACTAGTCCACTTAAGTGTAATCAGGGTCTGACAGATTTTACGACACGATATTAATATATATTTCTCGGGCACCAGTTCCTTCTGTCATGATGGGATTGAACATATTTTATGATGATTTTTGGCCCCCTCTGTGCTCTGCTACAGCTGCCGTGGGGGCTTCTTTTCCCTCTCGTCGGTGGTGCGGGATTGGAGGCTTTTTCAGCCCACGGAGTCCCTGACCGAAGGTCCTTTCCCTCCCCCGCAGCCTCACTCTCCGAGGAGTGCACGCGTTGCACTTTCCACCCCTTTCGCTGCCGTTTCATACCTCTCTCCCTCCCTTACTCTCCGTCGCGCACAAAGCACTAACTCTCCCGTGCACTTGCCCCGTCCCCCCCACTCCGCCTCTAGCCCTCGCAATACGCCCACTCGACGACGCTTTTGAGGAATCGCTTCCAGTTCTCTCGGGTAAAAGCGAATGCAACCATTTTCTTAGGAGAGCCGTGTGCGGCTGCCTCTCCCGTCAGCAGTCGCGTTTCAATCTCTATTTCCACTTTCGGATGCTCCACAAGAGATGCACTTTCTAACGCTTCCTTCCCTTTTGTCTGCTTCAGAGAGTTGCTATCTAGCTCTTTTGTCCACATCTCTGCCTTATCCATAGGATTTTTCAAATTAAATTTTTGAGCTACCTCAGTATAACACGTATGTTTTCCCACACCTGAGAAGGAATCTTTTTGCTCGAATGCGTACTTCAAGTCATTCCTATTTGCATGTGATGAATCTTAGTGGCTGATGAGATTTCGCATTAGTCACCCTAGAAGAAAGATGATGTAAACTTAAACGTCATGGTATTTTGTTCAAATATGAATGAAATAACTCTTTGTACTGGAAACAATTATTACAAGAGACGGAATTACATTATTTTGTACCTTAATAAATTTATAGCTGGTTATATTCAGCCCATGGTGACGCATTGTAGGTAGATACTTCTTTGTAATAATGAAAAATGAATTTTAATTGTTTAATTATAAAGACGATTTATCAGTTGTTTTCAAGAAGTCCAAAAAAATTCGGTTTTTTGAAAAATGACTAGACCTCTCAGGACGAAGAAAAAATTAGTCTTATACTAAACAAATCCTTATAGGTTTAATTTTTGAAGCATCATTAGCAGTAAAGTGAAGTAACAAACCTCCTCACATTTATTCTCTTTGAAAGAAACATAAAACTGGTTTGGAATTAATAAGGAATAGACTTGCAGGGAGTTAAAAGTTTTATTTAAATGAATTTACTCGTGTTAGCAGTAATTATAAATATATACTATACACCATCTTAGCTGATTTTAATGTGTTATGCGCCATCAGTTTGGTTTCTTAAAAACTGAATCGGAAAATGTTATCACCCAGCAGTGAAGTATTTTTGCCGAAAGAATATTTGATGTTTTTGCAGCATGCGCTTGCAAGTACGTAATAGTTCAGTTTTTCCATTGATACTCATGTAGTTACACTTGATTCGTAGCTAATGTGATGCATATTGTGTTTTTATTTATACTCGTAGTAGTATTGACTCAGGTAAATAATATTCATTTCAATGTAGCTGAGTGTATATTTTATTTACATTATTAGTATAGCGTGTATAGTTTCTCAGCATCATTGAATTTTCCGATTTCGGCCGAAGTTATGCCGAAATTTAATCAGGTGTTCTGGGATTTTCGTTTGATTATAAAAATTTTACAAATTTACGAAAAATAGCTACTTCCATAGTCTAGTCATTAAAGAGCCAATAACAGCCAACGAATAGAAAGTTGGTTATACTTATAGGGTAGACGGATAGTTTGTACTCTTAGCATTGGGTAAACTACAGGTATGTAAATTACAGGTATGTAATTACATGTATATGTAAAAATCACACATTTGCAAATAAATGACGTAATGGGCGTAATTCACGCTCCATTGGGCTTTACATTCAACTATCAAATCAACCTTTGTGTAGATTATGTGGTTTCTTATATTTTTAGAAAAAGGAGATTTTTTTGACGGTACTTCAAATATTCCCATTTAAATGGCATTGAGTAATGCCTGTCTGTGGAAGTGACGTTCTTAAAAGTATACCGCTTTATTAATGATTAATGAAGTAACAGTTGAATGGATTCGCCGCACGAATATAAACTTTACTGGAATATCATTATATTCTTGCATTAGTATATTAATGATTGACCTGATTAACTGTGCACATGTTTTTTATGTGTAGGTTTACTTAGTAAAATGCAAATGTAAAAATATGGAAACTGATTGTGAAAAACAATATTTTCCATTAAAATTATCTGTATTTTACTAATAACCGCGAAGTATTTTTTTCAGATAGTTACTGTTATAAAGATTCAGTCATTCATGGAAGGTTTTCTCAGTATTTTCGTTTCGAAATAGTCACTTAACAGTCACATAGGAGTTGTGAATCACGTAGTTATCAACTTTGTACAGCGTTCACTAAAGTCTCGTAAGCATTTGGAAATGTGTAAATGTTGATGCAAATTTTTTTCCGCTTTTAAAATATATAGAGTCATATTGCCATAGTGTCAGACATTTCAGTAATTATTCGTACTGTCCATTTAATATCTTTCCATTGTAACTAATTGATTTGATAAATAACTAAGCAAAATTGTTAGTCACTGATTTATTAGAACGACGTTACAACCGGTGCATCTCTTTAACTCTCAATTAGTTTTTCCATTTATTATATCTATTAGGATTTTCAAATATTTTCCCCATGTTTTGACTTAGACAATTCAGTAATTTTTATATTCATGCTTGCATAATTGTTGTAATGGAATTTTCGAGAGAATATCCTGTTTACTGTGAGCGTATTCTGTTAAATGTTTGCAAAAGTGTGGGGAAGTGAAAGTACTTCGTGATGGTCGTTAGATATAGCTGACCTATTTTTCTGCGATGCGCAGGAAATCAATTAATGGTACGCTAATGTGCTACTAGTTGAGACACGACTTGATTTCGGTAGCTAGGCCAGGTATTTCCTCATTGTTTTGGGGCCTGAGTTAAATCATGCACCTGAATCTTCTTTCTCGAGTGCGGTTTCGTATGGTCCGATTCCATCCTGCTCGCTCGTCGTCGTAGTCAACAGTTAGTTGTTCGTTACATGCACCTCGCGCACTCCCGTTTATTGAGCGTCACGCATTTGATTTGCTCGTTTTGTGGAGGCCATAAAAAGGGAAAAATCCGCGTTGTAGTGACTCGGCGGAGAAAACTTATGGGTGCTCCAGCTGCTGGTGCCGGTGGTGCTGTTGGATAGTGCGTGCGTGTAAATGTGTCGTGGCGCGTGAGCATCTCTTCCGCTGTGCGTCACTCTGTCCTTCTTTCTGAGGAATTTGTTGTTGATTATTCGAGAGCTCATGGGGGAAGGAAGCAGAGAACGTTGGGAAGAGACGCGTTGGGGGGGGGGGAGGCAGTAGAGGGGGAAGGGAATGAGGAGGATTGGAATGGGAAAGATAAGTGGGAGAGGGAGGAGGAGGGAGAGGCTGTAGATGAGGAAATGGGACGTGGAGAAGGGGAGTGGGTGCCTATATGGTGGGTGATGGACACAAACCATAATTCTGTCGATATTTAGACTGTAGAAGCCCCCTTTCCTACCAAATACATCTCTAAGGTAATAAAAGTTGAGAATCGATAAATAACGGTGATATGAATGCTCGGGGGCTAGGACGCTGAATCGCGGTAGCCGAAGGCATTTAGTTTTCAATTATTTATTGATGACTTCGAAACTTATTTCTTCGTCGATGATATTTTGTGCCTAAATTTACTTTATTTTAGGTCTTTTTCTTCTACATACACGGTGTTTCAACGCATTGAATGTTTTACCTCCCAACTACTTGCCCCAAACCCAGGAACCGCATAATTTCTTTCGAAATAAGGGGACTACGCGAATTTTACCGGATAGAATTTGATAGAATAGAAAGATATTTGGACGGGAGGATACACAAAAACTATTATGTGACAAAAAAGAAGTATTTTTTTTTTGGAATAATGCGGGTTAATTTTATTTTTTCCTTTGCAATATTTCCAAAATATCTTTTAGATGTATAGAGCGGTAGAGCGTTGGACTACTGACTGGAGGGTCCCGGGTTCGATTCCCGGGCAAGGCACTTTGGGCACCTGCAGCTCCACCCAAGCTAGTTGATTTATCGGGTACCAGATCTTCCTGGGAAACCATAACCGGCACAGGGAAAGGAACTGGCCCCCCTACCCTGATGTGTGAATATTCACACGCCGTCGGGCTTGGTACATGGGTGAGCTCTACCATCACCTACTAAACCGACCTTCTACTGTGTTTATGGTTTTATGGTATAGAGATAATCATATCGATAAATATTTAACGTTGCCCAGAGGAGTAAAGCCTTTTTCAATGAAATTCCGATGTAACAGGCTTGTTTCTTTTAAAATGCTGACAATGAATTAGTTAAGTTTCTGTTGAGAATTAAATTTAAAAAATTAAAATTCAGACGTTTAACGGAAGTTAATATTTCAATTCAAATGGATATGCCATATTAGTGTAACGATACCGTGATCATTGATTGAATGGCATTGTATTTTAATGAATTCATTTGCTAACACTTAATATATGATATTTTGTAGATTTTAACTATGGCTGTAATTAACTTTAATGACCATTACACTTTATGGTCATAATTTTAATAGGAAAATTCCTCACTTCGATTGAATTAGTCATTGAATACGGGTGATGAAAAAATTTAAAGACTCATAATTCGCTCAAGCTTACATTCTATCCATTTCGTTAGCATTCAATTATAGAATTCGAGATAATGAATGCATAGAATAAAGTTTGTTGGAGGTAGAAATCCGGCCAACTTCTGATATGCAAACTGATTGATTTCTTTAATAACGAACGCACGGGCCACTACCAAGCGCAGTTGCATCGAGTTATTTTCCCCTGAGAGTTGGTGCGGAGGGTGGGAATTCATGACTGTGTAACCGTGTGCGATGATATTTAAATAGTAATAGGGAATCTTTAAATTTAAGGCATAGTGTATGCCATACCTTTTTTTAACAAAAATAGTTACAAAAACGTTATCAGGAAATTACATTTGTTTCACCTGAAAACCGCCAACCCAGAGGGAAATCAATCCGTCCTCCCCTAGGATCCGTCACCCCCAAGGATCCGTCACTGCCGCAAAATTAACCTGCGGGCAAGGAGCGGCCATGCCAATGGACATGTGGAAGTCGGGCACGAGATTATTCGCGGTGGGTTGGGAGGCGTGTGTCTGTGGCATCGCCTCTTTGAGAGGTGAAAGGGGTCCCTCGTGCCCTCGCAGGCGAAGGAGAACAATGCACCATGTAAACAAGGAGGGTGAGGAAGAAGGAGTTTGTTCGAGGGGAGGCGATGGGGGAGAGGGATCGAGACGCCCACTGTTGAGGCCTTGGCCGTCAGTTCCCCCCTCTCCGTTCTTCGCCTTCGTAGTTGGTAGACCTTTGACCTCTATCACCATTGTGTTTCCCCGTGTCATATTATCATTCAATCTGGAAGCGTTCTCCAAGTGCCTATATCATTAGAAGCGAGAAAAAAATCGTCTGTATTGCCTATTTTCTTGAAGTAGTCGAAAAGTTTGAGTGAACATTTTTGTATCAAAGATTTTGTGAATTGGTCATCACATCGAATTACTTAAGAGTAGTCGAGATTCTGTGGCCCGAATTGAACGGAAGCAATCAGGGAGGTAGAAGTAGGACACTTTTTCTGGTAGACAACGAAAAAAATTGTTGAATGATGCCGACTGGGGGGGGGGGCGGCGATACGTTTATGGCAAAGTAATATTTTTCTATAAGTAACTCAGATTTTATTTACTTACAATGATACACATCTGTAACTTGTTTTAACACTTAACTTCAGATGCACTCATTCAAGCCAGGTTATCTATATTTTTAATATTACTTGTTACTTGAGTAACTTATAAAATTTTTTCAAGTGTTCAAATTTTCATACTTTAATTTTTATTATTTTTGTCTCTAGCGTTAATCATGGGTATTTTGCTCTAGCTGCTGTTGTATGTTGTAGTTATTAAATGCAATAATGCCGTTAATAATTGTATATTTATCAGTGAAGACATATGTTCCTGGTTTAACGTTGAATTATCTCGATTGATATTTTATAAACTTTTTAATGTAATCGTTTTAGGTCAACCTAACATCATAACAAACATCACTAGTTGTAAATTACTACCAATTTGATTCTGTACGACACATTAGGTGTTGAGATAAGTGAAACTATCAACACATTTTACCTCTTCAACATTTTTTTTTGATGAAGGGAAAAGTGAATGTATTTATTACTTTCCAAGAAAGCTTTCAAAAAGAGGGAAAAGGTAATAGAGTGGTAAAAAAACTCAGTTTTCACTTTGAAACATCCCTCGTTCAGGTTGATAACACTGGATTTCCGAGCAGTGTTCTTTGATGAGAATCGTCCTTCGGGCCTCACGCGCATCTGACTCTTTTATACTGCTTGTAGGGGAAAACTAATCTATTAAATAATTTTTTATATCAATAATGAAATTGGAGCGCGCCGCTCTCCATAGTTTTTTGCTTTGCCCAGAGCAATTAACGACGTGGGTTCAGACAGGCGTGAAAGTTTATATTATTTTTTACCATTTTTGGGGATTTGCGATTGGAGGAGCGGGACGCTGTTTGGTAAATAAATTTGGTCCATTAAGGCCTCGTAGAGAACCTTTATCGATCTATTCGTAGGGAAATCGGCCAGCACTGCAAGACGGAGATGAATCGGTAGAGACGCAGACATTTTCCCCTTTTCATCCAAGAGACGGCGAATTTACGGGCGTTAAGAAGGAATGGCAGACGAGGAGTGAGTTGATTCTCATTGGGGGAAGGGGACGGAAGTGGCGGGGGAGAGAGATGGATTGAGAGAGAGGAAACGGGGAGAGAGGAGTGGAGAGGAAGGGAGGGTGGAATAGGGTCACGGGCGTGGGAGCCTTCTGGGCCGATCTCGCCGTGCAGCGCGCCACTCTTTTTAAGTGAAGGTGGAAGGGTTGCGGCGGGAAAAAGTGCTCTTAAAGACGCTAGATTGCGATCGTTTTGGGCTTTATTTAGCATTCAACATCCGACCCAAAACATCTTCCTGGGAGGCCAATTCCCAAGAGCCTTCCTAAAAAAAATAAGACTGGGAAAAAATATTTGCCTCCAGAGCTGGCGCGCATGCCCGTTACTTTCGTGAAAACTTCGTACTCGGGGTGATTTCTGAGCATGCAGTTTTTATATAGTGGAATCAATGACGGTTTTGATACATGCAAAAATACACGGGTTGATTAAAAATATTGCAATTATTTACAAAATAAATAGTATAGATGAGAAGAATTTACACGTATCAGTTCATTAAATCAAATTTTTATATTTGTTTTTGTTCATTTTTATTACAGTATACCAATTCATTTGCTTAATTTGTTCGATTTTGGAATAGATTTTTGTAGGCTTTTTAGGTGGCCACTGACAAAAAATTAAATTAGACAAAGTCTAAAAGTTAGTTACTTCAGTTACCAAACTCCAAATAAAAATGTTAATTAAGAATTAATTTAGGACCGAGCCATTTTTAAATGCATTGCAACCAAATTGGGCGTGGTTTGGCATGGATAACTTCCGGACGGAAGCTATGCAGAAGAGCTGACTCAGCATATGCTTGGAATCCGGAGGGCCTCGGGGAAGGGGGCGATGGCATATCGCGTGAGGAGGCCTCACTTTCGTGCTGACTTCTCTCCGTAGCCATGGTTTCCTTTCGAGGGGTCTGCGACGCTCTATGCAGAGGGACATTTCATTGCGCATCGCACTTGTTTTTGTCCTTCTTCCCATCCCTTCCCCCGAGTTCTTCCATCCCTCCACTCCATTTCTGTCGGCGGTGTGTTTACTGTGACCACGAGCGTTCAAATCTCCAAGGAGGCCGCGCAGCATATCTCAAAATGTCCCCCTTTTTGGCGCAAAGAGGAAATACACGTGGAATTTTGCGCCTCTCCCCCGCTAATAAGTCTTCACGATTCGGCGACGAGGAGGTTTTCGGTCACGAGAGGAAGGGAACGACGCAGATTGGTCAATATGGTCACGTAGGTACTTCTTCCCGCATACATGTCTTTCAAAAGAAAAATATTTGCAGAAGATTATATTTTCTGGGCAGGTATTTTTTATTCTTCTCAAAAATCAAGTCCGCCTGAGGTAATTCCATATTTTTTCCCGTTCCAAGCGTCCATGTTTCTCTTTACCTACAAATTGGCGTAAAAGCGGCGCGGCGCAGTGAGGGAAGTGGTTAGGAGTCGGGGAAGTAGGGATGGGGGAGGGTTGAAGGAACATCTCTGGGCCAGTCGGTCGCCATCATATTGAAATTCCAACTTTTCGGCGGGGAGTGGGATCCTGTTTGTCTGGTGTTGAAAAAAAAGAGCCGGCCACGTTTTCTGCCGAACCGGATTCGGGGTGAAGAGGAGGTGGAATGGAGGTGGAAGTGACTCTTAGCCCCATCACCATTTGGTTTTGGGTTGGTCCACAGGGAGATGGTGCGGGGAAGAGGTGATTGCCGAAGGGGAAGATTCCTGGGGGAATGAATGGTGAGGGATCCCGAGGGAGAGAGGCAGTCGGGGCCCGAAACGAGAGTACGAGTGGGGGCGAGGATCAACCACCATCACGTGCTTTGGAATCTTGTCCCCAAAGGTTATAAAGAGGTCGCAAGCGTGTGATCCCCGTTCCAGTGTAACCTTGGGTAACATTGGGTGGGCTGCTCAAGCCGGAGGTCTACCGAAGCGCAGGTCCTCCGCCGTAGGGAATCGTTCACGTCTGTGCGCTGTATCAAATGGAGGTACGCGAGAAGATGATGAGGAGGCAGGATGGAGGAATGGGGGATGTGCAAGGAAGGCGTGGGAGCCGGTGGAACGGGGAGGGATGTGTGCGGCAGAGGGCAGTGGGCCACGTCGGCGCTCGGGTGCGGCAGATGTTGCGGGCAGTTGCCATGGAATCTACGATTGCTATTTGACAGGCATTGTTTTAGGCTTCCTAAGTTGAAAGTAGATATGTCAGGGGATACGCTCTACAAAACACGGATCTAAGATAAAAGTAAGAGATTAGGAAGGCGGGAGTGATAATTCCTTTCTTGCCAATTGAAGTCCTCTGAAATGCAAACTTAGTTTCCGCTCAAAACTTGTATTAATTGCGCAAAAGGCTCTCTTGTAAACATCTTTCTATTCTAGGTTTCATGGCCGACTTTAATCAAATAGTTTTGAATTTGAATAATCATTCGCGGTTTTGGTTATTTAGGAGTTTTGGAGCGTGGTTAAAAGTGTTGAAATTAGTGCTTACAATAATAGGATTTTTTGCGTAGTGAACCTCTATTGCTGCAAAGTTGGGCGCCATTAATAAAGCAAAAATGGAAGTTGAATGAAAAAATATTCGTAACTATCCAAATTTCAATTTATTTCCATATCTTATCACATCTGGCGGGATATTCACATTTAGTTCCTAATCCAATATTAATTTTAAAGTTAATTTACCCACTTTAAATCTCTGGCATCAGCTTGAAAATTACTTTTTTGTGATCACATACTATCGTGCCAATATTAAGATCTAATTCGACATGTGTTTTCTATTACAAATGTTTTCGCAAAAATTTTTCGTGCGCTGCAACCGAGTCAGCGCCAGTTCATTCCTTTGGAGGATACAGTCCGGGAAATAACACTTTTCACCGCATGTTATTCGCACGAGCAGGTAGACGAATTTTCATCTGAGGGGGCTATTACCTGTCCTCGGATTCTCCCCTCACCGGTAAATTTCCTCAGCCACGGGATCTCTTTTGGGAGCGGGAAAGCACCCACTTCCTCCTCTACAGGGATGGGTTTGCACCCTTCCCCCCTCGATGTGCCCGCCCCCCTTTGAATACGCGCCTCCCGCCGCCGCTCTTCTTCTCCACTTCTTCTTCCTCTTCTTCTCGTCTTTCGCTAACGGGGCTCGCCAAAAAAGGAGGCGGTGAAGAAGTGGCCTCTGGGTGGCGCACCGCTCTCTCTCTCTCTCTCATCTCCCTAATCCCCTTCGTCGCGCGCGCGCATCGGGTGGGCGAGGCATCCATCCTCCGGCGGCCTACATCCCCGAAAGGGAGTGGACGCCCTTAACCTCGTCGACCGAAAAGTCAGCCACCTTCCCGATTCCATTTTTCGGTCTCAGGCGACGACTTACTTAGTGCTGTCACCTTTGCAAGGTCACGGCAGTGCACATGTCGTGTAGGAAGTACTATTCTTGCGCGTGACGTGAACTCATTCGAATGAATATTGTTTCTTGAATTCCAGCGGCCTCTGGAAAGAAAGTGGGCGTTTGGATGCAAATGACTCGTGACCGTTTTTTTTTCTTATGGCTGACTGATGTTTCACCATTCCTTGGGATAGTGTTCCAAGTGTTTTTTTTTGTATTATTTTCGACTTGAAGTAATGGCCGACTTTCATCTGTCCTAGAAGGAAAGGGTTCTTACTGGTGCATGTACCGTGAAACATTAGCATAGATACGTATTCCAAAACGTATCTATGCCAATAGAGGTCTGACGCCCAATGTTCAGTCGCCAGATGATTTGGGGGAGACGGACTACCGTTTAGATGACTATCTTTTTAGCGAGGGTGATGACAAGTCTTCGACGACTACTGTATCCCTCGCCGATCCAGGAGCTGGCAGTGGTATTGTGCATGTTTAATACATTAAGCAGAAATAATGAGAAAACGTTATCTTTTTCTGCAAAGTAACGTCGCAGTCATGTGCCTAAAGGGTTAAAATTAAATAGGTTCAGGTTCAATTTATCTTAAAATATTGTAAATTTTTCGCGCATTGCATTTTATTTTTTCATTCTTACGTTGTTTCGGTTTCATTTGTCACCGCTAGGGGTATGTATATATGTTTGGTATGTTTGAAATAAATTTTCGTATAGCATTTAGACTTATTTTCAAGATGTACGAGCTCGTTTATTAGCTTTTTCCCCTTTATTTTCGGGTGACATAAATTTTGCCTTGCCATGATGTTAATGGTAATTCATTTATGCTGAAACACGAGGTATAATCTATGCTTAGTATAATTAATGGTAACGAACCAATTGATCTTCATAGCTCAAATGTATATTACTCGAAGCAGCTATCTATTCCCATTACAATTTGATTTGTCAAAGTTCAACTTTTTAGGTTTGCTGATGCTCGGAGAGTTACAATGACACTGGGCTTGAGTGGGATTGTCTCTGATGTACCACCAAGATCGACTATTCTGCATTTTTTTATCACTACTACGTTTTTCTAAATACCCTGATTCCCGGTAGACGAAGTAGGTAGCTTGTGTTAGAAGCAGCAACACAGCGCTCTTTCGCTCTAGGTGCTAGTCACGTTTGACGTTGATAAATGCCATTCCGTTGGGAAAAATTTTTTATCATACGATTGAAATTGCGTTGCACTTCCACGCATTTTGGAATCCATTTCAAACTGAGAATCGTGGATGAAATAATGGGAGGAAAATTCATACTTCTTGATTATAATGTATTAATAGTAAATTTCAAGAAACTGCGGGAGATGCCGCAACAGTAACTTTTAACGGAGTCATCCGCTAACATGCATTATAATAATAGTAACTTTTTCATATTATATTCCATTTAATTTAGTTTAAAATACTTCATTTAATTGGCATAGAATGCGCAGTGACTTTGTCGAAGTTGCCTACATCTTCTCATTGCAGCCTATAAATAATTTATTAAAATGTTGCAAGCCTAATCGTAAAGTTGATGAATATCAATCTCATAATTGCTTGACTTCAATAAATTAAAACCACAAAAATATCTCGAGGACAAAGGTAGTGACTTCGTTACATCGTCCGGCTTGTCGGGCGCGTGCCACTGGGAGAAGGTAATTTTTGTTCAATGATGAGCTATATATGGATTCGATGCCATCGATTCAGTATCTTTTTTGTGAAACAAAACTTGGCCGTGAATTGCAAATAATCCCACGCGCTAAAAATCACCGAGGCCTGCTTAGTTTCGGTAACTTAATTGGTTTTGGGAAAAGGGGGGTGTGTGGAGATACGAGGGCAGAAGGGGTCGCTCCGCAAACCTTGCTCACTACTCCGCATCCGGTGTTCCCAACCCCTTGAGGTTCTCCCCACACACCTCCCCCTTCCTTCTCACTCCCACACCCCCTTTGCCGCTTCCTTCCCTCTCTTACGGGTGGCTTCTCTGTTCCTAGCCGCTGACCTTCCTCGATCCTCTGATAAAGGAGCTTATTTCTCATGCTTCGCCCCCATCTGCCCCGGCTTCAATGGTTGGCCACCCAATTAGGCCTCCTCCCGAAGACTAAGAGAGGTGTTTATTATGAGATGACGCTTCCATTGTCATTTGGTCCCTACGGATGTTACTCGTGTGCTCAAGCTGCAATTAATAATTTGGAGATAATGAACCTAAGGTGTGGACAATGCGAGGAGAGCAGCTTACGAATATAGCGAGAGGATACTTTCGTTTACAAAACAGGATGAGTGATTTATGATTTTCTTCTTTTTCTATGTAGTTTTGTTGATCCATTTTCTTCGCAAAACGCAGCGAAATATTTTTTTGATTTTCGATTCTGCAACGTAAGAAATTTTTAAATGTGTCAATTAACCTCACATTAACGACATAGTTATTTTTCCCAACAAATGTCAAATGCCCTAGTGTTTCCATAATTGGCATTTAAAGAGTCTAACCTATAATTGGTATATACAAATAGGTATAACGTGCTGATTAATTCAAAGACAAAAATTGTAATAGAGGTGTACTAACACCATACCTCCCTCTCCATAGGGGTCTCTAGTTACTCGATGTAGTTGAAAGAGTTTTTCATGTGTATTGTTCCTGTGAGTCCTCTTTGTATATTTATGTCCCTATAATCATTAAGATAATTTACTGCGTTATAGCAATTAAGATGCGAAATAAATTCATGTTGATGCTCTTTGAAAAACTGAAAATATCTCGGGCCTCATATTAATGGTATAGTCTAGTCGTAAGGCGATTCAATAAAGATAATTATCCGTTAATTATGTTATGCACGAAAATTAATATTCTTATTAATTTTCAAGCAATGATTTTCAGACATTTAATGCTATTGATCTTCCGAGTTTCTTCGCTAACAGAATGTGGTACATGATATTTTTCTTGTATACTTCTACACATCAGCAGAACATCTAGTAGGGTTTTAATGATAATGTAAAATAAACGTCTTTCGGCGCATGTTCAACGATCCTAAAATTCTTAAGTGAAAATCGAGATATGCCGAATTTGTGAATATATTTTTATGCTTGTACGTATAGGACTCCTGTTGCCGGGATTCCATGAGTCTAGTCCAGATCAGCCGAAAGAAATTTAACTCAAATACCGTGTTGATTTGAGAAGAGAACGTCATATAGGAAACCATCGGAAGCAACGATTTTTTATGCATATAACACTCTTTTAAACTGAATTTTGGTCTCCAATAGTATCTCGCGGAAAAGGACATTTATGCATGTGTATTCATTCACATGGAAATAGATATAAGGAAAAGGGATAGAAACACATCGGAAAGGACGAACACAGGAAAGGTGGGGAAGGCGGAATCGAACAGATCTCAAGCAAAAAAGTATTTCCTTGACCGGGACTTGGACCACGAATCTTTCGACTTGCCGGGCCGTTGCTTTAATGCTCCTTCTGGCTATGCTTGCCACGAAACGCATTGTTCCTACACTTTATGACGTTGTATGATTCCTTTCCTACTGTACTTTCCTCTCGTGTGTCGTCTATTTCCCCTTAGGTGGGTGAAACAGCTCCCTAACGTCATCTCCTGGCCAAAGAATCGGGATACTTAGTTGAATACAACCCCCGCAGGTTTTAGTGTAAATGGCGTTTCCTCGATAGCGCAAGAAGCTAGAGCAAATCGAAAGCTCCGTGGTTCAAGTCCCGATGAACGAAATATTTTTGCACTTGTGATCTGCTCGATTCCGTCTTACCCACCTCTCCTGTGTTCATCCTTTATGTGTGTTCCTATCCGTTTTCCTTATATCTATTTCCATGTGAATGGATATTTCTTCGCCAAATGGTGGGTTTTCGTGTTTTAATGCACATGTGTGTGTGTGTATATATATAAATATATACAAGGGTGATTTGAAAAGTTTTTGACCTAACAAAGATACAAGACATTTTTTCTGAAATTTTCTGAGTAAGAAATTGTTCAGACCACCCACGTATATGTGCACACACACAAACACGGTTTTTAAATAAAGAAGAAGGCAAAGTTGAACTTTAAAATGTGAGGAGAAAAACTAGAGCAAGTGGAACAATTTACGTATTTCGGGAGTGTTTTGGAAAAAAATATGGTCGAAGTAGTAGAGCTAGAAGAGAAGAATTGCGTCAGGCAAAGAAACTTTCACAAGGAGGAAATTGATGACTGGAACGTTGAGTAAGAATGTTAAGAAAAGACTCGTCAAAACTTTTATATGAAGCGCAGTTTTGTACGATGCGGAAATATGGCTATTGAAGCATAATGATAGGCATAGATGGGAGGCGATTGAAGTGTGGGTGTGGAGAAGGTTGGAGAAGAAGAAGTGAATAGAGAAGAAAATAGGCGAGAAAGAGCTAGGTGTGGTAGGAGAGATAGGTAGGGTGTTTTGGGAATAATCCAAAGGAAGCAGGATAGCTTGAGCTTTGAGCTTTCAGCCTTCTCTTAAGACCTAAGAGAAGGGCGAAAGCTCCTACTATCTTAAATGCAAGTGTCCTTTTACGTGTTTTTTGTATAGTTTTGGGATCTATCGTGCCGTCCAACTGAAATAAAAATATATATAAAAATATATATATTTTATATATATATATATGTAAAAAATGATATTATATATTATGTATTTATATATATTATTATTTTTTATTCATATATATATGCTCTAACCACCTGAGCTATCGAGAAAATGTACTTTTACACTGAAATCTGCGATCTTATAAGCATCCGCCCGGCAAGTGGAGAGATCCGCTATTCAAGTCCCGGTCGAGGAAAATATTTTTACATCTGTGATATGCTCACATCCGCCATCCCCACCTCTCTTGTGTTCGCCCTTTATGTGCGTTCCTTTCCCATTTCCTTATCTCTATTTCAATGTGAATGAATATAAATATATATATATATATATATATATATATATATATATGTATGTATATATATGTATGTATATATATATATAGTATATATATATATATAGTATATACACTCGTATATATGATTCGAACATTTGAATGCCCTGAAACTAATTTTACGAGTTCCACGGTGATTTTAAGAATTTTGCTGCAACTAGAGCTGCCTTGGGAAAACATTGATGTGTAGGTATAACTTATTCCATTTACCAGCCAAAAACGGTAGCTGCCAACGTTTCTCTCTTGTGCTTGGTGGGATCCGACTATGGGATAAAGACAGTTAATATCAAATGCGTGCTTCAGTGGCTAAGTAAGGAAATTTTTTTAATTAACGCCATCCAAGTGAGCCTCCATTAATTAAGATAACTTACATCTTAATTTCTTTTTATACTTTAATGAGTTTACATAATTAATGTCAAATTTAATTAAAACAGTTAAATAAACGGACTTTATAAAGTAATGAGAACAAAACTGGAATCGTGCTGGGAATTTTAAGGATTTTATATCGACTGGTTTTAGAAAGTCAAGGATAAGATTTCAAATACTATATTATTACCAAAATGACCTCTCAGACGTCTTAATTTTATTCTTTCTAACGATACTCTTTAATAATTCATAACCTTACCTTTATCCACCGTACAAACTGCACTTAAATGTAACATAGCACTAATTGTTAATTTATATTATTATGAAAAAATAAGTATTTAATTTTTGTGTAATCATATAGAATTATCAAATCTGACTCTTATCGGTTTCTTGATTTGCTCGTAGTACTTTACAGGAACATCTTCCATGTAAAAAAATTCTTCTGCAAATTTTAAACATAGTCTCCTTTATCTGTTATGAATAAATGTCCGATTTAGTTTTTAAATTCGTACAGCTCAACTTGCTGAAACCGACTTTTATCCCGAAATTTGAACTTGCTTTTATTGAATTTTATTACTTGCTTTCAGATTTATTTAAAAGATTATTAGTTGCAATTACGACTATAGAGTAACACTGTACCTTTTAGTGTTTTCTCCTTATTAACTTGAACGAGTATACATATATAGAATGATTAACCTTGAATGTAAGTCGTTCAAAAGCTTTAGGCATTACTGTGACCCACATGATTTCAATATGGAATTTCTCCGCTTCCGATTAAAAAAGCTTGTTTTCGGAAGGAACGAATTGAGATTGAGTTTAATTGAAGTTTCGGATATTGCGAAGCGTGAGGATTGACTTTTAGGTAGGGGAAAATAGAAATTGGGCCTCAGCTGTTGGGACAAAGCAGAAATAAAGGCATATCCGGATGAGGCACTTTGAAGGTTGTAGCAACATATGCTGACAAAAGAAAATTAAGAATATTATAAAGATAATGATAATAAATGCTCATTAAATGTTTAATGTTGTAATTCTTGCGATGATAAAATGGTGGCAGGTCTGGATTCGACTCGATTTCGCGAGCAGGCACTTTTGGGACATGGATGTCAACGAGAATCGACCATCAACGTGTAGCCAGTTACTGGTTATTAGGAGCTTGAGATCTGGGTCGGAGATTTACAGTTGGAGACTCGTGAAGCAATCTTTGGCTACCGGAGATCTTTCTGTAGTAGTTCCACGAGATCTATATTTTTATAATAGTTATGAAAACACGCTAGGAGGTTAATGTTAGGTGTTAGTCCGCAGTACCGTATTAATCAAGTGAAAGGATCGTGGTTATTTGCGTAATATTAATTTTTACCATTTTTAGGCTATGGTCACCTATTGGGAACGTAGACGGATATGTATATGACACCTGATTTTATCCGAAATAATTTTGTTGGAGCTATCTAGTATTAACTAGATATCTAAAAAAAATCTGCAAATGTAAAAAACATGTATTTATCATTTTTTTTGGTATTAGTTTCCAGTAAGTGTTGTTCAAGTGAAGATATAATGAGTTTTTGAGACTTACAGACAATTTCCATCAATGGAACTGCGGGTATTTACTATTTCCAGGAAAATTTGTATCATTTAAAAATTCCGTCCTAGAATAGCTTCCCTGGTCTCGAGTAATTTTGCCGATTCCACTTCTAATTTTGTAATCATGTATGGGTTATTGTGATGGTACCAATATGATTTCCAAAAGAATAAAGTTATTGCTTAACTAGTGTGTCGTAAATACTATATATCAGTGTACAAATTGAGTAGTTTCAGCCGTGATGAGCATTAGAAAATTTTCGAACATTCGAACATTAAAAAAACTTAGTAAAAATGTTCAACTAGATAAACTAGTGGAAAATTGCTACTATCTTTTCTTCAGTATTGTATCAGTGTTACTAAGCGTTATCATGGGATTTTACAAAACAACAGTTCTTTACATTTCCTCAACCGAAACGTAGGTAAAAACTCGCAGAATAGTTTTCATAGATACCTGGTGAATGAATCTCGTATGGATTTGAAATCGAAAAATAACCAACTTGGCTTGTTTCTATGTGAAAAAGCCATGTTGGTTATTTTTCAATTTCAATGTGAAGATTTTGCAGCAAATAACGCCAAAAAAAGCTTAATTCATATGGATTTAGTTTGCGAGGGGTAGAAATGGCAGCCATTCATGCGATTGAGGTCGAATATATTAGTTGAAATACGCATTTTGTGTGCAATTCAATAGAAATAATAATGCCGCGATCGAGAGGGGGATGAATCATATCATAAGACACCCGATCTCTTTGAGAGGATAGCCAGTGACGGTGTCATCGTTCGTTTTCAGCAGAAGTTTTTAAAATTTCTTAAATAAATTAATAAATAAAACAGTTTCTGGCGTAGCTTGGTGGAAAATCTTCATATTGACGTTTTTATGACGTTTACGTAAAAAGTTTATGTGGAAAAGCAAAGTGTTTTGATTTATAAAAACGTCAATATTAAATAAATTATTTCAAAAATTTTAAATTCTTTGTATAATTACAGCAATATGACAAGAATTAAATATACGAAGCAAGTAACTGCAAATTTTTTTACTGTTTATTTGTTGCCTCTTTCGCACTAAACGAATAGTAATCGTTATGAGTTATCAATCCGTGGACCGTTATTTGGCAGCTCTTCAAACTGCCCTGTTCCCTGGTGATATCTTCATTCCATGATAGAATTTGGCACTTTCCTTTGCCTATCATAGTCAGTCATAGAAATAAGGGCAGTCGCATTTCCTTTATCCGCAGAGAGCATAAGAATATTTTTTTGCTCTTCAAATCGCTCAGAACCTGTTCTTTCTCACCGGAGATTTCGGGTGCAGACTGTCTGGTCCTTTTTTAGGAGTTTTGGTGTTTTATTCCCTATTTCCCATGAATAATCTTTGCACATCTTTCACGGATTCTATCCTAGATACGAATCATTCGATTGAAATGGATTCAATTACAATGATGAAATCTCGGTCCTTGAATATGATGGATTGGGTTGCGTTTGGCAGGGTAGCATCTGTCATTTTCAACAGTTTCTTGAAGATCAATTCTCTTCATTGACCAGATGTTGTCCTCAATGTAAATTGTCAATTTTTTATCTCAGTTTTCCTTGATTTTGTGAAAGTCTTGTGAAAAGACTCATAAGTAATCGCATCCAGGTTACCCCAGTCACGCGGTAGAATGACCCTTTCAGCTGCATCTCGTAGAGTTCCCATGAGAAATACCTAAAGAGTATCCCGGGAAGTATATTATTTCTCGAGGGAGAGCTTTGCTGGAACGGCAAAGATTTCTTTTTGCAGACTTTGTTTGGAAATAATGCTTAATTTGTGCAGAGGGCAGAGTAGTGGAACACTTAAAAAGTTCGGTATTCACTCCAGTTATACGAACGGTTATGGAGCACACATCCAACCACCCGGATCACCGCATTAATATAAATGAAATGCGTGGGAGAATGAGAAAAAATTCCATTTCCCTCGTCTTGCACTTGAAGAAATCGGAATAGATAAAGCAGCGTTGAGTTTCAACGGAGATGCTGGGCTTTGTCTCTGCAAGAATTGTAAACGACTAACGTTCACAAATAAATTTCAAGTCAGTGGCTTAACGTCAGTTTCTGACCCCTCGTTTTTAACTGGCTTCAAAGACGAGAGGCCACCCTGGGGACAGGCCGATTTCAAATGACGGCACCAATCAGATATCCTCTTCCAAATATTGGAAAAACGAAGCTGAACTCGAAAATCGCAAACCTGCAGTTTGAAAGTGATCCCTAATTATTTTACAAAATAATTGTATTTAATGTTTAGTTTTTTCTCCTGACGAATAATAGTTACAGTAGTGCTGATAGTTTTTATAGGGTAAAGAAATAAAGAATTCAGAACATCTCAAGGCGTTAATCATTTACTTAAGAATAATTAGCTTAATGCCTATATGGGCTGTATCTCTTTTTCATGTTGCTTGCTATAGTTTCATTTTCACGAGAGTTCCTATTCTCCTTATTCTTTATTCATTACTGCTATTTTCAGTATAAAAACAAGTTTGTTTCTAAAGAAAAATAACTCCAGAAATGCCAGTCGAATTCCTTCATTCTTATCTTAGAAAACATGTTTGCTTGTTGTAGGGAGCACGTGGAGGTTACGCTGGTTCGTTAATAACCATCGAGACCAGGAGAGCATTTAAACCGCCTGTGTAGAATCGTACCGCAGTTCTATTTTTCGGTTGCTCACATTATTGAAGAAATGTAAGCCAAGAATTCACCTGAAATTGTAAACGATATCGGAAAAGAGGAATTTTCATATGCTTCCCAAGGATTGGTAATTGAAATTCACCAGGTAAAATTCTCAGGGTTGAGATCATGAAAGTAAAATTAATTTGCCATCTAAATTTAGCATAATTGACTTCATAGTTACGGGGGAGAAGGAGGAACGACGGTCTGGGGACTGCAGAACGGCCGAGAAGATGGAGTTCGATGCTTTAGTGGGGACTCGTCATCATACTCGTGCTCCTTAAGGCTTGGACTTGTCCTTGTTTTAATATTTCTCCGAGAATTCTCGATTTCAAACACTTCATTAAAGCTTATTCTTTTATGGACTCGTAATCTAAGGCGTCCTCCTATTGAAATAGATAGCTGCCATGTCATTCTGTGACACGATTCGCTACTGCTGAAATCTCCACTTGAGATAATGAATTGACACTTCTGTTACGTGTTTTCTGTGGCCTATGGCCTCAGGATGTGAATAATACATAACAAACAGAAGACTTCATTTGTATTCAACTACAGATTTCGATAATGTATATAATTCACAGGCTATGAATAGATTATTTTGAAAGCTTTTAATTTTATGAAGATATATTTTGATACAAAACGCTTGAGCTTATTAAAATTGAAAGGAAATCCCTCGAGTCAAATGTTGGTTAGAAGTGTCAATAAATATACCACAAAAATTCAATAGATTCGGGCAAGATGGAAGTTCGCCATTATGAGAAAAACAAAATTTGCACATTTCCACAGATTTATTGGTAATGTGCAATGAGTTTCAATTCATCGAACCATCTTCAGGTACAAGACAAGATTCGACATGTGATACATCATATTTATACCAGTTTGAGGAAGGGGGGAAGAAAAGAATGAGGAGTAAGGTAAGCGGGGACAACCTCTTTTTGCCTCTTTCCTCCCTCTTTTTATCTCTTCATTTCTTTAGTTCCCTGTTTCTTTGGGTTTTCCATATTTCCACTCTTCCCCGTGTCCCTGCCTACTACTTCTCACACTTTTCTCCTCCTCTCTTCCTCCAACAGGTATAAATATAATGTATCGCATGTTGAATCTCGTCTCGTGCCCGAAGATGATTCGATGAACTGAAACGCGTTGTACGTTACGTATAAACAACATTTGGCGTGAAGATTTACCGATGTCAGTTTCGATTCGGATCCTGAGAAAGCGTAAAGCAGTATATGTGGACTATAGGTTGATAAATTTTCATTCGAATGAAGCAAAAGGATTTCTTAGAATCACCAATGAAAGATTACAAATTAATAAAAACAACTACCTGGGTGAAGGTCAGATCGGCTTCAGAAATGGGAGATTAACGCGTGAAACCATTTCAGTGATGAGAAAATTAGTAGAAAGAAACATTTAGTGTATATAATGAGGATTTGTATACTGTATGTGCTTTGCGGATTTTGAGAAGACGTTCGCTCGTGTAGTGTGGGCAAAGTTACACTAATGGATATGACTTCATTAGGTAGTTGACCCTAGGGATAAAAGGCTGATTCGAAGCCTGCACATAAAATAGGACAGGTCAGCTGAGGGGGAATTGACTTCGTTAGTGGTTGTTGGGAGAGTGAGACAGGGTTTCCCGTTATCGCCAGTACTTTTCAACAAACATACTGAGGTAATTTAAGAACAGAATGAAAAGGGCTGGATTTTAAAATAGATGGTCAGATAAATACGTAAGTCAGGTTTGCAGATGATCAAGATGTAGTGAGTCTGACAACTAAGGTATTCCGGACATTATTAAAGGGTTTGCATAACAAATTACAGGAGGAACGAAGATATGATTCACACACATACAAGAGGTATGTGATGTGGATTATCCACAGAAAGAATTGTGAATGAATGTCTTGGGGGGAAATGTAAGGGGCGGAAATGTAAGGAAAGAAAATATTTAGGAGGAAATAAACTATAGCAGGTGGGTCAATTAATTTTTCTGAGCAGTATTATAGAGGAAAAGGGGAAACGTAGTAGGGAGATAAGGAGAAAATTTGTGTTAGAAAAAGAGAACCATTCAAGGTTAAGAGAATTTAGGACGGGTACCCCGAGTAAAAATGTACAGAAATGATTAGTGAAAACATTAATACAGAGCGTAGTGCTCTATAAGTTTGAGACCTGGTATTTGAGGCAAGAGGATGAGCAAAAATTGGAGGCTTTCGAGATGCAGGTGTGGCGGAGAATGGAGAATAGAAGTTGGACACGGTGGAAGACAAACGTTAGGTTTTGAATTAGATGGGCGAAGAGAAGAATTCACTGGTGGGAATCCGGAAAAAGCAGAGAAAGTGGATGGAGGAAATTTTGAAGGTTATTGGTGTGTTGAAGACCGTGATAGAGGGGCAATGTGAGGCTTTCTAGATAGCAGGAAGGTAGGCGGAAGTAACGAAGGGAAGAATAAATGGCGAAAAAATAATTAGGCCACGGGAAGACGAAGTTCTCATCATACTTAGAGATTAATAAGCGTTTGAAACCGTCCAAAACCTACCTTAACATTGGTGGAATACCTTGAATGAATATCAATTTTCAGATTTTAGATACAAAAATCTTCCAATGACAGTATTTTTCTACATCAGGCACCCGGCTATAACGTAATGTTAACATTCCTTGGGTTTTTTTGATTTTTAAAGTTTCTGCTGAAACTTCATGTTTAGTACAAGTTCTTGTAAAGTGTGTATTTACTCTTATGGATTCTCATGGAACCAGGTGGCACTTTATTCTTTTGCTAGTGTGTCATTAGGAAATCAAATTAATATGTAAATTGATGGTTTTGTATTTTCCTATTTTTATTTAATTCAATTATTTAAACACTGTTGCTCCTCTGGTTACCAAGAATCAAGATTATGCACGTACTTGATTCTCCAAAAAATAAATGAAGCATAATACATCTATATAATACCCCACAAGTCGCCACATGGGGTGTGTGGTTTGGGCTGTCAGGCCCCCAGCCATACATGTACAATCGCAATCATGTTACCTCCACAGACACATTAATTTGATCATGCTCTCGAAAAATGGTAATCACACGGAAGAAAGTACTTACAGGCAATTTGTTTTTCAATAAATGGATACGTATATTTAAATAATGCTGTAGAATTGTTACAAATCTGGGTCTATTAAATAAAAAGAATAAATGCAGGAAGAAATATGCAGGATATTGAAAAATTACACTACCAATTCTAAGTATCTCCTTCGCGATTAATGTCATATCTTTTATGATTCATGATGGTTTAAGGAAAAAAACGACATTTTAAATCTATCATTTCTAATAAAGAGAAAGGGAACGTACCACGGCCGAATGAATGGAATAAATAAAAATTACCCAAAGCTGTACTCTTAGGGGCACTAGTTAGGGGACACGGGGGAGGGTGCAAAGAATGAGGATAATAAAACCGCACACACTCTCTCACTCCGGTATTTGCAGTGCAAATCGACCGTTGCAAGTCACAAACCCACACGCACTCAGGGTTTACGGGGGAAAAAACCCTCGCCAGGGACCACACACTCAGACAAGGCAAACAAAACCACACGCACTCCTTCACTCCGGTATATGCATTGCAAATTGACCGTCGTAAGTCGCAAACACACACGCACTCAGGGTTTACGGGGGGTTTAACCCAACGGCAGGGACCCTTCACTCAGACAGACGTAAAAATAGAAATTGTAAAGGAACGGCACGCACTCCCTCACTTCGGTATTTGCAGTGCAAATTGACCGTTGCAAGTCACAAACACACACGCACTCAAGGTTTACGGGGGAAAAAACCCCTCGCCAGGGACCACACACTCAGACAAGGTAAACAAAACCACACGCACTCCTTCACTCCGGTATATGCATTGCAAATTGGCCGTCGCAAGTCGCAAACACACACGCACTCAGGGTTTACGGGGGTTTAACCCAACGGCAGGGACCCATCACTCAGACTAGGAATACGGAAAGGGAAGTACACTCTGATGCAGTGTCCGTGGGGAAAAATAGTGCCGAAAAACCTGACACCAGGTGTTTCGCCTGCCAAGCAGGCTTCTTCGGAGAAGAATAATGAGTATTCTTCTCTGAAGAGGCCTGTAAATGTAAATTTAACCTGTATTGAAGCCTACGGCCAACTATTGGCTCTCATCCTAATTATTCCAGTAGTGTGGTGACACTGCTACCTTGCTCATAATAACTTTAAACACACCTAGCTGCTCTGCGTTGCAGTCAATGTAGTAAAGATCTAGTTAGTTAGCGAAATACGTTCTTGCCCATTCCTACATTCCATTATTTTGGGAACTCAAAGTTATTATAAAACTGTTAAAAATAGTATGCTGTATATATTTTACTTTATGGCCGCAGACTTGCAAGACGTGCTAAAACGAGGAATACTGAGTCCTTTGGGTCTAAGAAAAATATATTTAGGACTAGGGGATAGAGGAATGGGAAAAAGACAAAAAGAATTTTAGCGGGCATCAAACCGTCAGGAAAAGTTGAGATCACTCTATCGCGGAACTCTTACTGAGGACATTGAATTATTCATAACATTTTGTATTTAAGTTAACAATCCGCTAATAATGAAAATCCATGTCAACTTTTCCCTTGTACTTAGACAGATTAAGGGACACAATAATATAAAACTGCAAAAATGTCTGTGGATAACTGTGTTTGTAATAATCGCCTATAGGCCTTTTAAACTTTTTTAAACTTTTGATTCTAATCTTCCATGATTGGAACGTGAAGTGATCTTAGATGGATACTGGACTCTGATACCATTAATTATAATTTTTATTGAAAGTATGGAAAATATTTCTTAACAAAGTACAATTAGATCACAATCGCCATGTCTGTCTGGTGGAAACTCTAAGGTTATATCTCATCGTTTTTCAAGAATGCAATTTTGTATCTTTCCTTGGTGTTTTACTGGCTATATGCAGGTGATAAAGAAGCTAATAGCATTAATTGGAATGCACAAATTAAAAAATAAGCATGAAATTTAAAATGCAAAAAAATGTTTTGATAATTTTTGCACGCCGTTAGAATGATAAAGTAATAGGTGCACACTTGCCCGCATTATTTATCTTCACAATTGTGAACTCGCAGTTAATGAGTATTACATCAATTTCTTATGAATATATTTCATGAGATGAAGTACTGGCAAAAATAATTAATGTTAAAATTGCAATTTCGTATTTCCAGAAAAAACATTACTGGAAATTAGTCCATTTTTCATTCCCGTGCATTTAGTTGACCGACATATATTTTTGCGTTCGATTGAGCGACATCAACAAAAGAGAAATTTCTAAAGAAAACTGCATCCACCATTTGCATTTTACAAACTGGAGGTCGGTTTGAAATTTTAAGTGCATATTTTCAGCTGCTTTAAGCCGAGCGGCTTGAACAACTCACATATTCAGGATGTGTCAGTATCTTAATTTAATGTTGCCACTTGCATATTTCCAAAAAGTTCTACCAAAAACTAAATAATGCAGGTGGTGTCCAAATGGCAATATGCAAGTACGCTACACTTACTTGACTTTGAAGTCCACCCGACAGTAGTCGAAATGGCTTCCTAGTAGGCTCCCACACCGCCCAGTTTGTACGGAGCTTGGAGTGTTGTAAGATTTTGAATTCAGAAATACCTTCATGTTTATTTAACTTTTACTTTTTAATAATGAAATACAGGGAAAAGTATTTCATTGATGAAAAATTGGACTCGGGATTAAACTAAAAAATCACGTTTTGTGTCCCACGAGCACGTTTTGATCAATGTCATGGATTTCACCTCCCCGGATGTGTGCCTTTACGAGTGTTAATGCTGCTCTTTAGGGACACGGATGAGAACTCGAGGCTCTCGAGCCACTGGAGAAACTAGGTTACCACGCCGCCGAAATAGTCATCAGGTACCCAAAATGAGCGACTAAATAAGCTGCGTTGTGCCTATCCACCGCTAAGATGGAACGTCTCCGAAACGCAAGAGTTACCCATGAAAACGAATCCATCGGGGAGGGTGAGTCATAATGTGTCACGTGCATGTCACGCCTCGTCGCGTCATTCATTGCATTCATTCATTCTCGCCATCGGCCGGAGAGGAAAGAGAGAAAGGGATCGGATTTCGTCGCGTCGTCGGCGAATTTGGTCCACGTTTACCTCTTGCTCTCTCTCTCTCCTCCGCGTCCGCTACACTTTCTCCTCTCGATATGAAGACGCTAAGCACACGTGTTCGAGCGCTAACCCCAATGGGATCGAAGGAGCGGATGTAAGTGGGGTGAAGACCCGACGGGGGAAGGAAATTAGATGGGCGGAGGAAGGCCGCCGCCGCGCCCGGGAGTGGGCGAGGGAGGAGCCGCGGCGCATATCCGCGTGTGCCCGCCCCTCTCCGACGGAACGAGGCTAACCGGATGAATCAACAGAGCAGCAGCCCTGCCATCCCCACCATCCCCCACGATCAGGGCTCTCACTCTCCGACCGGGAGAAAGTATATGTGTACCGCGGGGGAGGGCGAGGGGGCAATGTGTGAGACATGGGTCTCGCTACGTCAGGGGGGGGGTGAGGAGCCCTTGGCATCCAGAGAAGAGGCGGCCGACCAATGGAAAGGCGCACCGCGGAAAGTCGACGCTTTCCCCAGATCCTTCGACGTACGAGCAAAGGAAGAACGTAGTATATTTCTGTTCGCTAGTAACATCTTCAGAGAAATAAATCTCAAATCGAGAAGCAATCGGATGAAAAGTAGATGAGACTCATTGGTCGGTGTACACCCGGAATACACGTACTTCATTATGGACTTCAAAATAAATGCCGAGAGTGTAAATGAAAAGAAGATGTACTTGCAAGATCCAATTAAAAGAGGTAGTGTCACGTTTAAAAATAAAACTAGACAGGATATAAGAAGGTGCTGTTTACTCATAGTTGAAATTAGAATGCAGAAAGCAAAAAGCCTTGTAATTTTGGATTTACAAAACCTTGCAGTGGGTATTTCCGTTAAAATTGGTTAGTCTTGCCCTTTTCCATTTTTCCCACCTCGTTCTGAGTTTCTTATCAAATGATAAATTTTATTCGGAAGTTTTTAAGCTACAATTTTTCATTGTAGATAATTTGGATTTTCGTTAATTTATTCATTAGATGTTATCATAAATTGATCTTATTAAAATATTATTTTCCTCGGGAAGAACGAAAAATTATTTCAAGGCTTTCGCATTGTTGCTCTGGAGATTCAAGTTTTTCTGAAATGCTCCGCTACGTTTTAGCCTCATTCACTGGACGATATACGGGAGGTAATACAGAGTCAGCCTTCATTGCTGAGCGTTGTTGAGCGTGTGTTCGTGAAGAAGTACATTACCAGTACTTTCAATCTACATTTAAAAATTCTTTTTGTTTTCCCCATTTATTCTTTGCCGCCACTATTATTTCACATGCAAATTCAAATAGGATAATATGACCACTTGTTGATTGTTATGTTGGAATGGTTGCTTAAAGTTGTAAGATGCCACAGTAATGACTTCAATGTTATTTCTCTGCACGAATATAATGTTGAATCTGAAGTTTTATAACATTCCGAATACCATTTGGTGGCATAATGGAACGACAGAAAATATTAAATTTGAGAAATGCTTAAATATAATCTCCTTTTTACAGTATCAAGCAGCAAGGTATTACAGTGATATCTTTCAGCTACGTTAATCCCAAATTCCTTAAAATCAATATGCCCATTAGAACAGCCCATAATTGGTAATACTTATAATAACAAGCAACAATAACGGATATAAAATATTTAAGTGCTGTTCCAGCTAAACTTATAGGCAATTTTATTCTGATGCCTATAGTCGACACACTTATAAAAAACTTCATAAATTAGGACAATGCAAATATATTATTTTTTCCTTCCATGTAATGTGAGAGTATTGTTTGATGAAAATCGACACATTGAAAATGGGGTTATATCTAGGAATTGATTTATTGACCATGATAGTATTAACTTTTCGATAAACTTTAAATATTATGACTTTTAATTAGGTTTAACTGTAGATATTTTTCTCATTGCGCCCAAACGATTACTTTAGGCTGAGAGAGAAAATAATTGCTTCTTCCACTTACGTTTATGTGGAAGAAACAAATATTTTAATTCTCAGTGTGAGATATAGTGACACCACAAATCACTCAGTTCAATGACATTCTGTTCAATCTACCACATAAACGAGGTCTGTCTGGAAAGGATCTAGCCATACAATATTTCGAGAAAAATAGCCCGCCTGGAAAAATAAGGTCCAGGGCCCCCACGAAGTACTCTCCTAAGAAATTCACCCACTTATCCTAGTGTCTCTTACACTTTTCAAAACGATCGGCAAAGCCCTTTTTCGGAATGGCTATCAGTCTATCTTGGTTTAAAATACTTCCAAGGTAGGTACAGTACCCTAATCTAGTGGCATCATGCATCATATAGTTCTCATATCCGGCTGCTTTCTCTTTTTTTTGGATAGTATTGACACTGATCTGATAAAATTTATGGCCAACTTCCTCCGTCGTAAGTTCTAAATAGTATGTAACCCTTATACATAAGTATTCCTTCCACGTTATCTTATACTCGTACGAGTATAAGATAACGAGTATATCTTATACTCGTAACTAGGCGGATATGCTATCTATCCCCATAGACGACTTTGATTTCAATTACCTAATACTCTTTCTATCTCGCAATCAGATATTCCTGTAACTAAGTCTTTCCTGATCTAAGTCTTATTCTATTCCTATGCCTAATGCTGTTAGGCTAATATCCTGATCATATAGTTTTTCTATGTATTATTTCCATCTCATCTGATTCTTTCCTCAGTCAATCAATAATTTTCCTGTCCTATTTTTGTTATTGTTTTCGAATTTTTCCTTCTCATTTCCTGATGATGCTTTCACCTTCCTGTCCAGTGCTCCCATTTAACTAGTTCTCATTATTCTACCTATCCTTTAACTGCGCCCTTCGTCACACTTCCTTAGCTCCATTAGTTTCCCGTCTCAATTTATTATTCCATTATTTTCGCACCTTCTTCCTGTTCTGTGGTTATAGTTTTCCATTTCCTTCTCTCATCTATCTACCTAAAGTTGTAATTCATGGGTCCATTTTCATTTTTCTATTTACTGTTCCAATAGCTTTGAGGTGGATTATATGAAACTCAGGAAAATCGTTTCATTGCACTTCCCAATGTATTCTTAGTGGCGTTCATCGAAAGGGGCTCTTTCTATTTTGTACGGAATTTTATATTAACAAAAAATCAGAACAATTTCGTAGCTTTGGCGCTAAAGCACTCGGCCGGACATCGAGAGATCCGGGTTTGAATCCCGGTTTAGGCGAATATTTTTACGCTCTGAAATTGTTGGATTTTGATTCTTGATTAAATAACTCACCTTAATAAAATACAACACAATTCATTTGATCAAATTTGAGTCTTGCCAAATTACAGAATCGATTGTCAAAATTCTTTCAAATAAGTGGTTATATGTGTTTTTCTGTCAAAGAATAACATTGATACACTACTTAATTTATTAGTGTTTTTTTTCATTTCATCAATTATACGTGACGGTTTATATGGGAGCTATGATAGAAACTTCATATTACAACCACCGTCTCACCAAACCACCAATTAACTTACGCATCAACTTCAGTTTCTCTGTCATTCCTCCTCCGGATAAGTTAAAGTTGAACCTACCACGTACCTTTTTAACTTTGTATATATTTTTATTACTCTTCTTTGTAGTTACTGGTGTAGACAATTAAGTAGTAGTTGAAAACTATGATTTTGTGGTTCATTGGGTATTTTTTAATAACGCACATCTTCCGCCCTTATTTTATAGCCAATTTTGTTCACTAACGGGAGTCAGCGAATACGCATATTTGTATACGTTTAGTCCAAATTAATAAAATATAATACATATCGAAGTTTGGCAGTCATGTGTTTCACAATGGTGTGCGAGGCAATCTACAAGGCCGATAAATTATAAAATATGCAGTGGATTGGGAGAAATTTAAATTTGGCGTGGAATTCTGGAGAACTTAAAGAATCTTCGAAGTTAAATAAACATTCTCCTCGAATAATACAATTTTTTCTTAGAGTTACCTCTTGGTGCCCACGATAACAAATGGTCCTCTGTGGTATGGGAATCAATCGCCCATTCTATCCGTACTGAATTACTTAAACTCTTTGGAGAAGTCAATCGCGCTCTGAAAATCTTAACAGAACTAATGTTAGTGATAATTAGTAATTAAAATTAAAAGTACAAATGCATTCATTTCACAGAGAAGATACTGATTATATGCTCTGAAATATCTATCTATTTTGCTATATTATGAAGATGGGAGAAAAAACGGATTGACTTTCAAACTTTGGGGAAAAGAGTCGACTTTACAGGCGCCCTGAGGAGTTTTTGACATACTTTTATGGCACATGGGGAAGGGAAAAAGGGATTGAATCTGTTAAGTTCCACTCGTCATCAGATCTATATGAGATAGATATAAATGAGACAAGGAGTGGATGTGAGAAGCATTGTGAGGAGCTGCAGGGGATCTTTGTCTCTTAAAAGAGAACGGAAGCTAGCGGCACTACTTCTCTTTGTTTCTATGAACATGGCGAAAGTGGTAACGGTGTTTTTTAAATTCCCTAAGTGTGAGAAAGAAGGATTTTATGCTTTAATTAAGTGAAAAGTATCATGATTTGTAAGTTTTTTCTACGTTATTGTGGCATCTAATCTGAAAATTACATGAATCAAGCGCATTTAAGGCAAGATAGCATCAAATTGATAAGCTCCGCCTAAAACTACATGAAATAGCATTAAGCTTTATATTATAGCAAAACCTTTTCCAACTCCGCACACAACTTCATTCCGAACAAAATGCCAATTATTTCCCTTCTTCAACCTAGTTTATCCAATATACTCCTCTCTTTTAAAATGTGTAGCATCTCACTGCCTCTTTGTATCTTCTGCGTCCACTTTTCTGCCTTCTAATTTTACCCAACGACCTTCTTTCTTCCTCGACCTTGCCTAACATTTATTTGTTTGGTTTCTATTCGTCCATTTTTATTTTTACAATATTCTTTACACCCACTTTTCAAAATCATGCACCCTATACTTTACCCTTTTCCAAAAAGAACAAATTCTGAGACGTAAAACTACGCTATATATAACATTAATCCCTAATAATTTTTTTACATTATTTCCTAAGATCGTGGTCATCAAATCCACCATCTTGGTTGAAACTTCTTTTCCTGACGCAGGTCTAATTACCTATTTTTCTCAGTTTTGCCTCAAATGTTTCCTGAATAAGTAAAATGTCTTACCTGTTTTATTTGAAGCCCTTCACTCAATGATTGACACGTTTTTCTGTCTTGAAAATTTTTCATAGGTTTGCTATAGGCTTGGCTATGGAATTGTGAAAATGAGATTTAATTAAGATGTCATACGCAACTTTATCTGATTTTATAGTCTCTTCACCTATTGTCATTCCTCTTCCCAATGTTTCCCAGTCCCTTATATCCTTCCTAACAGTGATACGTCAAAACGCTCGCGTGAATATAAAACACCGTTTCTTCTACTGTCGTCCTGAATCTTCATCCGATAATCACTAGCTTTCAGTCTGAGCGATGTGCAGACTTCAGGATAGTCCTTTATTCCTCCAGTGTACTCCAGTCTTCAAGAATGCATTACTTTTTTGTGCCCAATATAGTATATCGAACGGATTCCCCGAATACATAAAGCGAAATAAATATATATCGGTTTCATTCCAGGTTTTTCTTCCTTAGTTCTTATAACTGCTTTGACATCATTGGTATATCTCGATCTCCCCTTTCTGAACCCAAACTGCTCATCTCCTAAGTAATCATTTTCTATTTTGTGAAGTTAGGTTAATATCTATAGCCAATAATAAGAAACTTTCTTCTTTGTATCTTATCTTTATTCCATTCACTTTATAATTATCCTGATATTAATTTTGCTGTACGCGAAATTAAAATTATGGAAACGTTGCTCATGTATTTGGTTGCTCATTCCTTTTAGGGTTGAGAAATGGTGCTGATCGAATGACTCCTTTTGATCAATTCCCTCCCTCAAAAGTATTGCTAATGAGCCCATGAGAAAATTACAAATTCTCTCTGAGTTCTCCTGCCTCCTTTCTAACCTCTCTCGAAATCTCAAAGCCTTATTCTTTTTCATTTCCTTTAAGGCAATTTCAATTTTGCTATTCGGTTCCCCTGGACCTAATTTGCCCTCGTACGAGACAATCACATTATTTAACTGCGTTCAAATTCTCAAGTTTTAAATAACTCCCTTAATATCTTGACTATAAACCATAAACACAGTAATCAACCCGAAGGTCGGTTTGGTAGGTGGTGGTGGAGTTCACCCAGTACTAAGCCCGATGGCGTGTGAAATTCACACATTAGGGTAAGGGGGCCCATACCTCAATGGCTTCCCAGGAAGATCTGATACCAGAAAAATCATATAACTTGGGTGGAACTGCAGGTGCCCAGAGTGGCTTGCCCAGAAATCGAACCCGGACCCTCCGAGAAGTAGTCCAATGCTCTACCCCCAGGACTACCGCGACCTTTTATATTGACTATATGCTAAGAATTTTTTCTTTATCCATTTTTTTATCTTTCCTGAATTTTTTTGCTTCAATCAACACTCTCCTGTCATATCTCTTGTGGTGTGCACGGATTTTCATTTCTTACTTCTTGGCCATGCCATCATTATCCTTTACCATCCTGTTCAGCGCACCCAGTTCTGTCTATCTTTAAGTAAGAGTTTCGCAAACGAATTAATATCGACTTTCCATTTAGAGGTTTCTCCCACTGTATTTATATGGCTGGTAATCTAAATCCCCCTTCAACATGCTACCGCTGCAGCCTACTATGAGTAGTTTTGATATAGAAATGGTTTATGGGTGAAAAATAGTATTTTTGTATGGTGGAAACACTGACTGATAGCATCAATGTGTTCTTGTTTCCTGGACTCAGTTTATCTATTTTCATCGTTGCATTAAGTCCAGAGTGCCACAGTCAGCGGACGTCCTCCCCGTTAATAATAGACACGAAAAAAACGCGATAAGTGAAGGCATTAAGTGGCATTTATTGCAGTTTCGCCCTCGTTAAAGATAAAATATGGTTTTATAAGAAATGGCTTTCGATGAATTCAATTATGTTCAATGTTCGACACTTCAAAACGATACCGTGTAACGTATTTGTTCTGAGACTTCCTATTGTTAGGAATTTAGCTACCATTGCAATATATTTTATTCTTTCATCTTGAACGTCTTCTAATGCACAAAAATGGAGTAATAAAGAAAAGATAGTGACAATTTTCCAAAACTCTATTTTGTCTAGAGGAAAATTGTTACAATATTTTCTTTATTATGTTCGAAGTCCACCACATCACGCTTGGAAGTACTCAACTTGTACAAATATGGAGAATCAAATCTATGATTTATCCAACGCTGTCGCTCTCAAAATATTTTTATTGAAGCAGCCAACAAGTTACTATATAAGGTCTACTACTTGAATATCGTTATGTGGAGGTATATTTTATCTCAAAGTTTTGTGTTCTGCTGATTAGAAGAATTGGATATAACTATGATTTCATCGTCAACTTTCCCATGGCAAGGTGTCATTAAAACTAAAAGTAGTTCACGAAAATTCTTCAAGGTTTTTCATAGAATTGCAAATAACAACTCCCTGTTTGCCTGAAACAGACTCATAATATAATAATAATATTATAACACTATTATGATACTATTCCAAACAAATTTATATTATATCCTTTGAACTTGGGAATTATTTCTGTAGTTTAATTTATGTTTGTTGACAATTCATTAATACTTGGGTAAAGGTGGTGTATTAAATGAAACTGTTGATGTAAAAAGAATGCGTAGCAAACACGCTTTATCATTTTTCTTTTTAATCAACAAGTCAACAAGTTCGTTTCTCCACATAGAAAACAGCGTTTTATTGAATTTAGTTTGAGTGCGTGACTTGGAGTACCATGAACCTAGATTTATTCTTTTTTCGTTTTATTTAATGTTTCCATTTTGTAAGCATGATTTTTTAATATTTGGAATATGTTAAAAAATAAATAACTGAAATAAATTTTATCCGACTTATTTAATATTATTTTTATTTGGAGCTGAGTCTAAATAAAAGTTTGATATGATGATAAGCTTTTAAGCAAGTATAAATAGCGCGGCAGTTCTTGTATGAATGTGTAAAATTAGGATATACGTGCATAATTTCATATTCATTTACAAAGAGGTGGCCAACATAAGACTTAAGTAATGGGGGTGGTCATTTTAACTGCAGAGAGGAATTAGTCGGTTTAGCCTTTTGATAGGTTTTTGAAAGTAAAGTTTGGAGTTCGCCAAGGAATAAACTAATTAAGACTCACCATAATAAAAAATGGCTTACACTAGGCAAGGTACCTGTGCGATTCAATTTTATGAGTTAACAGCTTCTTTTTTTGTTTAGAAGATCGTGCTCATTTAATTGTAATATTTTAGTCAATTTCTAATCATAGAAGTGAGCGTAGATATAGTCATTTTCCACGCTACATTTTCATTTTAATTGGGTATTTAAGTTAAAACAGTGATGTAGAGAGTAGCGCTTTTACTTTTACATGCACAGTACCTAGTCTTTTTGGATTTATTTGGTGCGGAATACAGTGTGAAGTGCTGATGCAGCTTAAAATTCGATCGCCGTTCGCGTGAGTGCGGTGGAAAAGACGCTTACCAGGTGGCTTCCTTCGAGTGATTTCCTTTTGCTGTGACACATTTCCAATCCTCGGTGACGTCTTGCAATTCATCCGAATGACTTGCGTGCATAAAGAAACAGTTCATGGCTGGCTTATTGGCGGCCCCATACACGTTCACATCTGTGATGCTTGGAATACACCACTGCCTACTAATTTGGGCTCGGGATCTGTGTTTTTCATGAAACGCGCACCGGAATATACTTAAGAAAGTTTTTGTCATAAACTAAGTACATCTGTTATATTTTCCATGAATGGAGGAGACGTAGGAAGATAGATATTTCTCTAGAAAGCAATTGATAGTATGCTGAAATTTGACTTTGATTTCCAATTGCGGATACCGCGCCACTTATTGCCTTGCATGCTATCTTCTCAAATGTAAACACCTAGTGGTAGTAGCAATTTCTATTAGTTAAATATTATCATTACCGATCAAGTTTTAATGTATCACATCCTCTTCAGTTGAAACTTGAAGATGACGTATTCCATAGAAACTTGGTCATTAATAAAAATATTTAACTAAAGGAAAATTGCTAATAATTGGTCATTGATTTGTTACAGTTCTAGCATATCACACTTGAAATTACGCAACTCGCTTATCGAATATCTTTGATCAGTGTCAGAATCGATTTAGAATTACAATTAAAAATATACATATATTTTACTTCGATCCATATATTTGACGTTTGATAAGGTTTAGATGGAGGGATCCCGCAAATTCTAAAATATTTTGTTGAATTTTTCCGTTGAAGTCGGAATCATAAGCGATGTGTGTTTTACTCTTTGTGATTCGACTGGGGCGTGAAGGGCTTCTGAGGTGCTAACTGGAGGAAACTGTTACGTCTTTGGCTCCTAACTCTCTTGGGTGATAAAGGCGAGGCGGAGAAGGAACTGTGATTACGGTACACTCAGAGGAAAACGACCGCCGGGATCGGAGAGTAAAGTGGGCATTTTTTTCTTGTGTAATTACTGACACGTTTCACTGCAGGAAAGTGTTACAAACTCATGGAAGGGTTTTTGTGGGGTTAGAAATAATATTGTGCGCATCTAGCCTATACCGTACACTGATCCATTTTCGCTGCCTGCTGTTGGCTTGGAAAAACCTGATGTATTTCAATCTTCTCAAAAAATAGGGGCTTGATATTTTTAGCGTTGGCCATATCACATAGAATATAGCATAGATAGGTAAGCATGCTTATATTGTCTAAAGGAAGTAAGTTTAAGGGAATATGTGAGTGATTTACAAAATGGAAATAAGAAAAATATATATAACTCCAACGAATCCTTCTTCATAGAAAATACCACTATTATGTGTTGGTATTATATTATTGTGCCAGGTATATCCATGGCCGCTGCAGCATGAAAACCGAGAACGTCGAGAATCATAGCAAATAACGCTTTTAACAAAATGATTAAGTACAAGTGTATTACAAAATGATATAGAATTACACGTTATTCATCCTTTGTATTTTACATGCAGTATAAGTAGTTAAATGAGTCTATTGTGGAAAATATGTAATATACGAGGGTAATTTGAAAAGTTCTCGGAATGGAATAGTAATAAACGATTTAACTCAACGAAACTTTATTTTTCAATTCAGTGTCCCTGTACGAGTACAGTTATGCAATTGGTCCAGCGATGTTCCAAACCATTGATTCCATTTGAAAAATTAGATTCCTTTAGGCCTGCAAAATATCCATCTACTTCGGCGGTTAGTTCTTTGTTTGAAGAGAATCACCGTCCACTGAGGAAAATTTTCAGCTTGGGGAAGAGATGAAAATCTGATGGACCAAATCTGGTGAATAAGGTGTGTGTGGTAACAATTCGTATCCTAGTTCACATATTTTTGCCACTTGTGTGTCGGAATGTATTTTCACGATGAAAGATGATTTTCTTCCCCGCAAAACCTGGCCTTTTTTCGTTTATTATCTGCTCTAGTTGGTTTAGGAGGTTAGGTTAGCATTGTTCAGTAATTATTTGATCAGTGGGAAGATAATCTATCACAAGAATCCCTTTCGCTTCCCAGAAAACTGAAGCCATCACCTTTCCGCCCGATCGTATTGCCTTTGCTTTCTTTGGTGGTGGTGAATCAACCTGTTTCTTCTACTTTTGACTTCGGTTTTTTCACAGGGGTGTAGTAGTGGACCCAAGTTTCATCTGTGTTCACAAATCGGTGCCGAAAATCTTGTTTTTCGCCCTTGAAACGGGTCAAACATTGTTCTGAAATTTCCATTCAGATACGCTTGTTATCCTGCATCGAGAGTCGCGGCATTCTATAGCAGATAATTTTATCAAATCCAATTTCTCTGTTAAAATGTGATTTGTCCATTCAGATGACATTCTTACAGCTTCAGCGATTTCTCGCACTTTCATTCGGCGATCCTCCATGATTATTTTATACACTTATGCAATAATTTCTGGGGTAGTGGCACATTTTGACCGACAACTACACGGATCATCACCTAAGCGATCCCGACCAAATTTAAACTCGTGTGTTCACTTAGCAGTAGTTGAATATGAACTAGCAGAGTGTCCTAAAGGTCAGCATGAATATCCTTTGCTTTCATACCTTTCTTTACGAAGTATTTAATCACTGCTTGCATTTCAACGTTTCCCATTTTCACAAATCACGACACGGGAACCACAACAGAGAGGCGTCCGCACCACACATCTCTTCCCAGAGCACTGATGTGTTACGTGTATATTCATAAAGAATTATCTATTACCACGTGGGACACTCGTTCTGCTAGCGCTGACATCTGATGGTGATTCAGAGAACCTTTCATACTACCCTCGTATATAGGATATAATAAAATCATTTTGTACATCAGGAACAGTTTAGAAAACGGCCACAGTTTATACGTATCTAAAGGTATTTTTCAGGCGGTAAACGGACTGAACATAGGTCATGGTGGATTAATTGTGATTTTCATATAAGTGTGTTAGATGTCAATAGAGAAAGAGTTACAGCTTTGAATTCCCATTCCCTCAAACACTGTCACAATTGCAAGGCATGTAATTTTTAATAAGAAAAACCTCTCTACCAAGTTGGTTATTTCAGTAAATTGGCTGAATACCGTTCAGATGGGCCAATCTCGACTGGAGCAAGCGGTAGTTTCATTAGGTATATTTTTGAAAACATACTTCAAAGATTTTTTGCGAATGTTCAAATGTCAAATGTTTCGGTGTGCGGTACGCTAGATCAATTTTCATATAATGTACAGATATTAAACATTATGGGAATACATAGGGTATTGAGAGAATGATTGCGTAATTGAAGGATGAACTTACTCAGGGGAGGGTATTGGCAAAGAAATCATGAGTAGGGAAGTGAATAAGGATTTACTAAGACATGCATGTGTAACGTATGTAATGCAAGGTTGAGAACCTGGCCATTAAGGTAAGAGCTTACTTTGGGGGCGTTTGAGAGAAGGACAGAAAAGAAGGTGTTGGAGAAGATGAAAAGATATTTACATGTAGCTGGGTGTTAAAATCAATGAGAGATTAAAGAATGCTGGCCAAGTAGGACTTTGTGAGAGGGAGGAAAAGAATGTGACTTATTATATGTACACATACGTAATAATAATCTGCGCGTATTGTGGCGCAGAAAAGTATTACGTCATAAGCCGTTCATTGTACTGATTACTATTAAGATATGGCGAATAGTTACCAATATCACCTTCTATCCCTTTTCATGCTTGTCTCTGCGTTTTAGGGTTACTTTATTTTCCTTTCATTCGTGGTTTATTCAGGTTATTGGTCATATTTCTCATTCCTCCGATAATTCTATCTATTTATTGCTACTCTGTAACAATTATACTCCCATCTATAATTCTCATTTCTTGAGGAGCCCTGATGAATTTGGTATGATCGTGAGCAGGACGTTTATTAATGAAGAGATATTTGGGATAGAATGGGGATTTCTCAAAATGAAGGAAATTATTTGGCGTTTATGCTTCATGACTCATTTCTGCTTTTTCAATATTTATTTTCATGTCAAACATTGGTACTGTCGTTGGAAAATTGCTTTTCGAAAGTCCAAACCACTTGTAATAATTGAGTCATTCCACGAAGTGAATGAAAATGAACTTTATGGAATATATCTCCAATATCTGTACCATTTTATATATTGTCTCCTGGAGGGCAAAGGTTGTTCCTAATGGATTTTTGTTGATAGATATTGGTTTATTCAAACATTGACTTGCGAGTAGTAAATTTTGTCGAGTATTCTATTCCCGCATTTTGTACGGCAGGAAAATGAAGAACATGGAAATTATTTTGTATGTTAAATTTTATTAATAATTTAAGGATATAATAAATACATAAATAAACAGAATAGTGGCTTCATCAGACACCTAGCAATAAATTTGGAAGACTGTCAGCAAAAATCCCTAGAGTAGAAAAGCGGGAAAAATATATGCATTTCCTTCCTGTTTTCTAGGTGCTATCTGAAAGTACAAGAAAAAAAGGAAATAGAAATGAATAATTTTACTCAATGATTTGGCGAAGAATATATATATATATATATATATATATATATATATATATATATATATATATATATATATATATATATATATATATATATATATGTACACACATAGGTCTGAAGGTCAAAAGCTTAAACTCTCTGAAGTGTGAGTGTTCCTGTACGTGTTATCTTTTTAATTATTATGTTCATGTGATAGTCACACGGTTGTTAATAATAATGTTTTCGAAGTTAGCAACAGAAAACCAAGACAAAAACATAGAAACTCACAAAAGAGAAAAGAAACTCAGTAGTTTTCGAATTTTTGGTGGCACAAGCCACCTTTCTCAAGGAAGAGAAGGAAGGAACTCACCTCAAAGGTTGGCTTGTGTGATAAAGAAAATAAACACGTTTTCGGATTTCCGGTGGCACAAGCCACCTTTCTCAAGGAAGAGAAGGAAGGAACTCACCTCAAAGGTTGGCTTGTGCCACCGGAAATTTGAAAACGTGTTTATTTTCTCTATCTAAAAATTCTGATGACGACGGCGGGGCCGTCGAAACGTCAAGACATAGTGTGATTGTCCTTCATTTATTTTTCTGTATTTTTCTGTGCGTTGAATATAGTATTTTGTATCCATGTGTTTGTGTGTTTATATATATACATATACAGCTTAGACAGCAATAAACACAATAGACAATATGAGAACACATAAAAAGAACACTCACACGTTATGTATATACAGATAAATCCTTAAATATCGGAGCAAGATTGAGGCAAAAACACTGAATAATGATTAAATGATGACACCAGGTATTATTAAATGCAGATCGATTCGTTTTGAAGTGAAGCAGTTATTACATTTCTGCCAGTTGTACCCCTAAATAATTTGAAAAATTGCACAATTATTATTTATTTTCCTATAATTAAGGTAATTATCACTCAATAATGTTTCAGCATCATTAAATTGAAGATAGGCTTTATAATCTATGTTAGTTTGAAGTTTACTTAAATTCACAATACTTCAACTGTGATCGATTGAATGAAGAAATTTTATTATTTTGCTGTGGTATTTATAATGCCGAATCTTTTCCTTTTTAATACGCGAAAAACATAAATTTATATTCAAAATTTCTCTCGTTATTCATCGAAACGTGACCTTCCTTCAAGGGAACTCAATAGCTATGATTATATGGGGCAAAGAATGGGCATATAAAACGTTTTTAAACGCCAACATGCATTCATGGTAACACCATATTATCAATGTTTTACTCCGTAAAGTTTATCTCGGAACATTTGAAATATAGCTTCTGGGGAATAACGATCTTCCTGCGGGACGTGACCGGCCATAAAACACTCATTTGCTTCAGAAGTTAGAAAAACCTCAGGTCCTTTTTCACTTTGTCTTCCCATTTTAATCGATCCATCTGATACTTCCTGCAACCTCTCCACTTTTTCCAAGATATTATTCTCCTTGCCACTCCACTTGCCTTAACCGTCTTAGTATTCTTAAGCGATAGGTCCTATCAGGACTGGTCTTCAGATATAATCATATCCAATATTATATCTTCATGTTAATCCTAAATCATCCCAGTATTGTGATCTCAGCAAGTTTTATCTTCCTCCCCTGGAGTCGTAAAACTGGAGCCATAGAGAATTATCAGTCTGGCCACAGTCTTTGTCCTTCCGTTCGTCTTAAAATTTAACATCCTGTCGCATTTTATCTCATTTATCTTTCTCCTGCTAGTCCACCCACATTTAATACTCAGCTTTACTCTTTCCGCCATCTCCATCTATTTCCGGTCAAAGGTTGGCAGCTTTCAGGCTGCAGGAGAGCACGTTGCTGATGGGGTACGCCCGAGCCGTTGCCATTTTTTCATTTTATCATTCCAGTTAGCATTGGGTCGGATTTTTTACGGTTGGATACCCTTCAAGACGGTCAAATCAAATTCAAATGCTCACTATTTACTCGGGCTTCGGACATATACTTAGATGGGCTGGCTCTCCCCCCCCCCCCCTAGGTCCACCTTTTAAAATATATTGTCCTAAATTTCAGCGATCAGCTTATCTAAGATGATTGAAAGTTCCTTTTGGAAAGAAAAAGGAGTCAAGGAAAGAATACGTTCATGCCTAAAATATTCAAATTTGAACTGTGGAATATTTTAGATAACTACTGAGACAAAAATTACAATCATTCTTAAAAAGTTCACTAAGTTTCATGAATAATTTTGAGTTGTAAGGCTCCAAAACATTACTAGAGTGCATTATAACAAACTGAAATAATTTTTCGCTGTGTTCAAATGTAGGAAAAATGGCTGTCATATAAATTAATGACGCTCTAAAGTAATTTTCGTCTTTCGTCTAGATAGTCACTGAGCTGCTTATTATTGAATTGATATATCATGTAATCATAAACTATTAATAAACGGAATGGACATAACTAAGGCCTTCATCAACTATTTTTAAACCATGCCACAAATGACGTCATTAATCCTAAACGGCCAATAAAATGGCAGAAATAATTCTATGATAAAAATATCCCAGCAGCGGAAGAATAAAGGAGCCCTAGTAATGAAAAGTTAGACTAAAAACATAGTAACTTCCTTAGAAACTTAAGTATTATTATCCATTTCGAGGGTGATATGTATAAAATGAAAGTCAGCCCTCTCCCGTATTGTATGTTAACTCGGAAATAAGAAGAATCCCTGTTATTTCAGGTTAATATTGATTCCATCTCTTTCATGCAAAATTCTGAAACATGTAATCAATCATGGTGAGTAGAATTTTTTCTTCATAACGTTATCGTATTATCACGGTTTTCGAAAGTGGTGAGTTAGCTGTACGAAAGAAAATTGTTCATTCATTCCCGTCATTCTATAATTTCGCAGTAAAAAAAGCGGTAAACCGTATTATTATCGGTTTTTAAAAAGACTGCCATATTCATTAAGTTATAAAGATAGAAAAAACTCCGATTTGAAATTGAAGAAACTTAGCAAATTGGTTTACAAAATAAATATAAAACACAGTAATCAACCCGAAGGTCGGTTTAGTAGGTGATGGTAGAACTCACCCATGTACCAAGCCCGGCGGCGTGTGAATATTCACACATCAGGGTAGGGGGGCCAGTTCCTTTCCCTGTGCCGGTTATGGTTTCCTAGGAAGATCTGGTATCCGAAAAATTAACTAGCTTGGGTGGAGCTGCAGGTGCCCAAAGTGCCTTGCCCGGGAACCGAACCCGGGACCCTCCGGTCAGTAGTCCAACTCTCTACCCACTAGACCACCGCGACCCGCAAAAATAAATATAAACCTGTATAAAAAGATATTTTATTTGCCGACATCGGTTCCGACACTTGACGATGGCCTACATAAAACTCCTGGGAATAGTTTCAGTTGCTCTCTCTCACGTAGTCACTTCGGAAGTGTCTCTGTCCAGGGACCGTCGAAATAAATCATAGAGTTGACCCCCACGAAAAGCTAAGGATGCTTGTTGGGTACACGGGGGATCGACGATGTATTGAGGTTATCATGTATATTTTATTTCTAAAATAATTAATACATTTTAAAAATTCCAATAAGACGCAATGAGACTTAAATGGCCGCATTTAGAAGTGAAATCGAGAATTGTACAGAACGGCGGTAGAAAATTTTCTAACCCCAGCATTTAAAAACGATTGTTACTTGCACAACCCCTCAAACTACTCGAAAATGAGGTCCTGCGTAATCGTATCTTAATTGTTTCACTGAAATTACGAAATTTCCTGATGATTATGTAACGAATCTGCCTTACTGCCTTTTACAGAGATACCAAGTCCTCTACCAGGTTTAAAATTTTTGAGATGTTTCCAAGAAGCTCATCTGCCTGTTTCTCTGTTTATACTCTCTACTATTACTTTTCGGCTGGAAAAATTATCATAAGAATCATCGGTCGAGGAAGAAATGTACTCGAATCTTCTCATGTTCCCTTTAAATGTATTATTTGAAAAGTAACGGAATGACTCAGAACTAGACCGAAAAAATCTTGTAATCATTTGAAGCCGAACGAATGAAAGATTATGGTGAGCGAGAGCCCAAAACCAAATTTTTTTGTTTCTTGCTCTCCGTTGGAGCAAAGAAGAGACGTTGATTGTGTTGGTCACAGTTGATGCTTTTAGAAGGGATCGTGAGGATCAATTTCCGTGGGCGCTTACCAGTGATCAATACATCGTGCATCAAAATATCCGTCAAGGAATTTCAAAATAAAAAGTTATGAGGAGATTATGTAACTCCTCATTTATGGAAGATAAACAACTCGTATCAAATTATAAATTTTACATTTTCCTCGAAGTCTTGATTAGCGAATACATTGTTATTTATATGTGATGTCCACTACCAACTGCGTGGCACAAAAACATTGCTGTTGAAGCATAAAAACATTTCCTGAGCTATTGAAAGGAAATACGTATTAAAAATATATTTGATATACGAGTAGTATATCGTAGGTGGCCGTTATCGATAATAACAATTTTATCGAATTACAGCCCAATAAGTTTTGGTACTTAGGAGGAACGCACTTTGGTCCTTAAAGTACTTCGGTCATACAAGATTTCGTAAGCTATTTTTATTAAACCTATTAATATTGAATAATAAAGAAATAATAGCCGGGACAATGGTTAGACAACGCATGGCTGAAGAGTATTAGTATAAAATAGAATTTAACCACTTTTAAATGCAATAATTTCAAAATGTTAAAATCATATTCCTTGACAGGGATCCCAGTCAAGGCGAATGATTTTTACGCTTAGAAATTGTTACATTGCAATGCATATTAGCGGATGACCCTCTTAAAAGTTACTGTCGCGGCATCTCCTAACAATTGTCCTCTGACAATAAGTCCAACGATGCGCGACGAACTTAGAAATGGGACAGTTCCTTCTGCCGCCTCCGATTTCGCAAAAGGCTTTGGCATCATACACTTGGCGTGTCAGAGGCACTACCCAAAATTGAATCAAAGAGCTCTACTCACTAGGCGATAATGCTACCGTAAGCAATGAATAAATCATAAAATTTATTATTAATTTTAAAAGTAGCAGGCGACCGGTAAATATAGTATATTACTAGGTTGATGCCAATCACTAACATCTTTGACTCGTCTCTGCACTTCTTCCTAGTTAAATTTATTAGCTGCAGAATTGCCAATTACTCGCTATGTATGTAGACGTTTCCGGTTTTAAAGTTACGCAGAAGTTTCATTTTCCTGTCACTCCCACTCTAATCTTGGCGGACGAATAAACTCGTCACTTGCGTAAGAGTGGGCATTATTTTCTCTCGCTCTGACTCGCATGCCAGGACTCCATCACTTGCGTCTCCTTCCCCTCCGCTACTCTTCGCGTCATCCCTTCCTTTAGCAACCCTCCCACCTCCCTCCAACTGTATCGCGCAATGCCGGGACGTGCACCTTTTGGAGTAAAGGAAATTGTGCATGGTAATTCAATCATTAAGGTGTGTCCGTGTGTGGAGGCGACTCCACGGTTCATTTTATCCTGAGCACCCCGAGGTGTGAACTAAACCACTTATTACGGATGCCTGTTTCCATTAATCCTATTCGTAGCGTATAACCGTCTTTCATTCATTCCAAACTTTCAAGATATAATTTATAAACATTCTAGATCGCTTAAATAGCTTATATAGAAGTACATTCTCACATGATTCTTAAAATGTCATAGTTTTTCAAACCAAATGGTTATTTTTTACCAAACTCATCATTATGTTTTTTCTTTTATTTTCCTAATTTTTATATATTTTCGTCATTTTGGTGTTCATTTTCTAATTTTATGATCAGAACATCTTCGTAAGTGTCTCAAATAGTTGTGATTACTGATAAACTATTTAAATATTTGAAAGTTTTAAAGTTTTCATCAGGATGTTTGATGTTTTCAAAATGTTTGATTACCCTTTCATGACATTTGTATTTATGAATTTAAAAAAATTACCATTTATTGTAGTATTGATAAACCCAATCATAATTTTGAAATATCTATCATTAGAATGATGAAGAATGATCTTGTAACGGAATATCTGTATACATCATTCATTTTTATTTTTTTTTGTAGGTAGTCTATTACTATCAAGAAGTTATTCACGGATTCTTATAACTTATTTAACATTCTGTAGACATCTTGGAATCTTCCTTACTGTATTAATCCACAAGAACAACTTTTCCAAGACACCGTTTCACATATTCTACACCATCAATCTGCTGCTGCTAATAATGCTTCAACATCAAAGCTTGTTATCCTAATGCTTTTCCCTTCTCGTCGTTTAAAAATCCTCATCCTCTTAATTCTCCCTTTATCAAACATTCCCTCTTCAATAATATGGTTTTATTTCTGTTTATCTATCTTATTATAATGTCCCCTATAATATACCTATCAATTCCAAGCCTGTTTCTTATTTGCATGTTTTCCTTTCCATCTAGATTATTTTTAGGTAATCTACCGGTTAAGGTAGGTTTTTGGATGGAAACAACTACCAAATAAATATTTTGTGACTCATAACAAAACCCAATTCACCAACCTACTCTACATTAGGTCCCTCTCATCTCTGTGTACTTCCTTCATCCCGTCCAATATCCCTGTCCTGTTCCTGCCCTTTCCTCGTTTGCCTAACATTCTTCCCTCTATTACCTTCTTCAACATTCCACTACCGCTCCGTAAGCCTTTCATCCATTTTCCCTGCCTCCAAAGGATTTCTCTCACCAAACCCCTCTCCTCACCAACCATCTCCAGTACTTCCTCATTTGTTTTCCTTTTGGTCCATTTCACCTTCTCCATTCTTCTCCACACCCACTTTTCAAAAGCCTCCAATCTACGTCTATCCTCCTGCTTCAGTGACCACGTTTCCTACGCTCCATATCAGAGTTTTTACGAGTCTTGTCTTAACATCCCTACTCAACGTCCTCGTCATCAACTCCCTTCTTCTTGAGAAAGCCTCCTTGCCTAGCGCCATTGCTCTCTTTACGTCCCTATTACTTTGACCGTGTTGGTCCAAAACTCTTCCGAGATACGTTAACTGTTCTACCTGTTCTGTTTTTCCCCTCCTATTTTAATGTTTAGCTTGGCCTTTTTTTTACTGGAAAATCGCATAACCTTTGTTTTATTAATATTGATCCCCATCCTATATCTATCGCACGGAACTTCTAGATTACACATCCAAATATTTATTTCTATTATTCATACTTACACTTCTATGATTGTGAAAATCTCTGAAATCAGCTTTCTATTATTTGAAAAAGTTTCTTTTATCAACGCCACCACTCTCCTAATATCATTTTATGCTTTTAATATTTTTAACACTTTACCTATGTAACGAACTCTGCAAAAGTTTTCTCAAAAATCTCAGTTTTTATTTATTCTGATTGATTTCCTCCAACTTTTATTAATTAACTAACACTTTCATGCTATTTGACACTTCTGTCACTGCAGCATTCTTTGCAGCATTGTTAATCCACTGCAGCTCCTACTACCCTTTGGAAGCATTCTGCAGTAATTCCACCGTTATGGTGATTAAATAAATCATTATGATCACACAGTGTAACTGATTCAAGAAGGTCAACGTCTACATTAAACCTTACCTTTTCATGTTTATAATTTTGAAACTAGAAATACTATTTTAAAACCTTAAAACAATTTTATCCTCTCACCACCTATTTTCATTTTTCAACTTTTGTATTCCAATTGATGAAGCTTTATTCGTATTTCATTTTCATAAAAGACCATTAATATAAGATACTATACATCCGCTTTTATATCATTTATCACTTCGTTAACTATTCACTAGACTCTGTCAACTCTTTTATCACAAAATTGTATTTTTTCGTGAGAATTCAATATTATGACCCTTTTAATCCTTTGTTGCTAAACTATTTTCTTTCGATTCTTTGTTGCTGAACTGTTTCGTCCACGTATGTAGCAGTGATTCCAATTGAGCCAATGAAATCTTCTCTCATTTCCTCTTCCCCTTAAATTTCTAAAATTGATTCCCAATTAAATGCTATTTTGATTTTTTCTTTTCTATGTTCAGTAAAGGGAGCATAATTTTACAGAAATATATGCCTATAGATCATCAAAATACGTTTTTATAGTTTTCTGGATTATTAACCTCCGATCATATTTGTGGCTGTGAATAATGTGTTTGAGATTTTGTGATCTTGATGAATCAGTATTGATTTTATCAGTGAGATGCCCGAAATGTTATCTGCAGAAGTTTTAGTCATAATATAAAAGTTTACTCGAAGCATTTTAGACTTCGTTTTGAATTATTTTATTGCACATTTTATTATATTTTTAGAAAATAGGGATGAATTTGACTCTTAACCATGTATTTCCATTTATATCGTATTGATCATTTTGAGTGATGATTGTTTTTGGTAGTAACGTTTATAAAAATATACCATTCAATTGATAATTCATGATATAAAACATGAATGAACTCGTGAAATGTGGAAATACGCTCAACTTAAACTTAGGGAGGGCGCAATAAGGAGACATTTCATGTAGAAGCAGATGTTTAGATAAAAATGACTTGAACAATAGTGTCCACTGTTGGAATGTGACTAAAATTATGTGATGCCATTGTTTAGCGTTTAATATCTCTGCGTACAAACATTAGCCTGCTTACAATTTAGCCATGAAAATGATGATCGAAAATACGCAGCACATCTACAAGAAAAAGAACGCTTAATTAACATGTGCTTATATTGCGTCACGAGATTTCTCAACCAAAATTATATAATTTGCGCAATTTCAGAAAATATCCCTCGAAATTACTTATTTACTTGTGTAGACAAAAATTCTTAGACTAAATTTGTCTTTGAAAACAAAGGTAAGCATGTCAAAGGAAACGACTGCCTATACATAAATATTTCATCCTTATAGCAGGGATTTTGCACATTAAAGAACAAGTTATCTTGTGCTTTTGTATTTGACTTAAAAATTAAACTTCTCTTTCGCAATGAATTCTTAGATGCTTTCTCCCTTATTTAACAAATATAGGAAAAACTACAAGCGGATATCCCATTCATAGAACACATATAAATGTGTCATCCAACTTCGTTTTCATTCGATTTAGCTGTTAAAGGTATGCAAAAGAGGCCATTCTTCAAACGGCTTTGTACATGCGGAATCAGACCTTGCGATTTATTTGTACATGCTTTTAGTGATTATGAAAAAAAATAATAAAAGTTTGCTTCGATTGTGGAGAGAATAGCGTGCTTTGCATGTATGTTTCTTTACAATACCGTCATACTTCTTTCCTTTTAAACAGTTATCTATATATTTAGTAATTGCCTTTAAAATTAATTCACTCCAGCTTATTATTATCTATATTTTTAGAGCATGGTGTTATTTATAACTTCTGATCGTTTATTTCGTTTTAGAAATTTTTTTGCGATTATTGTACGGCCTTTTCTTGTTTATTGGACCATTTAAATTAGATGAATCATAAATTGTACATAAACCGCCTAACTTTCATTTTTTACCTATTAATTTTTAGTTAATTAATACTAAATCTAATAATGTAATGACTCACCAGAAATACTTCATTTCTAGTTTTATAAATGCATTTCATGACTTAAAGAAATTATAAGGAGTATGTTAAAAAACTTTGTATCATATGTATACTAAATTAATGGTTTCCTTGTCACATACATACCGTTACTCAAATTGATGCGATGCCTAGCTTCCTTACCTCACTGCCTTATTTTAAGGTAGAAAGATTGTAAATCGTAGCTATTCCATCAAAAGATTCGCTTGTTGCATAAATTGCTAAATTTTATAGAAATGTTAGAAGCCCTTTGTAAATTGACCGGATATAATTCGAATATTCATATAACCTAATGGTGCCTTAATAGCTCCGAAGAGTGGGTCGTTGGGGTAGTGGCGGATTTGCTATAAACTTTCCTTGACAACCATGCGGGTTTTTCCCCAGTAATACGATAAATGTCTACTATTTATTGAATTGCTGGTTTAGGCGTTATGTGGCAGTTGTTTTAATATTTATTAATATCGAAGTGTTATATAGTTTCCATCCTCAAAATTCATTAGGGTACTTGGCCTTTGATACAGTCATACCCATTGTGTTCGATATCGACGCTGGCAGCATGACGATTATTCCTCACAAGGGTGAAGACGTCTATTTTTCTAATTTTAAAAAAGAGGAGATATTCATGAAAGGGTTGCTCTGTTAGTAAAAACCTTATTTCTAGAATAAAATATGGAGACACCAGATGGTAGTGTTTTTAGGATTAACTGGGTTACCGTCTCTTTGAAGTTCTAATGGAATAATTCTTTAGGGTTTTAAATACAATCACCTCTCAGTACCGGTCACCTGGCTCCGTCGGCTGAGACCACTGCATCTCTCTCGGGCAGGTAGCTGCTGTATGCCATGTCGTGGGCCCCCGAATCCACCTCGTAGCTCCTGCGCCGGTATCCTCCGCTGCCGTGCCCGTGACCCCCGCTGTGGATCTCCTCGTGCGAGTGGGAGTGGGCGTGCGAGTAGACCGGCTTCTGCACGATCTCATAGGTGACTGATCCTCCGCCGCCCTTGGAGGAAAGGGCCTTGATGCCCACGATGGCCGAGAGCAGCAGGGAGAGCAGGCCCACGATGAGGGCCTTGCCAGCCAAGAGGGCGAGGCCACCCATCGCAATGGCCCCCACGGTCGCCTTTGACATGATCATCATGGCCCCCAACATGCCCAAACCGCCCTTCTTGCCTCCTCCGAAGCCACCGCCGCCGCCCTTGCGCCCTGCAAAACCAAGCCACCCGCTTAACTTTGACCTATAGGACGATGACACAATTGGAATCATCACTCGTTAAAAGAGTTGGCGCTGATACACGGTTAATCTGTTTATTTTTCTTATGTGGCTATGGTGATGCATCGAGTTACAGGGAGTGTTTAGAGAGTTCCTATGCATCGCCGAAATATATCTTACTGAGAGTTTTTAAAGGAAAAAGTACACTATGAGACAAATTATATGATTGGGAATGATAGGGTGGGATCTCTCGCAGTTGTTAAATGTACTTAGAATAAATCTATTGGCTTAATTTGAAAGCGGAATAATTAATTAATGATGCTAAACGTACAATGACGAAGAACATGCTTTTTCGATAAGTTGAGTAGATGTATGATAAAAGAAAATGCTTGTAAAAATGAATGCAGATTTTTTGTTTTTGGGTAAAATATAGACAAGAAAGGGAAAGGATCTCATTCAGAGATTGGCTAGATATTTATTTACTTTTCGAATATCCCTCATAGAAGCGGTGGCTATTGGATGTTTGGTGCAGTATTTCCTCCTATCACACACATAATGATGCTGCTTTAGAAGATACCGTGTTGAGGTAGATACGAGTAGAAGCTACTGGATATATTGGTATTATTACGTGAATGACTGGGATTTGAGTACTGGAAGAAATTACAATTTTAAACCTCGTCGAAATTATTTATGTGAATTCTAGTTTTTTCTGTCAATGGTGATATGCCAAATTTAATGAATAGAAATGTTTCGTTAATCTGAATTGATGCGTTTCTTCTTCTGGATGACACGAGTGTTGTTTCTTCGAATGCAGGTAAATTTATGTAAAGCATTACTACTGACCGGAGGGCCCGGGTTCGATTCCCGAGCAAGCCTCTCGGGCACCTGCAGCTCCACCCAAGCTGTGTGATTTTTCGGGTACCAAACCTTCCTGGGAAACCATAACTAGCACAGGGAAGGGAACTGGCCCCTTTACGCTGATATGTGCCGTCCGACTTAGTACTGTGTGAACTCTACCATCACCTACCAAACCGACCTTTGGGTTGATTATTATGTGTGTATATATATTCATTATATTTTAGTATTTTTTTCTGCACAAGAGTCTGCGTTTTGGTTTTCAAGATCAAGAGATTAAAAAGATTCAATCCTCTGACCCCACTACGTTTTCTAATTCATTGAAACGCCAACACTATTTTTCTTTTATTATTCAGTCACCAAATCACCTTTTCGGGACTTAAATACAAATCTTTAGACCGCATTAAATTAATATGTTCCGTTCCTTCCTCAGTACTTGGGAGATTTTTTCAGTTATAATAAAGTATATCAGTCTAAGGAATGGGCTCTGTGGGTAGGTGAACGGACTGCGCTTCATTGAGATTGGACCGCAGCGAAAAACTTAACCTACCTAACCGAAAAGAAGAAACCTACTGTTCAAAGGAAGTGGTCCGGAAGGGCGTACACAAGTGACGCAAAAAAAAAAGAAATCATCCAATGTGCGGCAAATTATAGGAATGATGACATTAATTATCGAAGCGTAGGCCATTGTGGATTATTACTTTCAGGATGAATACATTGTACTCCAACGACCTTAAGCAACCGTAGCGTTTAATGTATCGGTGCAAATTCCTAAGGTTACTAATGAATTATTCAAATTTTCCTCTTGAAAAATACCTGGCAATCAAACCCCGGGTTCTCCGGTTAGTAGGCCAACACTCCACCCACTGGAAGACCACATCTCCTGTTAATCATATTGATCCAATAAAAAGAACTTGTGAAAAAATTATGTAACTATCAAGTTGGTAGTCTTAAGGTATACTTACATCACTTTTCAACGTCATTTAGCACTTATCTGATTTTTCCTTTGATCAATTCATTCTCATGTTTAGATAGCAACGAATTATGTTAATAAAGGAGTGCACCGAGTAGATTACTCATTCTGAATAAGTAAGGAAATGCTTTTGTGCGAATAATGAAACATTAATACGAGATCTTATTTTCCCAGGTTTTTACACTATCGATCATAGGCAATAAATTAGTGTGCATAGGATAGCTATTAGGATTAAGTTTTAAATGACACCTGGGATAAGTACTTCTCTTCTTCCTATTATTACAATAGATAGAAACGTATTCTTCAAGGATTTTCATACATAAACGTTTAAATCAAAGTAACTAATAAGTAAATTTGAATAAAATTCTGTATTGATGGAGAGTATGTTGCGGAGGGTATTTTTTAAAATTATTCTGGCCATAATGTTAAAAAAAATACATTAAAATTTTCATTTTACGTATAAAAAACACATTATTTATCATTAAAAATGGCAATTTTAAATGTTGAATGGAGTTTTCTGATATTTCCTTTTGAAATAGTGATCCAGTTTGAAAAATTCATGCTGCTGCCTGTTTTCCAAATGAGTTATGTGAGCTATGTTAACTTTCTCCCTTGATGTTTAAATAAGAAATAACCACAAGGGCAATCACCAAGGCCTCAAACCCTAGGTGGCAGATGCCTAGATCTCCTTAATCCAAACTTACTTCTGAATTAAAAGTGAGGGAATGACCGAGACACTCATATGCTAGGGCCGTTACAAAATATGTACATAGGCAACGGTAACTGTTTTTTAATGGACTTGTAAGGAGCAAAGGACTGTTTAGTTTAATAGTTGTGTTACATTCTTGTCAGAGGTGTATGGAACACAAAATATTTTGACTATAGTTTCTTTAATTATCAATATTAATTTAGTATTAATATTGTAATCGAAATTTGAGTTTTTATAATGTTTTTATTAATCATCTTCTGTAATAGTTCTTAGCTGAAACTTGTACGATGGAAAACTTGGTAAATGGAGAAAATTCATTCGCAATTGTAGTATTTGAACTATTTTAGTTACGTAATATCTTCAGTAAATAAGTTAAGAATTATTCTCCTTCATCCTTGAAATACATCAAATGGTGCGCCGCAGAGAGAACTGGTGAATCGTATTCATACGAAATAGCAATTCAACGATTCAACGAAATAAAATTTAGGTAACCAACACATGTATCGCGAACATTTAACTTGGGTATAAACAGATATGATTCCAAATGGTACCCCCAATAAACATCTAAATGGATCAATTGGGGATATTAATGCGGAAGTGGATAGAAAAATGGTATTTAAAGTATTTTAAACTTAAGTTATTTAACATTATTTTCATCTCATTTATTTTATTGAAGCAATAATATGAGCAATGGCTGAACTGAGAAAAAACTATTTAAGACCGAGATATTGAGTCATTGACGGTATATAGAAGTAAATGCATGGAGTATGGTTTCTAAAATTTAATGTTTTAGCACTTACTCATTGAATCAAGGTTGCTGTAAACAAAGGTTTATTTCCCTGCATACATGAAATTATAATTAAAAATTAGCATTGATATGGGAAGACTGGAGTTTTTTTTAAACTAATTGGTCAATGCCGTGCGAGTGACATGCGTATCTCACCGCCTTCTGCTTGCTGGAATCCCATCCTCTGCATCACCTCCTCCCCCAGTCGCCGCGCCAACGTGCTCGTCTCCAGAAGGTTGACGCTTAACGAGTGCGAATCTAGGTACTTGGCCATCCTGCCCAGGAGGTACTCGTCCAGACGCTGCACGGCCCTCGCGTTCCCCGCCTCCGGCAGGCCTCTGGCCAGGTCCCTGACCACTTCCTCGGGCAGGCCGACCCCAGAGGTGGTGCTCCGCTGCTCCGCCTTCGTTTGGCCCTCCCCCTCGGCTCCTTCCCGTAGCCTTCTTGTCTCCGTCTTCACCACGGCCAGACTGGGTATGATCTCGTACGTTTCCTTCGTCGACAACCTGTCCACTAGGGACACGAGGTCCATCTTGAGGCACGTCACCGTGTAGTTGTCGGCGCAGCGTCTTGCCAGGGCGCGACGAACTATCTCCGTGGCGCCGGGGACTTCGGCACCTCCGCCGAACGGTGCTCGGGGGGTCGTCGCTGGCGTAACGTCGTCGGCCGGGGTCGCGACGGCGGTGGCACCTATGGCGAGCAGAAGGAGCGCGAGCAGGGCGGCGGAGGATGATGCTGCGGCGTGTTCGTCCATGTCGGAGTGCGGCAGTGGGCGTTGTCTGCGGTGGAATGGGTGCCAGCAGGATGGCGGGCGATGCCTTTATACGCTGCCCGAGAGCATTGTGTCCACGGTGAAGGGAGTGGCGGGAAGAGGGTTGCTATTCCGCGGAGCGAGTGGCCGAAGAAAGAAGAGAACCACTGGGGGGCGGGGAGACTCGTTAGTGGAGCGTATCTTCGGCCGAGTATCCTATTCTCTTTGGAGTCACATTGGAAGGGAGCGTCGCCAGCACCACGAGGGCAGCCGAGACGTGAAGGGACAGCCATGAGGGAAAGGGCAGCTCCATTCGATTTGGGCGAAAATGGGGGAGAGGTGAGAGGGAGCGAGAGATGAGGCGGAGGAACGAGGGCTATTTTTTTCTACCCTCAAGGGAACGTTCGCTGGCCGCAGGCAGGGAGGAGGAGACGGTGGCCGATTGGAGGTCGCCACCGATGGAGGAAACTGGCTCAGGGAAACAATGGAAGTGAAGGGGATGCTTTGGGACCGTGAAAGGGTTGTGTGACGCGGAATGCCAGAGTTGACGTAGAGGGGATGAGGCTGCATGCTTCCGAGGGACGCGTTGCAAAATCGGTCCAGGGAGTAACTACTTTACGGGTTTGCCCCCTCGCTTTTCCCTCCGGCGGAGGTTAAGTTGCCGTCCCTTGCCGTTGTTACGAGGGCGGAGGCTGAGGCTATTTCGTGCTCGGAGTCTTCGGCTGTCGCGACGGCTGCGGGAGCATTCACTCCTGTGTGCCGGCCGGTGGTGTTTGACGTTCGCCCCTGGGGATTCGGTTTCCACGCTGATAGTAATTGGCGATAGACAATTACGTCTGTTTTCACGCTGTTTCCGGAGTCCACTTTTCATTTCAAGGTATTTATGGAACAAGCATATTTTTGGGAGATTAGTCTTCGTTGATGATCGAACGCCTACACCTTGATGAATTACTCGTACGTATATTTTAACTAGCGAAACTAACTTTGTGTGCTTATTCGTTTGGCTGCTCAAAATAATACATTTTGGAAAAATTAAAATTTTGCCTACTCTGACCACGTATTTTTTATTGTGCCAATGTCTATTCCCCTATCGTGCTCGATAATTTGAATGCATAAATTATCATTATCCTATGTGAAGTTAAACCAAATTTTTGATAATTGCATTCCTCCACTTTATTTCTTATGTCACGTAAATCTCTTTATTCCATAGTTACTCACTTCCTCACATATCCCCTTAATTCCCTCATTATACCTCCCACTTACTTTATTTTATTTTTGTGAAGAATTCACCTACCCCTGCTCTTCCTTTTGCTCCTCCCAAAGTCGTATTAATTTATTTTCTAGATGGTTTGTGCTCTAGATGAAATACATTTACATCAGTTAACTTTCAGATCAATTATACTTTTATCATAATCAATTACTAGTTTTATTGGTTTATACGTGGGTGTAATACACAGTGATTCATTAAACAGTCAATAGATGAAATTCTAACAATTTATTCGTGGTACTTCTATTACCTTATTTTGAGAATGTTATCTTATAAAGAATTAATTTCCCCCTCTATTCTTATAGAGCATATTCAGAGCATATTCTTCAAAAGCATATTCTTTTACTTTTCATGGATGATCCTCTTCTGAAGATATAATTCTTTTTGCGAATTTCTTCTTGAGACGTTTGCCACAAATGAATGCATGGTTCCTTTTCGTTATACCGGAATGTGCTAATTCCTACCTGGATGAATGTTTACCAGGGTAATACACATAAAGATCAATTTCATTTCACTGTATTAATAAAATGGCTCATATATAGTATATATAATTTCGGCATTCTTGTGGCATCATGGTATTCATGTAGTCAAAGGAGTAAGAACTTTATCAATGGGTGCATAACTTAAACTATGTGTAACCTTTCTTCGTTGAAGTTAGTGGTTTAGTTGAAAATTGTTTATATTCTGCGTAACATAAGCCTTAGAAGCGTTATTACAAGTATGATGGGTAACTTATTATTCGTTAATACTTGATAATGATCTTCCAATTAATGTAGCTAAAATATAATATGAATAAGTTCTGGTAACAAACATGAGTAATTTTCTAAATTTTTTTATTAGTTTTTAGAATTCTGAAAATTCCTGAATTGTACTTCATATATTTATATGATCGAAATGTCACTCATTTCTCGCATTATTTATAAATATTCCCGGAAAATTTCACTGGATAACAAAATAGTTTTATTTGCCTTGGAATAATAAGCCTGAAATAATGTCACATTTCTAATTAAAATATATATTCTGCGTTTGGATGGATCTGGCCCTGAACTTATTTATAAATTTGCCCTTTATTCCGACTGAACTACTAGTAAGAACAGCATGTCCGAATGTTTGCAACACTTTGTGATGTTATCCAGGTAAGGAGAGCATCGAAGTGATGCAACCGTAGCCGACGGACCGTGTAATTTCCGAAGAATGCAATCGTTATTCAAGCATTATTATTCTGAGACCAGTGCACATAATTCTTTCCCTTGGCAGTTATATAACATCATTCTGAATCTACTGGTAATTTTAATGATTGATAGCATATATTTTTATGCAGAAACCCTTTTAGGCATAGAAAATGAATTTCGAAACATGTTTCGGCCCGGTTTTTCATACCTAGCATTTATTTTTAAAATCATTGCTCTTACAATGCCTGCTTACGAAAGTATTTACGTTGGACTTAGTAAATGTATTACATACTCGACAGATTTTAGGGTATTTGTTTGTGGGCGTTTTACTAACGTAACAGAATATTGCTCAACTGCCCACCTATAAGAACATTCACGCTTCTACATTAATACTTTTTTTCAAATTCTAGTCAGTAACCGCTATTATATATTCAAGGTATATCTTCGTGGGTTTTGAGCGGGTAATAGTTTGCGGTCAACCTTCTGCGAGGAGGGACCATAGTAATCCACCGACCGAAGAAGCATCCACCCACCCACCCACGCCCTCATACGCCATCGTTAAGTATCTATCCTCTGCAGATTCCACTTTCACTCTCGCCGCGAATTGCCGCCTGCCGACTCCCCCTTACACACTGTATGCGCACACAATGGGCATAACTTGGGTTTTTAGAGGAAACCTCTTCCTGTGAGCTTGTCGAGACGAGAGATGAAACCAAAGCGTATTCCCTTAGAATGGTCACCGGAGGCAGCTGAATGAGGTTATCGATGTCGTGGATGCTCGAGCCAAGGACCCGAGGTAACGTTCACAGGCCATTTCCTGCCCGTCACATCTTCAGTATGGAGGAAACTATAATCGTCGTCTTTTATGGGCTTCCTCCCTGTAGCTCGCCTTTTCCATGGCGACCGCCTTTAAAAACAAAATGTCTTCGATCAAATGCGCATCGCCTTTGCGGTTATGATTTGGAACAATGGCTTTCCCCACGGGGGAAGGGTTCGTTTCGGGTGGGGGTGAGGAGCCCGGCGCGTAAAGTAATGCTTCTAGAGCACATAACGGGAAGGGTAAAAGGTTTCCAGGGTGCTTGAGTGTGCGTGCGTGTGAAAGGCAAGAGGGTGTTTATCATAAAGGCTCTCGTGAGGGATGCAGGGGTCTGCCGGCGCGGGCTTGTCGGAAGGAGACGTCTGCTTGATACCTCTGAAGGCTCAAGGATCCTCCTCTGACTTAGTTCTCTATAAAGTTCAATCAAACTTTATTTGAAATATGATGGCAAAATATACCTATATTTTTAGTCATGCAATATTTTTATAAATATAAATGACTTTAAACCCATAAACTAAATTTATGAAATAGGCAATATCAGTAATTCCGCTGTTTCTCTTGCTCGGAGATGCTATCACATCTCTGAGGGACAGTTCTGTTTTTGTTAAACCTACTTCTGCCGTCATATGTAGACATTTAATGCAGGCAAGATTCATGGAGAACGACCGACTGAATTTGCAGGAAGAAAAAACCTGAATTCGTCGTATCAATTAAGGATAGATTCATGGTTATATTTTATATCTATAACGGGAAAATAAATTAATGGAGTTTTTTATTTCATTATGCCATCTTATTTACTTAAAGTTAATTACGATCGCATAAAAATACAGGCTTTTTAATATGGTGGAAACAATATTTACTATTATGTATAAAAACGAGCTTGGAAAACTGCTTCCAATTATGGTGTTTTCCTCGAATTTTGTGAGAAATGTCGGTCACCTTTTGAAGAAAAGAATGAAACCGGCAGTGGTCTCGAAACTTAGGAACCACGATTCAAAGACCCAGAAATTTCCCAAAAGCAACTCCAGCTAAGCGTTCATTTGAGCCGCGAAATTTTCATGAGCGAATTTTTACCCAAGTTTTTTAACAATCAACTTTCTCCGATGTTATTTTTATTTTATTGGAATTGAAATTAATGGGTTGGAATCGGATGTAAATTGAGATCAAACGAAAATGAAAGTGATGGAGAAGTGATTATGGCATAGAAGTGATATGATTGCTAACTTCATCATTCGAAAAAAAATTCCTCACTTATGAACTCGTTGCCGAAATTACAATTGATTTTTTTCATTAAATTGATAAGAATTAGAATGCAGCGTATGTGAAATCTAGTAAATGCTCATTAGTATGTATGCATCGGCAATGAAATAATTAAGTCGAAGTTGGGGAGAATATTAAACAATTTTTTATATGACATAATGAGCTCGTTTCAGAGCGCTACGAAATAGTGATGATAGGTCATGGAAACCCGCTTCAGGTCTATTGTAGATTAAGATATAACTTAAATTTTTATGGATTTTTTAAGTGCTGAGTTTTTTTCGGCGTTCTTTATTTCACCAATAATATGATAAACAAGTAAATAGCTTTGGTAAAGGAATTTTTCCATATCTCTTTTGTTTTGGTTGATCCATTGGGTATCGTCGAAGAATTCACGTACTGCTGGTTTCCTTCCGCTTAAATAGGCCATTGCACATTCAGGTATCTTTTTTGTTTTTCTCGAAGCCGCACTACATTCTTCACTCTTTTTCCCTGAGAAGTGTGGCGTGAGTGAGCACTGTGGACGATAATACAGAACTCCCCGAAACTCTTCTTCCTTCAAGGTGAATGTCTTTTAAATTTACTTAAAATGAGATCATACACCATTTTGAACTGGCTCTTCAATAAGCGTCCTATATTGATACTTCTGGAATCCCTAATATTAAACTGCATGCTAGCATTCCATAAACCTTGTGAATTGACTAATTTTATGACCATAACTATAGCGTGGATGACAAGTTCGGGCTACGATCCAACTGTGCGCCGCTTTCAAACCTGGGGTTACTTGAATAAACGCTTTTCTAAAGCCATGTTTTGCCATTTTCTGATAACTATAACTTAGTGGGAAATCGAATACTGGCTCAGAGTAAGTGCTCAACCTCAGTGTTTCCAACCTGAAAGGTGTTTATGCGTCAAAAGGCCTAGTGCGGGGTTCAGTCTTTCCTCATGTCTAAATTCTGAATTTTCACTACGATGATCATGATAAAGTAATATTATTTTAGGTAAGAGTTTTCAGAATGAAAGCCTAAAAGGCGAGATCAATGGAAAGAGAAGATATTTATACCTTATCACAGAAAAATGTCAGGTTTAACTTTGTGAAATTCCTTCATTATGAGGGTAAAAAAAGAAACTTTGCACTTCCACATAAAGATTTAATATTTCACGACCATGGTTTCGTCTCATCCAGTAAAAAATGGCAAAATAATCTTGTCGTCTTGTCCCTCACTCTCATCTCTTTTCTCAGTAGCCCTCGAGAAGTCTGTAGCTAATAATTTTTCCGCTCGGTTAATTTAATGTCCCCGATTCGGTTCCTCTCTAAAAACGTGATAATTGATTGTACACTCTAATACTCTCTGGAATGTTCTTTATTTAAGGCCAACTCAAACCGGGAGGAAAACCTTGAGGTTTCTTAGCATATGTCTCTCTGTCACATAGGTTGCTACTTCCCAGATGCCGTTTGAAATTATAAGTATTTATATTAATATAGCGATACTGTTTTTCTTTAATTTAGTTTTTATTTAGTAAAGAAAAGCAGTTAATCTAAACGTTTTTGTTGCTTAAAGTATTAAACTATTCCATAAATTAATTACCTTAGGTTTATCCTCGGATGTTTATTTAAAAATATATCTAATTATGCAAACGGCACATGACAAAAATTTCAATTCTACTTCTGTAAGCTGAAGAATATGTTTTAATATTCCTTCATAAGGACCTCAGTACTGATTATAAGTTTCTCACTGTGTTCATGCCCGTTATGGTGGTATTTATCTGTAGAAGACCCGCCGATCAGTTACCATGCGTGCGGCATTGCTCTTCTTTCTTCTCGCGGTTCGGTGGATAAGACCTGAGAGGCTGGGTGGGGAGGGGATCGAGACCAGCAGATTGTTCAAGGAGTGGGCGTGGTCGGCCGGGGACATCCGACTCTGCCCTTTTCCTTTTTTCTGTGGACTTTCGTTGGGACGGTGGCGGCGGCATCCAGCGCATCACATTTCCACGGTTGAGTGCCTCCCTGGCATTCCTTTCTTTTTTCGCTCGATCTGTGGTTCCTCCAATCTATGCCACGGCCATGTCTTTTTTCGGCCCCTTGACAGTGAGTGCACACTTGGACATAGACGACGACAGTGTTACGATCGGCAAGAGCGTTTAGTTACGGTTTGATGGAAGAAGTTCGGTTTTAGAGCCGTGAGTGGATTTTATTTTTTGACCCTGACTTCGGCTTACCAGGTCATTGTTTGAATTCTGCAAAATTCAATAGATGCTGTATCTATCATACTCCGGCTGTATTAGTGTTGATGAATTCTTGCCCATCTGTCCAATTCGGTTAAATCTGTGGGGTTTTCTGAAAGTTCAGCTTTATTTATGTTCCTGAAAAAATGCAACGAGATATATCCCACCAATTACGAGTAATGACTTTTTAAAACATGAAGAATTAGGTTCTTCGAAAATAGTAAGTGCCATAGCCTGCCTGAATGCGTTCTTAGTTTGGGCTATTCTTCTCTTGATGTCGGTTGAACTTCTTCCATCCCACGTTATACTGCTATCCAGGTAGATGAAGGATTCCATTTGTTCTAGTTTCACCCCTCGAATTGTGATATCTGCATTCAGCTTCTCTCTTCCGATTTTAGTTTTCTTCTTGTTGATGTTCACATTATATTTCCCCAGTACTTTATCCATAGTACCAAGAGTTACTCGCAGTTTCTCTCGCATTTCCACCACTACTGCGATGTCATCTGAAAACCGGAGCATGTTGATTTCTTCTTTATTTACATTTACTCCTTTGATACCCAATTCTTGTGTTTCTTTTATTGCTTCTTCGTGGTATACGTTGAATATTGGTGGCGAGAGGTTTAATCCTTGTCGAACTCCTTTGTTTATTTTGGTTTCTATTTTTCTTTCATTTTTCGTTTGCATTGTTCTAACATGATTCTTGTAGAGGTTATGGATAATGCTTCTGTCGTTGTAGTCCAATTCAAGCACCTCTAGTACCTTAAACAGCTTGTTCCGTTCAACGTTATCAAAGGTCTTCTCTAAGTCCACGAATGCCACATACTTGTATAATGGTTTATTTTGATGTCTCATTTTTTTGACCAAGACTCTCAAGCTGAGGATTGCCTCTCTTGCTCCTCGATTTTTCCTGAATGCAAATTGGTTTTCAGAGAGGAATCCTTCTATCCTTCCATCTATTCTTAGGCTAATTATCCAAGTAAGGATTTTTGACACTTGAGTCACCAGGCTTAATGTTCTCTGCTCTCCGTATTAATCAGTTTTCGGTTTCTTCGGTATTGCAATCATTGTACTTTTCTCGAAGTATTCTGCTATCTGTCCGCTGTCGTAGCTATCTTTGGTTATTTCATAGAGGGCATCCTTCGCCTTGACCTTAAGTGCCTTGATTATTTCTCCGTGTATTTTGTCAACTCCTGGTGCCATGTTGTTTCTCAGGTCTACCACGACTCTTTCGAATTCGTTTCTTAATAACTGCGGACCCCGATCGTCTTTACCTATTATGCTTTCATCTTTAATTCAGCCATCTTCTAGTGGTTTGGACGCTGGAAAGAGTACTTTAATATATTCATTCTATCTATTCCCAATTTCATCATCATCTATTAGTATTTTTCCAATAGCGGTTCGGATGTTTTACGATTTTGTTTTTCTTTCCCCGAATTGCCTCTTCACTAGTTCATAAGCCATCTCGCTATTTCCCTTTTTCATGTTTTCATTAATATCCTCGCAGCAGCTTTTTATCCATTCTTCCTTTGCCTTCTTGCACTCTCGTGTGACCTGGTTCCGCATCCCAACTATTTATAAAGTTCTTCTTCACTCTCATTTATTGGATTCTTGTATTTTCTTCTTTCGTCTTTGAGACCCCATATTTGAGCTTTAATCCATGGCTTCTTAGAAATTTCCTCCGTACTCACAATGAGCTCATGTGCAGCTTTGGTAATTATATTCTTCATTTCCTTCCATCGACCGCCAGTGCTGGTATTTTAATTATTTACTTCTATTTCCCTATCAATGGCCGTTGTGAACTTTTCTCTTACGCTCGTTTCTTCCAGTATATTTGTGTTCCATCTGGCTTGTTGTGTCTCTTTCTTCATCTTCTTGTATCGCAGTCGTCTGTCCATGATCACCAGGTTATAATCGCTATTTAAATTGCGCCGGGGTAGCTCTTACACTCCTTAATTTGATTCTTCTATCCCTTCCTGACAAGGATGCAGTCAATTTGGTATCGGGGTTTGTCTCCAGGCATCTTTTATGTGTATCTTCTTCTCGGATGTTGATCGAAGATGATATTTGCCACTACTATGTTTTTCTCATTGGTGAATTTTATCAGTCTCTCTCCCAAGGCGTTTCATTTTCCCAATATGAAGTAACCCACGCTACTTCCATCTCGCCACTCACCGAACACATCGTTCCAACCTCCCGTTACAATGAGATTTTCCTTCCTTTTACTGTTCCTAGAACCTATTCCAGTTGTTCGTATACTTCCTAATTTCCTATTTCCTCATCTTAATGACTGGACGTCGGCATATCGTATGCCACTGTACTATCACTGTATTCGTAGGTTCTGCCTCTAACTTTATCATCAATATCCTTTCATTATATTACCAGCACAATATTATTTTTCTTGCCCATTTGTCTGTGTTTTGTGTCTCTATCTTCATCTTTTTGTATCACAATCTGCTGACAGTGGTCGCTATTTATACCTGCGTCGGGGTAGCTCTTGTATTCTTTTTATTTTATAAGATATTAATTTTTGTGGAATCGGTGAGTCGGTAATGTCATTGTGATAACTTAAAATGGCATCTGCACCTAAGTGTATACTGTTGGAGATGAACATCGGCCTGAAGCAATCAGCTGATTCCTATTATATTATATTGTTGACGTGTTAAGCCTGATTTTTAGGTTATTAAATTTATGTGAATGTGTTTCTCAAATGAACATGCTTCCAATTCACTGTGAGTAAACTATTTCTTGGCAAATGTTTTGGCATGTACCATCAGTTTTAAATGCCGACGTAGAATGATAAACCGGTAATATCAGTAAGTGGACTTCAAATGCCTTTTGCAGCCTTTGTCAAATGTTGGGCAAATGATGATGATGTCGTAACAATGCATACATATATGAATTAGAAAATAAGGGGTATACATCAGGGCCGGTCCTTTGCTTCACAGAAGAAATTTCGACCTTAGACTTTGAAGTTATCCTTTTATAATTGCTATTCCTCGTTCCAGTTTAAACTAACAAAAATGGAAGTCAACCGGACTACTATCTGGAGAGCGACAATTTACCGTTTTCATCTCGACCACCTCATTTCTGTTTCTCGTCTCGAGACTACCCTCTGGACTCCGAGTGAACCCCACTCCTCGAGATGGAGAGTGTGATTACCTTGCCCATCGCCACTGTTTCCCTTGCAAATGGCCTCCAAAGGCAGAGGACCTGCCAACTGGGTGACGGCTTGGGAGCCGCGCGAGTCGTCTAGCAAGCGGTTTGGTGGCAATCTGGGGCGTGGCGAGGTGCTTGGGATGGGTGGATGGGAGGGTAAACAAGGAGAGCAGCGAAGATAGTGGAATATACTCCCCTGATGTGGACCTCCCAATCGATGGAATAATAAAACTTTAGGGTAGATAATCTGGCTGTATATGTAACAAACAGTTTAAGAACACATAAAAGGAACACTCACACGTTATTTCTTGATACTTTCGGCAGAATTGAGCCTCGTCTTCATCAGAAGATGTGGTAGGACTGATTTGATGAAGACGGAGCTCAATTCCGACGAAATTATCAAGAAATAACGTGTGAGTGTTCCTTTTATGTGTTCTTATATTGTTTGTTGCTGTCAAAGTTTTTTATTCAACACTTCTGTGGTACTTAGACGAAATCGTATAAATGTGTATATTCAAACACGAAATCCCGCCATACGGCGAACAAATATTCATTCACATAGAAATAGGTATAATCTATGTGAATATATATATGTATGTAAATATATATATATATATATATATATATATATAGTTAGACTGGCTTCTTGCCTACTCCGAAAGGCTATTGTACGGATGGTCTTTATGTGTGCAGACATGATGACATTGTTGGTTTAGTTGTTACATTGGTTCAATTCCTTGTAAATTATTTTTTAATTTATACACTCGCTTTCATTTGTTCAAATTTGTTAGAATTCATCAATTGCCATTGTTAACTGATCAAACTTTTGCCTGACTCAGGCGGATAATAGTTAACTCAAAATTCTCCCAAAAATGTTTCATTGTTTCCATAAGCCTATGCAAAATCGTCTTGATAGCCTTCGGTAATATGGTTTTGTATGGTATGTTGGAAGTGACATGCAAAAATCCTATTCATTTATAAATTTTTAAAATTATTCCGATATGTAATATGATTTATTGTGAACAATTATGGTGGCATGACTTATCTGGAAAAAAAAATATTGAAGCCATATAATCTGTCAATTTAATTGATGCTCTGTAACAGGTAATACTTGTAAAAATTTAGATAATATGTCCAATTCAAGTATTAAGTATAAGTTTTAGGAAGATCAGGAATGAATTTAGTAATTAAAGACATTAATCCTTGAGATACGGCAATTAATATTTTTGAACACTTATTCTACAAAGTACCTAATTAGACCCTAATAAACATTTTCTTACATTCAAGCATGCATGATAAATGATGCATTGAACGCTCTGAAGAATTATATTGCTTAACCCTTAACGTGTGCGTTCTATGGTATTTATAATTTATTTTTTACAGTAAAAGTTACTACGATAGTACCATTTTTAAACGTGAATAGCTATTTGAATATCCAAGGGACGTGGCTACGATCGTGAATCAATGTAAACAAAAAATGCCGGGACATTTTTTTGTTTACGTGAATAGCTATTATAATATAAATGATAGGTAAAGTTAAAATAATTTCCTTTCTCGCTGCTACATCATTTTTAAAATCAAGTCACCAGGAAAATATAGTAGATATGCCAGGCGACATTAACTTTTAGGTTGATAGGTTATTATTTCACTTCTCCTTGTATTCGTAATTTACAATGATTTTGTATTAATAGGAAGTTTGAACGAATGGCGTATTTAATTTACTTATTAATAAATAAATTCTTCACTCAAGTTAAAGTTCCTACGTACCAGACGACTTATTGGCATAGGTATATTTCCTTGAACATTTTTCAGCTGCAACCATTTTTCATTTGATCGTTACATGGCCGTTGTTTTTCTGGATGTACGATTAATATTACTTGAAACATTTTAGGTGGTTTATTAAACATTTTCATTTGTTTTGGACTTCTCCAGCATAGCATTATGCCAACTCTAATTTACGTATTAATGGCTTTCTTATTCTATGAGTGGTAAGTTTTTCTTCTGTTTGACGCATTGCAATTTGATTTCATTTTATATTTTGGATAAATAAACTAACGACTTCCCAATGATAATTTATATTTCTGAAGGCGATATATTGCCTGATATCAGAAAAAGTATTGGGATGACCGTAATTTGAAATATATATTCAATTATAATTACTAAATTTAATTTATCAAGGAATTCCCGAGTTTAGTATTTCGAGGTAAATGTTTGATATGTCTTTTGCATTCGTCTTAGAGTTGTCGATCATGCATAGATATAAGAAGAAGTAATCGCCCTATCGTCTTCCTTTTATCCAGAGTGCGTTTTCACCGGTCGGCACGGAATCAAACTGGTTTTCCTGATTCCAATTATTTATTTATGCGTGCTTTTAAGACTTTAATTTCCTTTCAGAATTTAGCATAATGGGGTTTATTATGGTCATATCGTATCTGACATATGTACTTGTATCAATTAGTTGTAAGATAAAAAATTTGAGAAATAAGGCAATGTTTCAATTTTAATGAATTTTTATCATCTCAAGAATTTCACTTTAAGAGAAAAGACCAAAGACTATTCTTTTGGAAAATATGAAGATGGAAAATCCGATTAAAATACCGTAAGGTAGCCGTAGAAAGCACCTTTGTCTTTGATCAATAAATTGGGAAAAATAATTTAGTAAACTCAGCAGTCACTCAATGTAACTTTTATTGCTTCATTGATTATATATTTCAGGAGAACGTGTATCTTTTGGAAAAGTTTATATCTTACAGATACATATTTTTACTTTTATTAAATTCGCAATTTATTTAACCACATTTTACATCGTTTCGTTTCGCTGGCTCTCTTTACACTAGTTAATAATTGTGTCGTAACGTATTGACTTAGGGTAATACAATCATTACTTGGCACCTTACAGTATCAGTGTATTGGATGATAATTAATAATAACAAAACAAATAAATATTATTCTATGAAAAGGGGAATTTATGATAAGCATTTAAGTTGACGGAGATAAGCTGGAACAAGTAGGCCAGGTTCACCTATTTGGAAGTTATTTGGAGAAGTATGGACTGGGTACAGGGCCATTGCGTTTGATAAAGATGCGTGCACGAAAACGCTAGATTTAATGGCGGGCACCTCCGGTAATAATGTATGTAAAATACTAGTGAAAATTTAAGCGTCGGTAGGGAGGATTTTAGATGTGGTTGTGGAGAAGAATGTACAATTAAAAGAAGTAAAATGTAAAGAAACATAAACAAACGATGTATTTCTGGGTGTGGTAGAGAAGAGATAGCTGTTGGGAGAAAATCAAAGAAGGCAGCACAAGTGGATGCAGGAGTAAGGTAATCAGATTCTGGGGGCGATGTACAGGGAAGTATGCTGGGAAAAGAGGAAGATAGTGGAAAAATACAAATTTTAGATTAAGTTATGGAGGTAGAACGTGCAGAGATCTAAAGAATAAGTTATTTAAATACGGAGTTTATGGTTATTTTGTCATGTAAGTTAAGACTTACAGTTAAGAGTACAGTTGTGTATAGTGCTAATGCCCGTCAAAATCTGCCTTAACCGTGTAAATAGTGCCCATAGTATTGTAAGTTTAACACTATGCTTTGTTCAATATTTTTCCCGCACGATACCGTATAAATGGTTCCTTAGTATTGAAAATATTATTTCCCGTGAGAATCAAATGCAATCAAATACAATAATGGCAGAATTTTGATTTATTGATTTTTATAAGTCATCATAGAATACTCAATTTACCTCTTCCAAATTCTCAATGAAAATCTGCGACTGGCCTTTAAAGGACGGTAGAGTCGGGCTTTGTGGAATAATTTTATTGTGTACTCGTAAGTGTAATAGCTTCCTTATTTTTCACAATTGATAATATATATTATGTGAATATATAAGACACTCATTTGCATTCACCGGTGCTATTAGTTAATTGAGGCACATGACATAAGTGATTTACAGCTGGAAGGTTTACCATAAAAGTCTTAATTGGGATTCACGTTGATGGGAATGGTTTTTATTTCGGCCAATTTTCCCGCAATGCCAATCACAATGCGGAGAGGAGTTCAGGCCACCAGTCACCTCGATCACGTTCTACGCATTAAATGAGCCTACGATAAAAAAGAAAAAAAGAAGTATGTATCCCATCTTCAGGAGAGTGGCATGTCCCGGTAACTGTTCACGTGACGAGCTTCAATGCTGAAAGAATGGGGAATGAGTAGAGGGGATGGAAATTGGAACTGTCAAAATGGCGGAGGAGAAGCCGGAATGGAAGAGGGAATTAGGCCAGTCGCCGTGGCCTATAGTTGTTCAAATACTGATTTAAGGAAAAATGTAACTCCTTATCAATTTAGATTTATGTTTGGAAACAAATATGTTGGTTTAACACTGGTAAGGATTATACTTGCCTAAAATCAGCATTATTGACAGAAAAATTGTCGAAATATTTGGCCTAGATGACTTTGAAGTGAGCAGGGCCAGGCAGGAAAACTAATTCCACTACCATCATCAGCTTCCTTCCATAGATTAGATTCTGTGTTGACCTGTGGTCGAGCGTATTTACCCTGATACTGTCAATTAATTATGTAAATGATCACTAGAACATTTCTGAAACAAACCCAACTCTGATCCTGTGCATATTATATAATCATGTATAAATACGTAATTTAAATAACCTCAGTGTCTCAGGTAGCCATTTACGTAGTTTCATGCGGTATTATTAGTAGATATCGCGATCTTGATAGCTTTTCATATCATTGGCATTCTTCTCTAGCATTGTAATTTTAGCACATGGCATTTTAACCAAATGCGGTTTTAAAAATAATTATTCATAGTATTTTATCATATATATCAGCATGGAAAGGAGTTCTTTTAATTGATTAATAGATGCTTTTGTTGTCGACAGAACTTAATCGTACTTCTTTCATTATTATCATAAAAAATATGGCCTTAATATTCATGATATCCAGTATGTTTAAATTGTTAAATATTTAACTGTTAATACGGTAGCATTTGGAATTCTTGAAAATCTTAATTCTTTTATTTCTTACCCTTACGTACAGGTATTTCATGTACTATAGGCTTAGTGAATGCCTAAAACCTTGTCATTCGAAAATCTGACTTCCTTAATTAGTTCCCGTCGAATTTCCTTCGTCCTGTATTTAAATCATCTTACCTTGAACTTTCTCTTGGCGTGTGCCGTACAATTACTGGAAATGACGGACAGCCATATCTTGTTTCCCCGGGAACAGCAGACCTTTTTGATTCTTCTTTTGCTATTGTTACGTTTTAAGTTTTATTCTCGTTGAGTCCTGAATGAATTAATGAATTTTCTCTACCCTGAAAATTGAGATATGAATACGTATATTTTATTCATCGAGTGAAATTATCGAATGCTAAAAGTTATCCTTTCAGCATAATGTTTTGTGGTAATGAGTTTCGCGTACTGGAAGGAGATTAGTTATACAGTAACTCAACCTTTTATATCATACATGTTGGTGAAAATTTAATTTTCATCCAAGTGTGATTACTGGATGTAATTCAAGCTAATGTGAGCACATTGGTTAAGTGAATCAATATTTTCGACCATTTTGTACTATATATTTTAATTTTCCCAAATGGTTCTCGAAATTAGTTTAATATTTTAAAAGTTCAACGAGTATTTATGACTTCGTTTAAGGATAATAAGGACAGAAAATGCTGTTATTTACACAATATAAATTTATATGCGACTAGTTTTTATACTCAGGGAATCATCATCTGGCAAGTTTATATTTGGAGATTATATATATATATATATATATATATATATATATATATATTGCATATTTTTTATATTTATTTTTTTGGAGAAATATCTATAACTGAGCATCACTTTCTCTGTACAAGGGAGTATTTTATATGGCTCACGTATATGGTGAAAGTAAAAAATGCCATCAATATTTCAATTAACTGTCCATAAAACCATAAAAATGAATCAGGTGACCCCGAATAATGAAAAAGAGGTTAATTGAATGTGTTAGAATCATGACGTCTGGGCTGGCAAATGGTCGTCCAGACAACTCTGCTACGTCTGAGGCGCTACCAACATTCTCAAACTTTGGATTTAGTAACTATTTTACTTCTGTTGGCAGCATTATCCCATTATTTTACTCCTATGGTGGACGGCCTTTGATGGACATCTTGCAATTTTTTTCTAGCCTTGTAAAACCTCATTCAGAACCTCAGTTTCAAGGGGATACGATGAAAAGATGCATTTAATATTAGTTTTAACATACCCCTTAGAGACTACGGTTTTTTAAAGACCTCCAACTTACATTTTATCTTAATTTAAAAAAAAACAGCTATGTCTCACCTCCGTTCTCCTTTTGTCCCTATCTTCATAATTTTTTAAAAGGTATAGCAACCTATACTTACAATTTTTTTTAAATATACTAATTTTAAAATAATTTTTCCAAAGCGATCAGCTAGTGTTTTTGAGCCGAAATTACAAGAGGCATAATTTATCTTTTATTTAAATAGCGTGAGAATTATTTTTAAAATGGATTATAAATTCATACCTAAATTTTTGTACTTAAAGACGCTCACTATTTATTTCCAAAAGTAGCTTGAAAATGGTTTTTTGAAACCATTAGGTGAACTTAGCCCTGATCGAGTTAGTCGTAGTTACTCTCCTTTTGAATGTATTTCAAGGTGAACGTAAATGTCTAAGGACTGAGAAATTTCCTAGTGTACTCCACACAGAAGTTTATCTTAACCCTTTGATTATCATTGTGAGCAGGCGACAATATAGACTCGTCAGTGACTTGTTAATCAGGATGTCCAACTCTTACTTAGTAATGATACTATGTAATGCACGATAAAGATTCTAGAGAAACTTAATTGTGAGCTGCTGTACAGGTCGCTTTGGCGAGGGCAGTAAACTCGTGGCATACTATATGTATATGCTACAACCTACTCGTTATAGGATATCATTTAACATTCTATTTTTTAAGAATGTTAATATTAGGAGCAGTTTATGCAAATGGGAATGAAAACTTAAAACATAAATTCCTAACAATGGTTTTATTAACAATACTAAGTCACAAACAATGAAGCTCACCAAATTCGTTTGAGCAGTGACATAAAAATCAAGACTTGGTACTCGAACGACAGTGAGCAATAATGAGCCCTTTACTGTTGACGCAGGTGGTGATAGCCTCCCTACTGTAGCGATTGTATATCACGCGTTTTGGTCAGCTAACACGAAATTCATATCATACTAATGCAAGTATGAACTGTTTAACATCCTAGCTACTAAATTTCTGAAAAGCATAGGCGTTTTTAATGCCATATTACCAGAGTTAAATGATTTTATTACTCGAATTTACGTAGTTTTCTTCAACTAGTACTAAAATGGAGTGCACATTTTACATAGTATTTGTAGCATATTGAAAATATTCGCAACTTCAACTGATAATAATGAGTACTTTGTATTACAGATCAATTTTATTAACTGTATATGTTGCACCTCTGGTTATTCAGAAGATTAGGGGCTTAAATTGCACTTTGTGTAGGAAATCTACTATGTAATATGATAGAATTTTCTGTGATAAGTTCATTATGCACTGCAAACAGCCGTCGGAGCATTGAACTTATTTGCCTCTGGGCCTTATGCCATCTAAAAGCTACTGACATTGAAACAGAATGGGGTCTATCATAAATCAAAATGTTTTCCACAGAATTTGCCAATGCTTTTTCACTTATTTTCTCATGGCATTCATTGGATAGGTATCGTTGCACTTCGTGAGTAGCAAAATATATTTCGTTATCCAGAAAGTATTCAAGATCGCCTTTGAGGGCCAAAGATCGCGCGCCCGATTCGGCTTCAAGTCGCGGTCGCTGCTCTGCGAGTTGTTCCCGACTCCTTGCCTCCCCGCTCGCGCCCTCTCTGACTAATTAGGCAAGCAGTGGTGCCTACCTGCCGCCGTCGCCGGGCTCATCTTGCCTTCCGATGGCGCTGCCGTGAACCAGAAATCTCGGCCTCGAGCACTCCAGGGAGCGTGACCGCTTGCGTGCGAGGAGGGGGTTGATGGGGGGTCGAAGGGCTTCCACCCACTTGGAAACGAAACGCGATCGCGGTCTCCGAAGCGACTCCGCTTCAAAACTCTCCCCCGACACGTGTTCGACCCGCTAGAAGTGAAGCCTCTCTGCTCGATGATCCTTCAAAGTTGTACCAATAGTCTGTCATGCATCCGAGTGTAATTATTGGCGTCCGAAATTGGGAAAGTACTAGTGTTAAATGACAAAACTGACTAGGTGGACACATAAAGTCGAGAACTGATAAAATAATTCTGAAACCCTCAAAAAAATATGTAAAAAATATTAAAACTTAAAAATTAATAATAATTAATTAAATTTAAATTTATATCAATGCATGCAACATAAATACAAATGGCCTAACCCTATATATTCTTGTAAAACCCTAAGAAATTACCTCACCAAGCACCAACAATTCCTCAAAAGGACCGTAAATCCGAAGGAGAAGAAAATAGGATTACTGCCATATGATGTAGCGTGGCATAATCTTTAGGTGTCACCAATAACACAATTTCTTACTGCACAAAGGGGAACCGTAATTTTATTCTGTTTTTAACGGGAAAGGCTTCGTAGAACAATGGTCAGTATTTATTCGAATTTTTACCTGCTATTGGGGTCCAGTGAGTAATAATCTCGGATTACAAGTTACATTTTGCGTACGACTAGGCCATTTTTACTCTTGGGAACATATTTTGGATCGTAAATGTTTAGTGATATGAATGTTTTTCAAAGTATGAAAAATTCAGAGACATAATAGCTGACTAGCTACCCTCATATTTGCCTGGAAACATTTTAATCGCTAAACTCACCTAGTTTATCCCCTAAAACGTAACCATTCTGTGTTTCATAATTTGTTCCAAGATATACAAATTTTATCAAATATTAGGCACGCCTGTGAGGTACTACTAGTTAATAATGATTATATGGAAGAAAGAAAGCGTCGGCTTCAATGTATTTGAAAAAAATGGTATTTTCCTCATCGTATACAGTATATTTAAATATAAGTGTACCGTTGGTGATGAAGTTGACCTATCAAAAACTACCGTGTTTTCGCAATAAGTATCCTTCTGCAGTTGAATTAATGTTCCGTTAAATTTATAGAAATTCTATTGTTTGTGATGTAAATTTCAATATAAAATATTGATAACATGAACTTCGTCGGTCGGTTCATCTACTACTTTTGAATGGCCAAACCAACGGTTTTACGATCTACCCATATGTTTTTCATACCTGTAGACCAGCAAACGAGAGAAGGGGATCCTCGTGAAGGGGATGAGGTATGTTCCTTAGCACCCAGCAAGGTGTAGGATGCTCTGCATGGACCAGGGATAAATACCTCAATTTGGCCCTATATTCTGTTTAAACGGGCGGCATGGAGATACCGGTCAAGGCTTCCGTATCATCTTGTCGTTTCGGTGGCGAGTGCTGGAGTGAAGAGTTCCTGTTTGGTACGATAAAGGTGTATAGAGGATGGAGGGCTGAAAGGTGTATGAGCTTGGAGGGCCGTTGCTCTGGAGGTCTAATCCAAATAGGCCTCCCAAACGTTAGTGATACATTCCTTGTTCCACTCCGATTCCGATTTTTGGTATATTGCCCTGAATATGTGGCACCGTGGCGGTTGGGCAGCTCTAGGTACGAATATTCGTAAATATGGGTGAAGAAAACCTTATTCCATTAAAGATTTCTCCCACATAGGGGTAGGGGAGATGATTGTAATGTCGCGTGCAAACACTTTCTGTAAATGAGATACCAAAAGGAAGGAACCGTAATGAGGAAGGGAGGCACCGGAGGTGAGAACGAAGTACCTCAAAGATCCATATTAAGCGTCACGTTCGTCGCACTTGCCATAGATGCCGTAGTGAAGTGCATTTGAAATCGAGTGATGGGATCCCCATTTCCATATGATCTTGCCATTTTGCGGGTACTCCATGGGTTGGTGCAATTGTCAAAAAATGGGTTTTCGGTTCTCGAAAGAAAAAACAAAAAATATGCATTTTATTAAAGTGCGTGGTACGTTCAAAGGTATATTCAAAAAATTCCTTAAATTTATTTATTACAAGAAAATACTTCACTAACAATTTATTGGTCAGGGTTCCCTTCAAATTAGTCTTCTCTCCAACGTATACATTAATCCCAACTTTGTTTTCACTGTTTGAAACAATGATGCTTCTTCCGGAATGCTCAAAACCTCCTCCTTCGAATTTTTCTCTATACACTGAATGGTGGCAAATCTTTTTACTTTGAGCGGAATATTTAGTGTTGAGAATAGGAAAAAGTTACATGGTGATTAGGGTGGATGGGGAAGCATAGCGGTCTTTTGTTTTTGCTAAAAATTCCCGAATTCTGAGAGATGAATGTGCCAGCGCATTGTCGTGGTGAAGAAACGACTCGTCGCTCCTCCAATGTTCGGGCCTTTTTCGCATAATTCTATCTCTTAAGCGTTTCATAACCCCCAGGTTGTACTCCGTGTTGACTGTCTGACCTTTAGGCAGGTAGAGGTATTCGTGATATGCAACCCCCTTTGCATCGAGAAAAACAGCCACCACCACCTTGACATTTGTGCGGATGATGTGGCATTGTACAGATAATGTATCAATAGCACAAGCGCAGATCTAATTTCTGGAACAGAATGCTGTTTATTCACTGAGATCGCCGACTGTAAAATTTTCTCAAAATTCTTTACTGTTTCACACAAATGGCAGAGCAAAAGAATCTGGGGCAGTGTCTTTTTTACAGCTAAAAATTCTTGCGTCAGCAGATATTAGATTAGTGACCACAGGGAGATAAAGAGATTAGTGACCACAGGGCAGTAAATTCTAAGTTTTCGTTACGCGGGGCTAGAAACAAGAAGCTTAAAAAATTACTTGTTTAAAGAAGGGGATTGTATTGGTATAAAATGCATGCTACAGAGGTGACTTGCAAATTAAAAAAAATATACTAATCACCGAAATACTGAGGAAACGAGGAATCACTTACTTGAGATCACGTGCTCAGTAGTCAACAAGTTCATTCCCAGTAAATTTATAAAAGATAATACGTGACCAAGATGGTACAATGCGGGTGCTAGAAAAGCATTGCAACGTCCAAGGCTTTTACGACAAGATAAAAAAAATATTAGGAAGTTAATATCTAGCGACAAATGGAATGAGATGACTTATGATTACAAGATATCTAGGGCGAATGCCAAAAAGGAACGTTAAGCGAATTTTAAAGGAAAAGATTAGCGGACATTTTGAAAGAGAATCCAAAAGCATTTTCGTCGTGCGTCAGGGTTTCAGGGAAATAAGATTACTGTTAATTCGCTCCAAAACTATAATGACGGAAGAGTAACGAGCATTTTGGAAAAGGCTAACTTATGAAATTCCTTCTTTCAAAGCGTCTTCACCAATGTATGACCGAGTGTCTCCGATGGCTTAACCAAATCGTGCCGACCAACCGATGCCTGAAATTGAAACTTAATACAATGGAATAGAACTTTTGCTGAAAAATTTTGAACCCAATAAATCCTCCGGGCCCGATGATATACCCACTCATATATTTAAGGAGGTAGCGTTGAAAATTGAGCCGTGTCTAGAAATTCTATTTTTAAATTCTAGGCTTTACCCTCACTCACGATCTCTCCTAGGTGAAACACGTACTGGGAATATGTGGAAAAGCTGACTCACAGTTAGGATTTATTAGAAGAGTACATGGTAAATGTGATGAAACGTTCAACGAAAAATGTTATCTGTCGTTGGTTAGGCCTTAGAATATGCTGCATGTACAAGATTGTATGGTATATAGGTTCCTCAAGAATTTGGATTAAGTACCGAATTGGATCGCGTACGGCGTGGAGGAGCTAGATTTGTAAAGTGTTGTTATGTTGAACTTAGTAGCTTTTTCAAAATATTAGAGCAGATAGGCTGGGAATCACTCACGGAGCGAAGGTTAAATTACAGATTGAAGCTCTTGCATAAATTAGAAGGATGTCTCTTTAGCAGTGATGTTGAAAATGTATTATTACCCCCATCGTACTACGGTAGGAGAGATCACACTAATACAATTAGAGAGATTAATGTAGAATAGATAGAATTAAGATGTCATTTTTTTCATGAAAAATAGAGGATCAAAATAAAATTTTTCGACCCCGGAGGGTCAATTTCGGGTTAAATTATTCTGGTGTGTATTAACCCCCTGACACACACTCTGGTGATGGCTTGCAGGGGATATATATAAGTGTAAATAAACTTAAAGTAGGAATAAAAGAGCTCCGATGACACTTCCCTGGGGAAGACCTGAAGTAACCTCTACTGTATTTGAGCTAACTCCAACTATCTATACTCTTTATTTAGTAGAACCTTACCATTCAAAAAGTCTTTAATCCAACCCCGGATATTTTGATCTATGCCATATGCTTCTAGCTTTGCGAATAGTTTACTATGAGGTACTTTGTCGAAAGTTTTCGTAAAATCTAGAAAAATACCGCGTTTCCTCGGGCATTGCTCTCTCGCGAAATAAGAATATTAGGAATGGAATCTGTTGGGCAGAAAATGGGATGCTCCAATGGATAATCAAAACATATTGTCGTCTTTTATGATTGAGAGTTCCTCGATCGACAACGGAAAGCGATAAAAATTATCTAAACCGTCGATTTCTCCCAAATGACGAAGTTGGCCGCAACGGTGTAATTGCTTGCGCCGAGGGATGGCTCAATTCCTGCAAGCGTCGAAATCAGCCAGTTAAAATATCTAATCGAGGGCAGCGGTACCAACTAGCCTGTGCCTTCCTGTGCAGTAATTGAGGGGATAATGTGATTACTGACACTTGTGTCGGATGCACATATAGTAGATCGTTACTTAGTGGAAGATAACACAATTATCCCACCCGGCAAAGAGGCTTAAAGACCTAATACTAATACACAGATACTTAAACCCATGTCTGTTGTATACTTACTCATTTAAGTCGTCTGATACTTATTAAGAGAGTTCCTACGACCGTAACATAGAGTTGTCGTTAGATATGTTAATGTTTCACTAAGCTCGTCGGAGAACAGATTCATTCACACATACATATAATTCTCAGCGAGAAATAACGGTTTAGGACAACATCGAGGACCCCTTTTATCACATGGTGGCAGTCTCTATTAGTGGAACTGACTAGGACACGCATATCTAGTTTGAGCGGTCAAAATGTGTTCCCAATGTGGATTTTGACCTCTCAAGTTAAGATCTTTCGATTTCTTTTGCTGGGTGGGATAATTGTGTTGTCGTGCACTAAGTAACGATTTATGTGGATCCAGCACAAGTGTCAGTTATCACGTGATCCCCTCCAAAAATACCCTGAAGAACTCGGGGTAGTTAGTACCGCTGCCCTGTATTCGATATTTAAACAGGCTGATTTCGAGGCTTGCGGGGATTGAACCGTCCCTCGGCAAGAGCAATTACTCTACACCGTTGTGGCCAACTCCGTCATTTGGGAGAATTCGACCGTTTAGATAATCTTTATCGCTTTCCATTGTCGATCGAGGGACTCTCGATTACATCGTAACAGACAAGAAAAAGTATCGGTTATCCATTGGAATATTCCATTCCCCGCCCAAAAGATTCCATTGAATACCTTTAGTTTGAAATATAGTAGGCAACCGTGGCAGTTGTAGATAATGTACAAATTTGTACAACATAACTGTATATAAAGCACGTCATCGTGTGGTCTCACGGGTCTTTTCTTCGTATTCCTTCATCTCAACGAACAGGGAAGCCCTACTCTTTTCCTCGTGTAATCCAGAATAAATATACTTTTCTCACCATTACTTGGACGGTCCATTTCAAAATATTACTAGGTATTTCAACAAAATCAAATTTTTTTCATTTTTATTGTCTTACTCCTTATGTTTATTTACTTTTATACGAATTTATTCATTAACCCTTAATTAACAACAGAGGAGTTGGAAAATAAATGTTTGGACACCTCATATCAAAGCGAAAGTTTTTGCTTAATAAATGTATAATTGCTATATGGACGTACAATCCTATATGAAGTAGAAAGAAGAGGGAATAAACTTTTTATTTCACCAAAATTTCTATCAAGGATCATGAAATCGTTATCCACTTCTGCAACCTTTGTTACACGGAGAGTAATTGAGTTGGATACATGTTTATTAATACAGCCATTGTACAGGTTGTTTCACATTGAAAATCGGGGTTTTAAAATTTTCTTTTTCAATGAAGCAACTGTAACTGGTGTTTCTTATCTTGATGCGCTACAATATAGCGCTTTCCTCAGTTGGAAGAAGCTAAACCATAGAAATTTATTTGGCAGCAAGTTGGTACGCGACCTTACTGAAATAACTCAGTACGCGATTGGTTAAACGACGTTGTACCATCCCGCTGGATTGGCCGCAAGGGGCCGGATGGCAGAGCTCGTTTCGCATGGCCTCCACGTTTACCCCATCTCACGCCATGTGTTTTACATCTTTGGGGCTTCATAAAGGATCAAGTGAATGAGCCTCCTCTACCAGCTGACCTACCCGACTTAAGGAACAGGATTGAAGCAGTTGTTGCAGCAATCACTCCTGACACACTGATCAAGGTTTGGGAAGAACTCATCTATCGACTCGATGTGTGCCGATGTGTGCCGTGACAAACGTTGCTCAAATTGAACACTTGTATGGAGAACTGCTAAAGTTGCTCTTTTATTTAATGTATAATTTATAAGTGTTTATTAAATTTAATAAGCACTACAACATCTTAAAACCCCGACATTCATTTTGGGACATCCTGTATTATTGAGGCCATAATATTTCTCATCCTTTAAAATTACAAGTGCAGAGTTAATCATTAAAATAATCTTCCTTTATTGATTGACTCGTTAGGTGAACTAATAAAGAAAAGTTAGTCAAAACTTAATATTGAGTTAATTGTTTTCCATAACCACATCTAGACCGATGAAGAGGGCCTTGGAGTCAAAATGGTGCTGGGTCTCCCTCTTTTGCTTTTTCCTTTACCTTATTCTTTGATTCTTCCTTAGTTAGCTTTCATCCCTCTCTGCTTATCCTTACCATAGCTTACAGCAAATCAATGCCCGTTATCTCATTCCACACTAACGTAGTAAGAGTACCACCAATATTTACAATAGCTGTTCCTGCAGGCGCCAATAATTAAAGGATTCTCCAGCGATCGATCCCTATGTGTTACCGTTTCCCTATAAAATCCTCAGCATTCCCCGATCTCATCCTCGCCTCTCTTCATTGGACCATGATTGTCCATTGAAAAGTCGTCCAAGAAATCACATTTTGAAAACGGGGTATTGAATTCCTAAAACTTGTTTTCATTAATGGAACATGTGTGTGTCAGTTACTGGCTAACAGTAACTAGTAACTGGCCAGTAATTTACTGGCTACAGTTTATCACTTATTAGCTACAGTTTTTGAATTACGTATACCACAATGGTGAATAAATTGATTGCATGCCACATGAGATTTTTTATACTGCAAGGCAGCAATATATTCCCTATAATTCCCACACCTTTCTGTTCTGTGGGCTAGATGAGAATGTTCGAGAAATTCATAGTTTTCCGAATGGGAGTGACATTGGTGTGAAATAGCCTTTGGCCAATACGCGACCACTTTAAAGTCGAAAATCTAGTACTATAATACGCTAGAAAATGTTTTAGTCTAATTGTCCATTTTCAAGCTCAGCTTGTCTAGAATAAATGCTTCTCACGGGGGACTCAGCTAAACTGCGGACGTTTCGGAAATTGGAGGCACCTCAAAATTACCGAAAGATGGTAATTTTCAGGAGCCTCTGCAAATTACCGGAAAAGTGCGTAAAATTACGTAAGCCATTTTGGGTCGTCCATCTCAAGACGAGCCAACACGGCATCCAGCATCAGCCATTTTGCTCTCTTATGCAGATAAAACTATGTGCCCTAACTTACGCATATGATTGCGTAGTTGCGAAGTACCAATTAGCGTCGGTGAAAAAATTCTAATTACACAATGTACTCTTTGTACATGCAAATCTTAGGTTAAAATATGCAGTTTTTCTTGTATCCAACACGAAATAAGAAAAACACTCTCAAATGGGTATTTATCTTCAATTGTCTTCTGTGATTGTTTCTTTTGTTTTCAGCATTTTTCTGTTTATTGTTTTTCGTTCTGCCATTCTTCAGATTATCATTTAGCACCTTTTGCATATATAAAAGAACATATTATTCAGTTATCATAAAAAACTCAAGGTTTTCGGTTGAAATTGAATTTTTCAGGGCTCTATGTTGGTGAGCATAGAATTCCATCCCGCAAAGACTCGTACACTCGTTATCGCAGAGGCAATGTTTTTAGCGGTACACCTCATCGATGAACCGATCCTGATGGGGTGATCCGATTGTGGTTCAGTATGCCCCCTGTAAGAAGGATTGAGTTTAAGAATTTGATAGAGTACTGTCTTTCCACAGTGATTGTTTGGGTTTGTACCCCGATCATGGTAAATTTTACAGTGTTATTTTAATTTCTTTCCGACTGTTTTGTGAGAGAGCAACCCATGTGCAGTGCTCTTTCCGTTAGGTGGACCGTCAAACTGCATCCTTCGCACCTCTACAACAGTGGGCTAAAACCTAAATTTCCAGGTCTCTTAACTACATTTTCCCTTTCACAGCAAGTGAATAATGAATCAAAAATATACTCTCCCACGAACTCCTAATGGCTTAGAAGACCTCAAGCTCTTCGCTACCACCCCACATAATTACTGAAACTTTAATGGAAACTGCTTATTAGTGGAAAGACGAAAATACTTATGCAGCTAGAACATCACGCTAATCTTTTGTTGCTATACGATGGCATATTTTGCTGCTATATATGATTCGTATGTTCAGACCCTTTGTTCTCCCTCAAGTAATTCTCAAGAAACCACTTCGTTAAGCCGTCTGCTGTAATCGTATTCTCTGCCTTCTTTGGTCGTTTCTTCCCTTGCTCATTTGTTTTTTCATCGTGAATGACCGGTTTTAATGATTACTGGGGGGATTTTGAGGAAGGGAAATGGGCAATACGTGAGCACGGAGATACTATGAGATCCATTCATTCATTGGTGCCGGAAAGCTATTCTTGCCCCTCTCATTAGATTCGGAATTCATTGCCGCCCCCCCCCCCCCCCCGAAGTGGTAAGCGGGATAAACCGGAATACGCGTGAATGATACACGTTTCAGGGGACCGAATTGGTAGCATTTTACTTATCATTAACGTTATTAGGCTTTCCGGCACCGAAGTAAAGAATGTGTGGGAATTATTCGTGTGAGAGGGTCGCATCTTCTGTTTGTTTACCCGAAAACGAGAGAATCTAGGACGTGAGGTGAATGTACACTCAGGAGATGTGTTTCTTGAAGGCATTTGTTATCTAAAGATGGGATTCTTCTCGTATGTAGGATTTAAGACATTTTTGAATGTTAAATGACCTGCTTGCAGTAATCATATCACTTTATGGATGGTGATACGTGGAAGACTCTAAGCTAATAAATGGCTACGTTTTACTGATAGCAAGCTTCAAATGTTCTTTCCATGTGTACTCGTAACAAATGTATCAAAATTGGTGGCTAAAGGTCGCTGATATAATCGTATCTTAGATCTATTCAATTTTAAGGCGTTAAAATTTATAATCCGGATATTTGTTATCCAGGAAAGGAAATTATGCTGAGATGTGGTCCTTTTGTAGCTCTTCACGGATGCTTTTTATCTTCACACTCCAGTTCATTTGCATTTCCTTTACTGACTTTTAAATAATGCCTGGAAGTAAGCTATTCTCATCGATATCATATTCCCTTTCTATTTCTAAAATCCCATGCTTAATGTCTTTTTCATACGGTTCCATGCATTCTTTCCATCTTGTCAATCTTTTACATCCGATTTTCTTCTCTTTGTACCACAAAAAGTGTCCTTATCTCGGTTTTTCTTAAATATTGAAATTTATTTTTCCCTCTATGCATAGGGCACCCATTTCTTTACTCATCGTAGTATATTATCAGCTCTTTTTACTTGTGAAAATTTAAATTATTCTTAGTTTAAGAAAATGAGAGTCAATCTTCATGGTCACTAACTAAATCGTAACGCTCTACAATATATTGTAAAAGAATTCGTATTCAGGCATTATACTTGGTTATTCAGAATTATTATGGACTCGGAAAACAATATGTATGAATTTGATATTATAATGTGATTGACTAATAATGTTATTTTTGTCAGGTAAATCGATTCCAAATTATACTCGTTTAATAAAAATACTCTTTTATATCACATAAATTGTTGTCGAAGAAATAGCATTTATATTTTAATTAGGACCCATTAAAAAATTTAGTTTCCAATAAGGAAGCAATGTGGGTTGCGATAGTCCAGGGGGTAGAGCGTTGAACTAGAGCGTTGGACTAGAGCATTGGACTACTGACGGGAGGGGCTGGGTTCGATTCCCGGGTAAGGAACTCTGGCCACCTTTAGCTCCACCCAAGCTATGTCATTTTTTGTGTACCAGATCTTTCTGGGAAACTATAACTGGCACAGGGAAAGGAACTGGCCCCTCTACCCTGATGTGTGAATTTCACTCGCCTTCGGGCGTAGTACTGGGTAAACTCTACCATCACCTACCAAACCGACCTTCGGGTTGATTAATGTGTTCTTGGTTTTATTTTAAGGAAACAAGCTTGATGTTTAACTAAGAAAATGGAATCATGGTAGAATTATATTTCCTTGAAAGCCAATGGTCTAGTATTTTTTGAAGTACATATATAGCTTGCAGGCAGAGGGAAGACACGTATTTTTACCATTAGTTAAAACGCGACAAACAGAACAAAAATTGACGCCATCTTTGTTTATTAAAGATTATCTTTTGAGGAATCATCGTTTCTGAATAGGTTTTGTGTCGCTTGTGGAAGTAAATCTCGAAAACCGATTAAAGAAAAGGAGAAGCATTTTTTTGGGAAGGTTGTAAAGTGTTAGGACCTAAATTTCAAGGAGTTTAATACACTGGTCTTATATTTGTCGTTAACTTCAAATTCCAATCGCACTTAGTATTGCTCTTCGATTCCTTTGGATTAGAGGTAATTGAGATTATTAGGCAGCTCTACTGTGCAGCTTTCCGGACGCATACTCAACTTTAAATTTAGAAAATAATATAAAATATATTAAGGATAGAATAGACTATATAGAACAATAAAGAGAACAATAGAAAATAATATATAATAATTGTATCATATTGCATCGTATGGCATCGTAATCGTATTGCATCAAATGTTAGGCTTATCCTCGTTTTCGTATGATATGCGAGCATATTAATAAACATCACAATATTTATTAATAACAGCAAATTTTATAATGTCATAGTCATAGTTTTCAACTAATATAGTAAATAAATAGTTCATGACAACTTAGAAATAACCATTGCTCTTAAAATGAGAGTATTTGATAGTTATAAATTCATAAATAAAATAAATAAAAGTCTAGAATGGCGTATTTAACGATATTTCACTATAGGTTTAATTTCGTGAATGTTATAAATTTTTTTCTTAAAATGGAAATTTATTTATTAAAATTTCTAAATTTGCATTTTTTAAATACATTTTTACTATTCAGCTTTGGGTAGGAATCATTTTCAAAGTTAGTATGCTTTTTATCCATGACCTGCGAACATCACATAGTAGTTCTGTAGCTTTCCTTTTACATCAAGGCTTCATTCTTTGGTGCCCATATATTTCAGCTTTTCGTATTCGCGCGCAAATCTTTCGTGTTCTGAACGTAGTTTCTAAGATAACGGCGCTGGCGGCGGCGAGAGCCAGCCGCGAAAAAGACTTTCAAATGGATGAGATTATAATAGTGAATATTTGCTCTTTTTCAACGGTGGAGTTATCTGAATACTACAAGGTGTGAATTAAGTCCCAATTCTTTATATCTCGCATTTAAATTACCCAATTGAATACTGAAAAGTATTGCTTAGTAAGTACCAATATATTTGGTGACTATTTCCTATAGATCTTTTAAATTTGACTGTTTTTAGGTTTAAATAAATTTATTGCAATTCCTGCCTTCAGTTGATCATATCTAGATCCCTTTCTTATTGAAGTGCATGCTATGGTAGCTTGCCAATTATGACGATTACATTGATTTTAATTTAGGTATTATATATCTAATATTTATAAATACACATGTTATTTTACTTTCAGTCCCCTAAAGTGTATTTTGCTGTCTCGCTGTACGTAATCTTCAATATATTATGATAACAATTTTTTAGGTTTACATTTGTTCGTATGTTAAGGACGATTGGTCGTTCCCATTTTTGGAAATATAACATTATTTACAAATGCATTCACTGAAACCATTTAAAATATCGTCTTATTATTTTAAACTTTTGACTATCAAAAATGTAATCGACTACTAATTTGGTACAATAGTTTTATTTATATTATTATTTATATTTCATAATGGGCTGGAAAATGGATTAGATTTACTTTTTAAAAATGCTTTATGTACTAATTTATGTTTAAAAATTACACGTAATTTTCATGCACGTTTCATGCAAACGTTATTCATAGTTCGACATGGTATACAATTTAGAAAAAGCGCATGGATAATCCTGATGAAAATATTTACCAATCTGAATGTGGCATGTTCTGGAAAATGTCGATGACATTAGAAATACAAGAAAACAACACGTGTTTGCTAAACCATTTACTTAAAGAATTATCTACAACAATATATTCTACATCATTTACATCCCTATGCTTCACTCCTAGGGTGTATTGGATGTTAGGCTGTAAATCTTTCCAGGATTTCGATGTACACTTAATTTGGAATGAAAAAGCAATATTTTGCACATTATTCCCAATGACGCTTTAAGCATGAATTTTAAGAAGAATACAACTTTCTTGAGCGTGATTTCAAAGGTCACCTGATGGATGTCAAACATTCATTCATGTTATCATCGAGTTTATGCTGACTGAAGTTCGAGTCTTGATTGCCTTAGGCTTATGCACAAGAAAGAATTGCAATATTGCTCGCTGCCCAGTAGTCTTGCACGCAGCGCTCTCAGTGGACACTGAATGAACTTCTTAACTGTAGGTCTGTGTGTTCGTGTGCGTGAGGGGTGAGTGGCTGTAAACAAGAACTCGTCCTCGTACTTTAGGGAGCGACCAACAGGTGTCGGAATTGCCGTCGAATTCGCCACGTAACCCTCTTCCTTCCCCATCCTCGGGAGGGAGGCATCTCGCAAGGGGCAGCAGGATGGTTGGCCGCTGAATGTGTTCTCCCTCTTTCTGTCAAAGCTTTGTGGCCGTCGGTAGGGCAGACCGCATCTCAGCGCGGAGGTGGGGAAGAGGAGGGGGGGGCGTTGGCTCTAGGAGCGGCGGGAGGAACTGGGGGAGGGGTAGATTTGTTTGTGGATGACGTGGGGAAGGAGATGAACGGAGGAGGAGGAGGCAATGACCTGGATGGCTCTCGGTGGGAATCTCAGAGGCGGACGCCCGCTCCCATGTGCCGATGACCTCTTAAAAGGAACCGGTTACTCCCTTCCTTCCCCATCTCCTCCTCCTCCGGCTGTCCCCCTCCCCACTGCTCCGAGAGGAAACAAAAGGACAGGAAAAAAAACGGAATCACCCAACCCGTTTTCATTCTCGGTCTTGAACGAATAAAAAAAAGTTCGAACCCTATCACCCGTTCCCTTCTCTCCTGTTTGTTTCCCTCTTCCCTTCGCTTTTTGGATGGGCAAAAGAAAAAGGGCTTCGTGTGTATCAGTGTGCATGGTTATTTTTTTTATCTCAGGGGGTTGACGCAGCCATGTGGTTCTAGAGAGAGAAGAGAAAGGGAATCATGGTTTTCAGGGCGAAGGAGTCAGAAGGGGCCTGTGGATGGTGTGGAGGGGAAGGGTTCCTCCACCCCCTTTAAGATTGGATGGATGGATGGACTGAAGTGGGGAATGGGTTTAATACTATTTGATGCGGTTGTGGGGGTGGAGGGAAACCCTACGCGTTCCCATGAGCCCCTGCGGTATATAACACTCGACTTTCCTGCGGCAACCTCAACTTGCGCGCCAGCAGCTCTGCTGCTCTTTCCTGTGGCATAGCCTACGATTGAGCTGGATTCGCTTTGGCTTGGGTAGGTGGTCGAAATTGTCACCCTGCCCCAAAGGGAAACATATCCTACCGGAATTCAGAGAGCGTTAGATTAGAGTGGTACGCATTGCACGAAGGATTGACGATTTGCTATGTACTATCTGTTCGGATTTGAGTACAAATAGAACATTATATCTCGTTCAAAGATGGTGTTTTGATTTTGCAAGTTAATCCGATACAACGATTTTATTTTAGGTGTTCCGAAGTTGGATTTAGGTGTAAAGCCAGGCAAATTCAGCTACATATAGGTCTTTCGGAAGGAGGATAATTCCAGACTCGAAGGCCCATTGTTTAAAACTTTCAAAATCGCATTGGGTTTTACAGTATTTTTGGAATTTGATGTCTTTTTGCACCATTTCCATAAAATCAGGAAGTAATCGGATAAAAGTAATGGTAATATTTCACGACAAACACAAGCATCGAGGTGAACAAGATCACTCAATTTAGTTTCTCCCGTTTTTGCTCTTAGGACTAAATTAGGAATGGATTTCTTCACGGTAATGAGAGTAGAATTCAGTTATATTAGTAGATTGAAAACGGACTACTAACGGCTGCGAGATAGGAAGTCTAAAAACCCGACATTCGAAGCTTGGAGGAATGCGAAAATTGTTGTCCATATATGTTGGAAACGATTAAATATAATTTTTTGATGCTTGATTTCGTAGTGTAATTTATTTTTATTCATCATATTCCTTTTACAGTTTGACAGATAAGATCCATGCTTTGCTTGACCTATATTGTGGTTGCTGGCCTGTGTCAGTCCTACTTAGAGATTAGATCCTACTTTAAATCTTTAAAATGAAGTCCTTCAATCGCCAATGGTCACACGAAAGAAATATGAATTATATTCTCGTTAGGAGTTTCGGCATCTGGAATCTTCTTATTGGTTACAGGATACGTGGACTGGGTTATCGTCATCAGTGTGATATGAAAGCCTCGAGTTTGAAAGATATTTGGATTCTGTGTGCCCACAACAAAATAATCATCGCAGCAGGAAATTATCATTGTTATTTGATGAATCCTTCATTCGTTTGTTTAACTTAAGGTTATTATTGGTTCACTTGAAATGCGACTTCTCTTAAAATACTACGCGTGTGGTCGGGCGTCATTATTCCAATTTTAAGGAACACGATCGAGATGCAAATAACTCAGCTATTGAGTTCACTTGATACACTGCATACCGAAGGAAACATGAACTAATTTCATATCTTACATAGTGTAGGTTTTTCGTAGCTACAAATCTACGAGCATATAATTTTTCCGAAAAAATCGATTAAAACTATAAAAAATAATATATGAAATAGTAAGTATTATAAATAATATATATAAAGGAGGCGTATGAATAAATATACATGTAATGGTACATTTGAGCGGGTCGCGGTGGTCTAGCGGGTAGAGCGTTGGACTGCTGACCGGAGGGTCCCGGGTTCCCGGGCAAGGCACTTTGGGCACCTGCAGCTCCACCCAAGCTAGTTGATTTTTCGGGTACCAGATCTTCCTGGGAAACCATAACCGGCACAGGGAAAGGAACTGGCCCCCCTACCCTGATGTGTGAATATTCACACGCCGTCGGGCTTGGTACAAGGGTGAGCTCATCACCTACTAAACTGACCTTCGGGTTGATTACTGTGTTTATGGTTTTTTTATGGTACATTTGACGAGAAACAGTAAAGTTAAACTTAAACCCGTTTTAATATATTTGTGGCAACGTGGTTTCATTTTTAGTTTTAATACTGATTTCAGACAGATCTTCAACTGATCTTCTGTCTTTTATGTCGTTGTTTGAAATCAATTAATTATCATCAAATGATTAAGTTTAAGCATGAAATGCCACTATTATAATTCAATAAAAACAAATTTTTTATCTAACAGATTTAACTGGATTAAAATGAAGATGAAATTTGCTATATTTTAAACATGTTATAACTTCATCCAGTGAAATAAAGGCAAATGTGTCGGCTCATATGGCGAATATCAACACAGAAAATGGCTGATTCCAGTGCGTTTTCACAATCTAAAGTGCAACTCCCCAAACGTATCCTGAATATTTCATATTTGTTAGAACTATTGCCATATTTTGTCAGTAATAATTTACGCATTTTACATCCCGGTTCTTTTGAATTGGTTTCTTATTATGATTCTCGCTGTATGCCTAATCCCGCACTAATGAATGGAATATGCGATCTCGGAAACTACCACAGTACAGACAAACATAGGAGAACATAGAATTCTTTAATGGACTTAAAAAAGTATTGGAAATTCTGTGTGGTATCTCATATGATGGACATTGTTACTTCTGAAAGTAGTATACTGTTATGAATTATGGGAACTAAATCTAATGGACTGAGTGTCAGTTTTCGCCGTATAAGGTGACGTCAAGTAATTGAAATTGCTAAACTGTAGCCACAAAAAATGCGAGAAAAGGAAGAAATGCGAATCCTGGTATCTTCCTTCAGTCTCTTAGTGCCCGACATCTCTGGAAGATGCCGCTAGTGTGCAGATTTTCGAACTAAATCCTGCAATCGCTATGAACCCAAAATGAAAATTCGAGTAATCTTCAAGGGTACCGGAATTCCTACTATTACAATTGCATTTTTCTCATTTCTATATTAATTCTTCGTTTATTGGTTCACGGCAGATTTACCTTTATTCAGGTCTTACATTTTCTACTCAAATATTAAAATCTGCATCTATAATGCTTTTAGTTTTAATTGGTTTATTAAATTAATGATGATATTTTTTTATTTTATCTTACACTTTAGTCCATAATTTTTAATTAAGCTACGGAATTGCTCGTATAATATTTTACACTTACGAAAAGTATTAACTGTGGGATTCTCTTCATCCTTCTCCAATTCCTTGGAAATCTTACCGCTTCCGAATTACTCACCTCTTCCTAATGTTGCAAATGGTCTTAGCTGTCGGTCACCGCTCCTAATAGTTGCTACCGCAGTAATATTTGTATCTTTCTATCGTTTTTTAATGCCCATCCATATCGCCCTTCCTGATACCGTGTCCGATTATCTTCAATCTTTTCCTTAGTTTTCTCACGATTTCTCTCATTTAATTTTTAAGTTGAATAGTCTGTAACGCATTTTATGTTATTATTATTATTGCTTTAACGGAATCAAACCTTGAAAATATAAATTTTTCGCAGTTTCTGAAATGATATATTATTCCCCTCAACGATGATTTCTCTTGACTGTGATAAATGGAAGTCCGTGATTTTAAAGAGCAAATTGTATCTCAGACTTCTAGCTATTGGAAAAATGTATTATTCATTGAAATGAAGTCCTCTTTTAAATTTTGGGAAGATGAAAATTTGAAAAAATTCTTTGAAAAAACTTTTGGGAAAATCTCATATTTCGTTTCTCATTCAGAAAGCTGTGTGTGTCATCTTGGACATACCCTCATATCCGTCACACGCCATCCATGGTTTTTCATATGTAACTAGGCATTATACGCCGTTATGCAGTTTTAGTTCTGTACGTTTGAATTATCTGCGTTTATTTTTTCCTCCTTTTTTCCGTGTGTGAATGAAAGGCTTCCGGAAATTGCCAGGACTGCTGAATGCTGGGCGTAGAGGGCTTGTCCGCCAAAAGTCGGCGCCGGACTGACTTGCTCGCCGTTCCCTATTCTTTCCCTCTCCCACCTTTTCACCCACGAATTCCGCCCCCATCTAAATATCTCGCTCTCTCTTTCAGCGAATTTATTCCTCGCCCTCATCCCTCCCTCGCTCCTCCTCACTTCTTTTAGCCATCTCTCATACCATGAGGCATAATTCGCGGTGAAAGCGAATTCCCTTCAGATTTTGCGGTCGGGTGTCATCTGTTAAGTGTGCGCTCTTCTCATTGCACCGGATGTCCGGGAAAATTGTCGGTAAGGGTCGATGTCAGAGGGAGGCTTGAAATGGACCTCGACCGTTATTTATTCTTTCATTGCAAGCAGAATGCTACCTGACTCTACCACCTGTTTTATGCTAACATCCTTATTGCCTTATTTAAGTGTTCTGCCCGGAAGTGTGTGAATAATCGCCAGAAGAATTATTTTGGAGAGGCAAAATTAAGTCTGGTTCCCTCTCTCCATGTTTAGGAGGTGGCCTAAGAGTATCTCTACTCCATAGAGTAGCATTTTCTTGTAGTTTTGCTTAAAAATACATGATTATCCAGGCGATTATGCTAGAAAATCGTAAAAGTCATTATTGATTCATAGATAATACATTTTTTGATATGGAATCGCTAATCATGGCATTTACTTCCATCTCTTTGACTGTTTGCAATGAATTGAAAACCCTTCCCTGCCATTCACGGGATCAATGGGCAGTATTTTTATTGCTCTACATTTGTTGGACGGAATTAACAGAGGAAGAAAGTATGCGGGAATTGAAGGTAGTATCAGATGTCAGGTTGTGTGTTGTTAGGTGATGCCTGGAAGTGTAGCGGTCCCCTGTTTGTGTCCATTCAAACGACACGGTTTAAAAAATTGGGGATTGGATTTGAGGGGTCGGGGTTTAGCGGCTAAATGCCCATACTTTTACAGCAAAATGCACAAATCCAATCCCCGATCGATTACTCACCTCCATGCTCTACCTTCACTCTCCTTTTCCCTACCTTCACCACATACCCCCCACCCCCCTTAAGGTACAGCCACCCACCCTGAGGCACATTCCATCATGGCCCGAGAGGGAAGTGCCGAGCGGAATATGGTTAACCTCGGAGAGATCCGGTCTTCGGGGTAAGGCAGAGGCCTCCGCATCTTCCCCCCCCTCTGCAAGGAAAGATGCATTCCTCCTCTCTCGTTCGATTCTTACTCACCCCCAAAGTGAGCTCTTCCATGCCCCCTTCCTCTCCCCCCTCCTCACTCTCTCGTAGCGAGCCGCCGTCTCCTCCGAGCGGCGTGGGTACGTACGCTCGCCTGCCTCGTGTTCTCTTAACCCGGTTCCTCGTAAGGCGGTCAGTGTGTCGGTCGGTGATGAGCTTCGTCGTTTCACGTCGGCAGCGGCGTCTTCTCCCTACCCCCCCTCCCCTTTCTCCCTCGGGGGTTATAGCGGGGGATGGTGAACAGGATGCGATGTGAGCAAGCATTTAGAGACGCCATTGTCGAGGTCCTTCTTCTAAGGTACTTCTAAATGGCGTTAAAATCTAAAGGGATTCACACCAAGCTTGGATGTTCACATAGTTTGACTCAGTATTTTTTTGGGGAATAACTATAATATTTACAAATGTCACTAGGTGTCTGAGTGTTTATACCAAATCGGTGTATTTCGCAAAAACCGTTGGGTTTAAATTAAAAATCACACGTGAATAGTACTTCAAGAAAAATCTGTTATTACTGACTAATCAGTGCCACTCATTTTGAAGAAGCGAACAGGTTTTGGAGAACTGATGAGCAGATGTTTGTAATTTGAAATCTTCCGCTTCCTTGCTTGCAAAGATATAAACATAAGCATTGGTGAAATATATTCATTTTCCGCCTTAGTCCTTGCGAACATCCTTCCATTCTATTTTTTCCCAAATCCCTAAGTTGTGTGGTTTTCATAACAGCTATGGTCTGTATCTCATTCATTTTTGGATGCTACTTTATATTAGAAGTCAAGGACCCATTAGTTCCATGAAATACTTAACCACACAAGGCTAGGTTACTTTGTGCTGTATTAGGACCCTTTTATTACCGTACCGTGTATACTCTTTTTATTTGAAAAAGATCTCTCTTGAAAAAACGTCTCGTTCCAAGCATGGTTTTAATCATAAAAGATATTGCTTACTCCGAACTAACTGGATTCTTTACCTATGACACGAATTTCGGTTTTCCATGAAATTCTGGCATTACATGCATTCGCACTACCGGTTTCGTTAAGCACTGGCACGCGGTCTAAACTGGGTTACCTTTGCTAGCCAAGTAGATGGTGACCGTGGCGAGTTCTGCGATGGTTCTAGCTCCTACTACTCCGCTCATACCCAAATACAATTGCAACAACGAATCTCTGGGCCAGCCTGTCGATAGAAGACCGAGTTAATTTCTTGTTCAATATGAACAATAGCGGAAATTGGGTTAGCCTTTATCTTAACGTGATGTGAAATTTTTTTTTAAGGTTTACACGATAAGATCTCTAGAGTAAACTGGTTTTCTTGGTGAAATTTGCTATGTTTGAAGTTTGAGTCTATTTACTAAAATGACCACATAGTAACTGTGAAGAGCTGAGTCTGCTTTCCAATTGAAATCTTAAAGTGAGCCTGGTTGAATAAATTAATATTCTTGAAATCAAATTGCACGTTTTTATTACTTAATCAAATGCATTAATGGTAGTTGAAGTTGGTTCAGAATGTCATTCTCACCAATGGTTCCTGCATTTAATATGTTCTTGATGAACTAAAATGTTTCACTAGGATTCCTTGTCTTGTTTTGTCTGAGTGTCGTGGCATTTCCTGATTAGTTGTGGGTCACTCATAAATAATAAGAATACATGCGTGTGTACACACACACACTCATAAATGTATATTATTTTATGTCATCGGACGCTTATATTGTTAGCTAATAATTAGGTTTCCCAGGGGCTGAATCTCTAGAGCTGACACAACACCGATGCCCTGGAATCGATCCCATGACCCCCAAGTGATTAGGTTACCCATCAAACTAATTATTACGTAACATTTTGGCAGTATCATTATTCCAGATGCTCATTTCCCTCATTGAAGGGTTTCTCTTGAGTGCTGTGCTCGTGGAGCCCCAACCAATTATCGACTCCGGCTGGCCACCAACGAGGCGTAAGGCACTGCGTAGGATCGCGTGGCCGAATTTCCGTTTCCTGAGATTTTGATCGCGTGAATCATGTTCCCATTTATTCCCGTTTCTTTTTAAGGGATACCGGTCTTTGCTTCCCTGTGCTGGCCTCAAATTATAGGTGTTCTTGGGAAAACGATCTTAACGGTCTCTCCAATGATTTAATTAAATCATGGTGTGTTATGTAGCTCGGAGTTGCGTAACACATTCTTGATATCTTTAATCTGGCGTATTCCGCCGGCTTAGTGGCGTCCAGGCATATGACCTGGCTCCGAGGTTGGTCCCGCCGGAGAGGCCTCCCAGGCTGGGAATCCCAGCAGCAAGGTCGTCCCTTATCTCCCCCACCTCCTCTGCGGGGAGGTCTTCCTTCCACAAGCCCTGAGTGTCTTGCACCAAGAAGCCGTCCCATCATTCCATTCTCCTTCTCCATTATAGATCGGGATGATTTTTCAATGCGTCCAATCCGTCTCATTTTTCTATTAATCTAATACCGGCCGCATTCCATGTGGTTCGAATCCGGAAGTTTTGTTCATCTCCTCCACGCCCAGCAGCGTCTTCTTCCCCGTCCCACCCCCCCAGACAAGGCCCCTCCTCGCATCCCACTCGTCCATCCGCGTCCCCGAGCGCCCAACCCTTTCACCCCTTCCCCAACGGCGCCCATGGGTTTCTCCGTTAGTGTGCCCGACACCTTCGACGGAAGAGTTTTCGATGGGGTCAGTTGACGTCACCTTCTTCGGCATTTTTGTCAGCTATGATTTTTCAACAGAGGATAAAAAGGTGACCGGTCTGGCCGATTGCTCTTTATTTTAAGCAGAAACCAGAATGGAGATAGGGCCACACTTAGATTAAGTAAGAGTGCATGCGGATCCATGTATGCGAAGATCTTGAGTGATAGGATGCTTAGTTGGTAAGCTAAATGTTTTTTTAATTGTTTGAGCTCTTGGCCTTTCTGAGATAGCAAATCTTGTCAATGTGAATAAAATTAATGATTGAAAAAGTTGATTGAGCTCAGCAAAATGGTTTAGTCATCTACTGCGCCAGTGAGTGCGAATGAAATAGATCGGAATTTTAACGATAATATAACAATAGAGAAATATCTACTTAGACAAGATAGTTCTGGATAGACACGATTATCTGGTTAGAATTTTCAATCGTATTCACAAAAGATTCTGAGGACAAACATAGAAAAGGTTTGCATACCTTTTTTTGACCCTAATATTTGTAATTTACTTTCTAAATATTTTTATTTAAATGGATTGATAGCGAGAAAATTTCTACTTAGGTTAACCAAGTTAAAAGAGTTGTGAACCATAGACGAATGCTTGATATATCCGCGTGGAACTGGACGAAATACAGTTTGCTGCTTAATTAAAATTGGCAATTTTCCACAAAATAAAAAAAATAAAATTTTATTTTGTGGAAAATTTGCCAATTTTAATTAATCATGATATTACACCACATCACGCCTGAAACGTCTCTTTTTACAATTTGCTGCATTGGGAGCTTTTCGGATCCTCGTGAATCAAATGAAAAAATATAACTTTCATGCAGTATTTATTTCCTGTATAATAAATATTTTATAGTAAAATAATTTAAAAATAAAATAAGTAGTTAACATTGTGATTTGATGAACCCTGAGGAAGTTTTGTGAATGTAATTTATCCCAACCGTGTACTTGATGAAGAACCAGTTGCACATTTTAATACACCAAATTGAACACTTTTCCTGAAAGAAAACTTTTTATGGCTGCTGCGTCACATTTGTGTGTAAATCTCAGTCTAGCCGAAATTCTAGTACGCTCGTGTAGATTGATTGTTATACTGTATCAATGTTGCTTAGTTTTAATAATTGGCACTTGAACTCTAAGGCCTCTCATAATTTTATGCGTGGGCCACACAAAATATTGATCTTGAATACTGGTTTAAAATGAAGCACCACTTTTAAACTGAAGGAATGAGTGACAGAATGTTCTCAGAAGAGACACAAACTGGAAGAACTAGCTCTACGAAGTCACAATGAACAAATAACCCGTGTTTGAAAAGCATAGAATAAAATTAAAATAGTGGGTTGCTTATTCGTTATTTTTTAAAGATGTATTTGTTGTCGATGTATTTGTTCAAGTGCATGCTAAATATACGCGCCTATAGATTAGGAAACTAAGTGACGTTAACCTACTCTCAGAATTGACAACTATGCCAATACTCGGCTGAAGTGTTAAGCACATCAGTTATGACATTTTCTGCTTATTCCCGTATAATTTTAGTGACCACATGCTACGTTACGTGCCACAAGTGTTGTGGAAGTGATTTGAGGAATCATTTTCCCATTGCTTTACTACTATTTGCTGTTGTCGAAGGTTTTAACTCGAATGAATACTATCTTTCGATGTCGTATTGCCACTTAAGCCTACTCGCAATAGCTGTCGGTGAAAAGGTGGGCTTCTTAGTTCTTGGCCTCTTCGTCATAGTAGTAATATCCCTTGTAGGCTTGATCGTCGCCGTCACGCCCCCAACCTGGTGTCCAGTGGGTGTCCACCGGGTGCACATGGTGGTGTGAATGATGATACTGGTGCTCCACTGTTGAGTGGGGACGCACTTCGACAGACAACTTGGACGTCTTGCTACTCTCCACTAGCGCCTTGAGGCCGAGGATGGAGGAGAGGAGGAGCGCAGTGAGGCCGGCACCCAAGGCCTTGAGGGCTATTATGGTCACAGACGTGAAGAACAGTGGGAAGAGGATACCGGCCTTGAGCTTGATCCCTATGAGCAGCGGGATCAGGAAGCGGCGCAACTTGCCGCGACCTTGAAAGAGACAAGATGTGAATGACTACAACAATTATGACATTGTTCCTTGTTACCTAATGGTTATTGAAAGCTGATATTACCATCGTTTTTATAACTGCAGATTTCAGTGAAGAAAACAAGCGGTTGGAAATGAAACTACGGCATGCAAATGGATGGTAATAAATATCAACAAAAGATCTTTAAAGGCGGCGTGTGTACCTATACCACTGGATACATACAACTCAGAGCAATTATATAAAACCGTGGTATGGCATTTACGTAATACAAAACTTATTATCTGTCGCCGGTTTACTGCATGAGTATGATAATATAACAAGTTAGAATGCTGGATAAATAGTTTTTTTATGGAAGCGTTCTAGTTTGATTTTTCTTCCCTTGCCAATATATGACTTATTTTAAGATTTACATTATTTTTATCACAGATTTAATATCTCCTTGAATACCTGTGGACTATATGCTTAATTATAACTGACTTGGAATTGAAGAATTCACATTAACTTAACAGATCCTAGCCTGAATGTTAATTTTTAGGGTAGGAAACGTTTAAGATAAAAATATATCAGGATATAATTGTCAAATTTATAGCTACGAGCTTAGCGTCTTTGAACTCAAAGATTCGTGAAGATTATTCTCTTTTAAGCTGAGCGAATTTATTAATAAAGGAAGGGCACTTTTTTCACATCAGCAGCATTTTAGACATAATGTGACAATCAAGCCTAAAATAAACCTTTGTTAATATTAATTTTATGTTAATTTACAATTCATCATAGATAAACTATCAGCTTGCTCACATCGAATCAGAAGACAGAAAATGGAAGAGATTTGTGCGAGAGATAAATTGAAATAAGGGATCTTTATCGATTAATGCTGCGCCAAATTTAATATAAACAATGAAATGGTTTCTTAAAGTTAAAATCGGAATACATGTAACCAGCTACCAATAATGAATAATTGGACTCAAATTTGGGGTAAGTTCATGCTGAAAATGTTTTATTTTGAAATTTTTCTTTTGAAATTTAATTCTTATGGAAATCAATCAATATTTTTTGCCGATTATAGCAAAAGGTGAAATTATGTCAAGTGGTATATAAAGTTAGAAGTCGAAATATGTTCGGTCGCTATAATATAAACATTGTGTGACGACCCAACCACTTGAAGGCAATGGAGGCATTGGCAGATTTACTTTATGACGGTTATTGGTTCAAACAGCTATCGTCGGTGCATCAAGTTTCTTAGAGTTTTTCACTATAGAAAATACTTTTTACAATATATTTGAAATCATACGGATGAAATTATCTTTTATCGTTTACATCCAATAATTATCAATTGGGAACTGAGAAAGTTGTGTTTTTTCTTCTATGGCTAATTTACAAAAGACTATTTTGCATACGAAAATAATTAGTTATTCTTTTTCGGTTTTAGGAAGTTCACCTTTGCCAAAAATTCGGATAATGCATGCCGTTATAGAATTTCCATATGTATTTGGATAGTATCATGGAAAATATCGAAATTGGCCTGTGGTTACAATGGCCACCGCCAAAAACTGCTCCTAGCAGTTTTTTATCGCAGCATTCACTTAAAATGCATGAATACTCTTTCAAAGAAATACGAGTGATTTAGATGGGTCAAGTTAAGCATGAAGTGCGCTTACGCTTCAGAATCCATGGTGTGAGTCGAGGGGAAGTCAAAATGATTATCAACTAATATCTAGTCAAGTGCTGTTTAGGGCTGAACGCTGGCGACGTATGGTAGTGACTCCTGCCTACGTCATGGCGCTTGCTACTGAGGGCCAAGGGCGAATGAATGTCCTACGGAAGGCATCCGTCGGTGGGAGGGGGAAACCCACAGAGGAATGCCTGCAAGCTTACCGGCGCCCTTGAACTGGAATCCCATCTCTCCTTCGATCCTCCTACTCACCACCACTTCCAATGGCGTCGGTCGCTTCCAATTTCCTTTATTCCTAAACCTAACCCTTCAGATGGGCTTACCCTCCGGCCGTTGAAGTCTCCTCGTACTCTTAGCATTATATATATATATATATTTTTTTTTTGGACGGCACAATAGAGCACAGAATAAAACAGATAACACGTAAAAGGACACTCACACTGTAGATGATTTAAGCTTTCGGCCTACTCTGAGGCCTTCTTCAGGTCAGACTGACCTTTTACGTGTTATCTGTTTTATTCTGTGTTCTATTGTGCCGTCCAAAAGTTATATATATATATATATATATATATTATATAATTCTTCAAAGTTTTTAAGTCTCCCAATATACTCCAGTCTACTGTATGAATTTCCGGACATTGAACCCACTTCACCGACTCCACCTACAATTGCGTATAAATGCCAGCGTCTTATTCTAAGTCTCAGTACATGCAAGCCTAAAATTGGTGAAAGAAAGTGAGAGAATACCAAGTATTCATTGAGTATTCAAGTTCTAACATACAATACACCTGTCCCCTCTTCATAATTTGTCAAGGGAAATCATATCCAATTTATTCAATTAACCTTTAGTTGGTCTTAGTTTTTAGAAAAAAACTAAGGACCACTTTAGTTATAGGATCATTCGATGGCCCGGGTATGCGTATGGCAAACAAAACTGTTTGAATAATTCATGCGAAAGAGACGGCTACAATATTACCAGCTTTTGATAAGCAATCAGTGGTGGCCGAAGTGAAAGATATCGTAACAATTCCCAAAGTTGACAACAATCGTTTTGAAATTTTTATTCCGGCGCTTAGCTGATAAATATAGGGCAGCTAAATTTTACTCATCATGGATATGGTCCTTTTATTTTTCATTTTCGAACATCAGTTTGACAATTTGCAAATTTTTGTTTTTGTTATTTGTTAATGATTTTTTCTTCAAAATCGAAGATATTTATTGATGAGTATCGTAACTCAAGTGCTCCTCGCTGACATTGAGTAATTCACACAAATTATTTTATATTTACCGGTTTTAACTCATCTAAAGTTGTGGCCTTCAAAGTATGGACTAACAGTGACCGTTACTCAGGACATGAGGAGTCAATAGATGCTCATCAGTGGGGAATACAAGTTAACTATTTGTTTTAAGAGCAGTATGTTTTTTTGAATGCAATGACGGCATGCCCTCAGATGATAAATTATGTGTATTCGATTTCTGTAAAGTACTCGCGTGACTGATTTTTTTTCTTTTCCCGTTCCACATTAAGTGAGAGCCTTTGATTGCTGGGCAAACCAGTTTTCGATATTTACTTGTTTATCACAAAGTGCACTTATTATTTTATTGTTCATATTTGTCCACATCTCGTTCACCAGTGTCTTATTTACTAACTAGGTACCCGACTTCCGCTCTCATCTACTGCTGGCAAAGAGCTATAGATATGAAGATTTGTTCGTGGGTTTTCCATTTACATGTTGTAATCGGTAGTATAATTTCTTAAAATCGATCGTAATTATTGGACAGATTGTCAATTCGCGGGATAAGCGAGATCTGTGTCCCAACGCCACCATCACCCCCATCCATCTCTCCAGAGCTCCCCACCCCCTCTTCCCGATTCCACTTGCCCTCAGTGACGGCTCCGCTATTGCGCTTGACCTTCTTCGAACACGGAAGTCGGAGGAGGCCCCCAAGTGGAGTGGAGCGTGGCCCGAGGGGCTGAGGGGAGTGCGGTGAGGAGGGAGGCGGGAGGGACTAGGATTGAGGGAGAGGCGTGGGGAGGAGGGAAGGGATGAGCGGTGGGTCGGGATGGTGAGCAGTACTGTGAGGCGCACACCAAAACCTTTCCACGCTGAGCGCGATTTCACTTTTGCCTGGATCGAAAACCCTTCTCACACGATGCTGCCACGACATGGCCCTTTTTAGTGCTCTCATTGGTAGTAAGATACTCGCACGTTATACGAATGGTTTTTGTTTGCAGGATGCATTTTTTGTGTCGAATGTCAGCTTTCCTTTTGCGTGCAATTCTTATCGAAGGTGGGACTCGTGCCCAAGCGTGAAGTCAGTCTGCTGGTGCGTTTTCCGTAGATCAAACTTGCTGGGCAGTACATTGCGCTGAAATTTTAAAAATTAGCGAGATATTAGACCTTGTTGAAGAGTATGACTGCTCATGCCCCATAATGCCTTCATGCATACATGTAACATACATCCCGCTCCTAATACACGGGTTAGTGCAGTGACTAATGAGCTAGCTTCTTCTCTTAGGATCCAGAGTTATATCTCGGACATATTGCTTATTTTCGAAGGTGTTCAACAAGTAAAATATATGACGCCTACAACTTTTCAATGTGGGGAAACCATTGCTTCATCCTTCCGTTCTACTGATTGTTTTTAAAAGCAGCCTCCGTCAGTTTCTTGGGCGAAACTTAAGCATACCATAAAAGCGTGTAAGCACCCTCCGTACCATGCCAGTTTCTGGTCACGAAATCACTTTTTCAGAGTGCACATTATACGTGGGTGGTCTGAATAGTTTCCGACCTCAGAAAATTTCAGAAAAAATGCCTTGTATCCTTGTTAGGTCTGAAACTTTTCAGACCACCGTTCCTGAATTGGAGGTGAATTCAGGAACGTCCGAATGGAAATCCGTGGAAGTTCGATGTTGCCCAATCGGAAGCCCAGGGTGGTTTCTGCGAGGTAGTGAAGCAAGGTTTCGATATCGCTTCACTAACACTCAGAATTGTGCGGGTCCTTCCGTTGCTACGCTAAAGCGGCATGACGCACTGGATCTTTTCAGGCCGAACACGTTAGAAGCGTTGCTTTATTTGTCGCAGTGTAGCGACTTAGGCGTCTGATTTAACCTCCAACAAAGTGACACCTTGCAATTCGCAAAACCGAGATAATGGTCTTGTCTGCTAGCGGAACCAATTTAACCTTTTTTCTTGGTGACTGAATACTGCTATCATTCCTTGTAAGTGCTGCTTCGTTTCCGGCTTGACTTAATCAGCCTACTTTCATTGGTGGCGATGCGGATAAAGTAATCACCCTCAAAATTGTAGCAACAGTTCAAAGGATATGATTGTTTTTACAGCTTTCTGGTCAAGCGTGAGCTCGTCTGGGAATGATTTTGTAAAGACTTTGGACTATCTAAGTTCATGGATGATATGATGAAAACTTCTGACCTCAATTCTTCTTATGGCTTATTTTTCACTCAATTGTTGGGCAGTAATGCGTCGATTCTCCCGAATCAGTCCGCGAACACTAGAATCACAACTGCGGTGAAGTGACCACACCTCGATAAGTCATCCTGCACAAGGATCTGCACCCGCAGGTTTGGCCAGTTGTGTCCATCGACCGACGGTGCTTCGGCTAACAGCGGCAGTTACATGCACATTACACAAATGCTGATGGATTATCTTGACACTTTCTATCTCGACAACTGAAAACTCGATCAGAGTACACTCCTTGTAACGTGCATCATCGACAGCCGCCATATTCAACTCTCGCTACCGTACTGTCACCCAGCTGTAGAGCTCACAACTTCGCACGACATAGGTGGAATAGTCAAACTAGGAGCTTTTAGTAGTCCAGCCGTGTAGCGTTGTTAGTGTCGTAGAAAAAAATTGTTCCGAATTACTATCTAAACACCCCAAGTATCTCAGTTTTACTTGATTCCGAAATGACTACCGTCAGATTTGTTCAGCAATTGGCGTTCAGCAGTGGAGCGTTTTGCGGTTCTATATTGGAGTTAGCCAATCCGGTCTCCCAGACACTCGAATACGTATTTTTTTCAGGTGAAAGGTAAATGCCCAGCTTTCAAAAAGAAATAACTTTATTAAGTATATGCTCTGGTCTGAGATGTCTAAGACAGGCTGGAGTTGTCTTTGTTTATTCACAATCTCCGGTCAGAAAACTAGCATATTGCACAACTAAAATGACTGCTATAAGAATGAGATACACTTTGAGTTTATTTCTAAGGGAATTTTTAAACACATATACTACATGTTATTCAAATGACGTGGAATAAAAATTACCCATACGCTTAGTATTTTAAGATCTATTTCTTCAGCAGGACATTCGTGTACAATGTGGACAAATTTTAAGTGAACGAGTGAAGGTATAGATCTATTTAGGATTATGAATGATTTTTTGAAAATTTAAATGGGTAAATTAGTGAGCAGCGGCAACAATTCGTGTATTTTAAAGCTGAAATAACCTTCACTTGAATTTTAATCGGCTCTATACCGTAAAATGTGAAGAAACTTATTGCCTTAGAGGCACATCTTATAGAATGAAATGAATGTTACGGCTATTCAAGGGGGTATATAAGAATTCTGGTAAAGAATTAGGTTATTTTTTGACTTTTATGTGTACATGAAATGCAGACATTTTTAGGACCAAGTAATGGCCAAGGAAATCTCTCAAGCCGGATGTGTTCATGACATTCGTATACTTATCAGATATTCTCATGTATTCGTTTTATTGAGTGAACTATGTGAGCTCTTATGCGTATCGTAATTTGTCTGCTACTGTGTTCTTGGAATTGGTCACGCCCAGTGGGATATATGGGCTGATTGCCTCGCTGAGCAGCCATTTACGAAATGAATGCAGGCATGAGAGAAAAGAAATGTTTCTTCCGGCTCTTGTTAGTTTTTAGTATTTTCTTAAAGTTCTTTGATTTTTTGTGTTTAGAATTCATTCAAAACATATGAATTTTGTCACCTCATCAGGCGGCAGATGTTTAACAATGAATTTCCCTACTAAGTCACTTCAATCTGAATTGGTTATTCCTCTTCCCATCCCAACATATAACATCTTTTCTAAGCACCCTTATTTTTTCCCTTAGTGAAGTAATACATCTCCTATTTTATAGCTCACGTAAAATGTAGATTTAAAAAAGGCTTTAATCAATATCTGTGAAAATTATTTCTTTTTACTTCAAATATGCTAAAACTAAATCGATTGGAATGATTATAAAGCTCAAGATAACAACTAAACAATTTCACTATATTTTTTTCTGACTCTCATTTGATAGCTCTTCATCTAGCCCATATGCCAGGTATGTAAAACACTGCAAAGGCATTTGCTAAGCTGCCATATTTCCTTGTTGATCAAATACTTCGTCCTCCCAATGTATATAGAATCTTTCCAAGAATTTGAAATGAAACATGACTACAGTTGATAATACATTTTTTTCCATCATTGATTCCAGTTAATATATTCGACCTTTCCTATTGCAGTGGCCTGCGGTATGTGAGGTTTAGTAGTTTATTAATTTAATTCTTCCTTCCATTGTTTGAAATCTAAGAACATATTCATGTTTGCAGACGACTCTGTTAAATCGTGGCCTACTGTGGTTTTTGATTCAGCTTTACAGCACCGGAGCCACCAGCGTTTGCAAAATCTCGTATTGAATGTGATTCAAGACTCGGGGTTACCAAACGGGTGGGAAGAAGGGTCTCAAGAACCGAAGTCTTAAAATCCACCGGTAAAACTCATGCAAAACATATTCTCCCGCGCTCATAAAAATTTCGCGGAAATCAATAGCTTTTTGTCAGCTAAATGGCTTCATAAAGTAGTGGAGGGCACCGATAAACCTTTCCATATGAATTATAAGGCGCTCCAGTTCCGACGAAAAGCAATCATAAAATGTCAAGTGTTGTGATTAAAAGAAATGATTGAAAGAAGATACCACGGATAAAAATTAGCGTCCTGTTGTTATTTTTGCATGTCTGCCAAAATGTAGTGCTACCGAAACCCCAATCATCCCGGCGTCTTGTCATTATTTTTTTTACATATCTCTCCCTTGCATATCATGTGATGCCTTGGATAATTATCGGCAGCATCCCCTCTCTAGCCGTGCGCTGCCCGCTCCCTTCACTCTCCCCTGTAGGCTCCTCCACCTCCCGGTAGACCGCCCGCCCCACGCCCCTCCGCTCTCTCGTCGTACCCTTGAACTCCATTCACACTTTTCCTCTCTCTCCCTTCGCCGCAACTCATCCCGCTCACCCTTGTCCCCGTTTCCGCGCTCGTTGTCGGCGACCCGCTTCTCCTATCCCCTCCACCACTTCTCAGAGCGCGGGACACAACTCTTCTGCCCAAGAGGAAGGGCTGGATGAAATTCGACGGGATCAGGACCTTAACAAATGGTCAAACTTTATAGCGTGTGAACAAGAGTAATGGGTTTTGGTATTGCTCGGTGGAGTGAAAATCTTGATGAGAAATTGACGTCTTTTTTGAAAGATTTTTTATCTGTCGGAGATTATAATCGGAATTTGTTCTTCGATAAAAATATGCTGGGCATGCGTAGCAAGCGAAGATTAATGTAACGAGAAGACAAGTTTGGGTCTAGCGGTTGACCTTACGTTTAGTGTAGATGCCACATTGGATAGAACTGTACATGTATAAGTGTTTAGAAACCAGTTTCTGGATGACAGATTGCTATTAGTGAATTTTACGACAGTCATTAAAACAATATTTCAACATTTGGAAATTCATTGTACGGAATGCCGGAGAAAAAAAGAGCATGTTTTCTCAAAATATGACTTTAGTGCGCTATTTTTTGAGAAGAAAAGATTCTTCCCTTTGTGTCATGCAATTGGAGGAGTTATTTAGAGAAAAAACGGACTTCATTCGATTATTATTCTTTGGAAGAACAGCCGAAACACTTTCTTGGACTCAAAGAAGAGTCGGAGGATATGGAAATTAGAAAAGGGGGTGTTGTTTCATGGGCTTCTTAAACCACCGAGAAGTAGCATATAGTTAGGTGCGAGTAGGAATAAGGAGCGGAGGGAAACTCGGTGTTGCGAACTTCCTTAAGGAGAAATTCAGCTTACCCAGCGGCAAACGGTGGGGGAGTGGTCACCTGCAGTTGGACCGAGCAATTAGATATCATGCTAGGACTTGTAGCATTAGACTATGTACTCTCCTCTACTTATTGAGATAGGGAACTCGACGCGAGAAAGCAGCGCGCAAGTTATTGCACCATGTTGATCGTTAAGAATTGAGTCATCAAGAAAAATAAGGATTTGCGAGTTGTGCAAGAGCTTGATTAGTACTATACGTACGGTCGGAAATTACCCCCACTGGTTAGCGGGAGTATTCCAATTTTAGATGGTGACACTCTTCCACATAATTAAAGTCGCAAATAGTCACATGTTTGGGGCTACATTTTTTCTCCCTTAATCAAGCTGAATAAAAGCGACATAATACTTTGTGGTATAATTGTTAGGTTAGTGGATATTTGAAATGTTTGCTGGAAACAAGCAAAGCTATTCGTTCAGCTGATTTGACGTCAAGCGCTTTTTATTGCTTTGAAAAATTATTTGAAAATAATGAAAAAAACGAAACATATTTATCGGTGACATAGCTTAAGAAGTGGTTCCCTAACTTTAATGCCCAATAGATAAATTTAATAAATCCTAAATGTGGCTTAGAAATTTTGCTGGTTGATAGAAAACAAAGGTAAAATAAACGTTAGTATGGTAAAAACATAGACGATGATCTTGTCGAAACGGCGGAAAGTTTGTTACTACGAGTAAGGGACGTTCCCTTACATTTTCATCACAACCGCTGAAGTGGCTCTGATCTATAGCTTTTGGACCCTTAAAGATGATATTGTTTAAATTTTTTTGTTGTTTTTGCTTGATTACCACGTAAGTTTATTTTATGCTTTTTCTATTCTTTATTTTTTTCTAGTTTTATATTGTTAGGCTACTTGTTTTCCCATGGATTTTAGCTGGCTGAGCGATTAAGAATTTTGTAATACAGTATGTAAATTGCGGCAGGAGTCTAAGTAATTTACTTGAGATTATAGACCATAAGCTAAAGGAAAAAAAACCATAAACACAGTAGCCGAAGGTCGGTTTAGTAGGTGATGGTAGAGCTCACCCATATACCAAGCCCTATACGGCGTGTGAATATTCACACATCAGGGTAGGGGGGCCAGTTCCTTTCCCTGTGCCGGTTATGGTTTCCCAGGAAGATCTGGTACCCGAAAAATCAACTAGCTTGGGTGGAGCTGCAGGTGCCCGGGAATCGAACCCGGGACCCTCCGGTCAGCAGTCCAACGCTCTACCCGCTAGACCACCGCGACCCGCTAACATGAAGGAGTACACTCCATAATTTTTTTTTCCCATTTTCACCAGGAAAGTTTCTGTTTTCAATATTCAAGTTTTAAAGAGCGAGATTAAAATGGGAAAATCGTCTTACATTGCGCCAAAAATATATTTTTTATTCAATATAATGGGAATATTAATGTCAATTTTTCATCAAATGGTTTTGCAGCTAAGCTACAGCTACACGCTCTCCCCAGCTTTTCCCACAAACTTCATTCTGTGCTTAGACTTTCCTTATTTTATTATTCTCTATCTTCACTGTCACTTACTTTGAGTGTGTGTGTATGTTCAGGTGTATACTCAGTTTACGTATGTATATGTATTTATATATGTATTTTTTCGATGCGTAAATCTGTGCATAATGAATGTTTATGTGTATTTATGTGCATGTCTGCATATAATTTTATGCCTAATATAGTACGAGTATGTATACGACGATGGGTTAAATGGAAGAAGGGACCATTTGGTCTCATTTTCCCCCAAAATGAAGGCATCTTTCTCTTTATTCATCTACAGTTACATTGAAGTCTTAATATTTCATATTTAAAAGGACCATTTACAAAAGAGGTTTCATTAATAAGTTCTAAGTATAGTGCACAGTAAATTTTATTCAACATAGTAATGTCGCTCGATATTCCCCTTCGGAAGTGAAATTGTTGGGTTAGTTTAAAAAGCCTACCTCGAACAAGCAAAGTAATCCGTGGACTGACCTGCACATCTACCGCAGCACGTACTGCGTCGACGGCGCTAGCTTCCTCCTCGCCTTGGAAAGGAAGTGGTGCCCTCCCGCGCTAGGTGGTGTATTCTCATGCACGCTGCTCTTCCCGTTATGACGCCTTCACCTCCTCCTTCCTTCCCCATTCCCCTCTATCGCTTTTATCCTACTCAACATAGTTTTTGACGCTCGATAATGTTTCTTCGATTGAACATGTCTCCTATGAAAAGGTCTTTGGAGGAAGGGAGAGAGAGAGGATTAGAAGTGTTTCGTAAATCGGATAAATGATCATTATTATGTAATTATTTGAATTCTAGTGATGATGCTGTGCTTCATGATTCAGGGGCCTATTTTGATGTTCAATTAAAAGATTCTCTGTGCAATTATCCGCGGTAACTCCTTATCTTTATGTGTAAGGAATATTTTGGTATGGAAATGGCGTAGTGGAGAAAAATCAATATTCACAACCAGAAAGAGATAAGCAATACAGAGGGAGAGCAATACAGGGTCCATTTTTCCAATGTGATGTGAAAGTTTTTAGTTATTTGTTTAAAACTATAACTGAATGATTTGTTACTAATATATTTGGCTGAATATAGATCCTGCAGAAGCAACCACTGTCTATCAAAAGATTCTGTTGAAATATTAATTTTCATTTAACAAGTACGTGGATGAGAAAATAGAAATTCAAACTATCTGATCTTAAGTGAGACAAAAATGTTTCATCAACTAGGTAAATTGGTCTCAATTTCTGGTGAAATTATGGTGTCGGTGGCTTTAATTCGATACCCAAGTCGTTGCAACAAAATGCATTGAATGTAATCAGCAAAGTTCTTTTCTTTGTGTTACATTTAATAATAGAGGAACCATGCACTGTAAAATCTTATACGCGATTTTTCATTGAAACAATATATCAAAATACGGAAGTAAATTACATTTAAATCTACTAAATACCCTGCAAGCCTCCGCAAGGGCGTGTGGTGGGGGGTGTCAGGGCACCATTCGTATCCCAGAAAAAAAATCGAATGCAAAAGCCACAAATTGATAGTCCACAAACAAAACATGGTATGCATTCATGCATAAACCGTTACACCCCAAACACTTGCAAGCGCACATACTACCAACTAACATAAACGTGCACCTACAAATATACCTGATATCTTTGCAATGTTTAATTTTGTTCCGACTGGTGAATGAAATGTTTTTAATATTTCTAAAGTGACATAGGTTTCTTACTATTATAGTTTCTGATTGTTCTGGGAAATAATGAGTATGTGAATCTATCTGCATTCCCTTATTACATTGTGGTCTGATCTGCCTAGTTAGTGTGGGGCCATTATAACTTCTTTAGTGTCATCGTTAAACTCGTTGGTCCTAAATCTTTCTAAAAGGCTATGTCTTGCTTTTTTTCTTCGTATTTCAGGTGGCTCCTATCCTAAATCCTCTAAGAGACCTGTCACACTTGTGTTCGTATTATCGCAATTTTTAACGAATCTGGCGGATATTCCCTGGATTTTATCTAATTCTTTTAGCTAAATTTTCTCCCAAGAATGCCAAATACTTGTGGCATATTCCAAGTGAGATCTAACTAAAGCAAAATAACACCTCTCTTTAACTTTCTCATTACTTTTCCCCACCACCGGTTTAAAAAAACCGAGTTTCTATAGAATTGAGCTAGCATGACTTTATGGCAGCTAAAATTCGAATAATTAGTATAGTTTTATCTATTGCATGAATTTTACAAACAGAGATACGATTAAGAAGAATATCGTTTAAAAATGTCTTCATCCATAGGAAAACCATTACATTTCCCCACCACTCGTTTAATGAAGCCGAGTTTATTTAAAGCGGATCCGCATATTGTCCTGATATGTGTTCCTCATAAAAAGTGTGGTGTTTGAACTACCCCCAAATATTTAACTTGATTGGCCGTAGTTAGCACCGAACCCTCTATTTCATTTATGTCGTGTTCGCCTCTTCCTTTGTTCCATAATTTCAAAACAGCGCATTTGTCTATATTAAGCATTAATCTCCATTTTTTGCACCAATCCAAGATTGTGTCTAAGTCTCTAGAGAGTAGCTTGCGATCTATTTGGCTCATTATTTCTCTATATACCAACGTGTCGTCAGCAAATAACCTGAGATTTCTACTAACGTGTTCGCTAAAGTCATTAATGTATATTAAGAATAGAAGCGGGCCTAATACACTTCCCTGGAGAACTCACGAAGTAACCTCTATGTCTTTTGAGAAAAACCCATCGTTGACTACTATTTGTTTGCGATTTGACAAGAAACTTCTAATCAAATGTATTATTTTCTCACTGATACCATAGCATTTAAGTTTATGTAACAATTTATTGTGTGGGACTTAATCGTAAGCTTTTTTGAAATCTAGGAATACTGCATCGACTTATGCGTTGTTTTCTCCCGATCTAAGTATATCGTGAATGAAAAGGCCTAATTGTGTTTCGCAAGATCTGCTCTTCCTAAATCCGTGCTGGTTGTGGCGTAGTATTTTTCTACTATCAAGAAATCTCATAATGTTACTGACAATAATGTGTTCTTATATTTTACATGAAATTGATGTTATGGACATGGGTCGAAATTACGAAAAATAATTTGATATTTTCAATGGATTGGGCAAATCATAAATCAATCGTCCTCATTAATATATTTAATGCTATTCTATGATAATACATATTGTTTGGTATAGTCACCATTTTTTGCTGATTCTTTTTAAATTATTTCCTGCTTTTATTAAGATTAGGGAACACAAATTTCGAAATATTACATAAACATAACAAATATGGAGAGCCAAATTTCACTCATATTTCTCATTATTTCTCTTCGTAATATATGCTGACAACTGTCACACTGGTCAACTAAAACCAACCATCTTAAATTGAAAATTGCCTCAAATAACGGAGGAATTTCGTAATTCCCTAATAATGCAGGATTTCTGTTCAGCCGTACAGAACTACAGCACTTATAAGCGGTTAATTAATTTCAATATTAAAAATGAAATCTATTAGGTTCGATTTCTTCTTCGTGTGTTCACTTTAAGTTCATATTTTTGGTTTTAAAACAAGTAATTACATATTATTTTTTCGTTTTAAGATGACTTTGTGCAGGATGGATGTAAATAACTGGTGAAAAACCTTTAAAGGTGTATGTTCATTAATTTACCTTTTTAGTTGTTGCTATCACGTGTCTGTTATTGGCAAAACTTTGGACTCCATAATCAATCTGGAGTTTGGATCGGCGCAGATGCTTGGAGTGAGACTTAGTGTTTGGACTTGAATTAATAAGAAATTTAGGAATATGCCAATCAAGATATAAATTAAATGGAAATCTTTTTTATCTAATATTTACGAACATTTTCTCCACTCGTCCTTTTCAACATTTAAATGTTATGAATGTTATTGACAAATTAAGGTTCTGATGATTTGAAATTTGTTGATACCACCAGACCATATGATCATTGAAGTCATCAGTGGGAATATCATGAGTGTATTTCAGAAATATTATCATTTCCTGAATTAGTCGAGGAAAATGATAGTTATTGTTGAAAATATTGGTGACTAATAGGATGCACATTCTTCGCAAGGGCTTCATGATTAAATTTTCCAAGTTAAATAAAGTCTAGCTTCCTTCTCCATCAATCCTATCCCCTAACCAACAAACGGCCTATGACAATTGTAAATAAGAAAGAAATATTATTCCTCCCAAAAAGTTTTCCATTTACCCTTAAACCCGTGGAAATATCCTTGGTCCTTGGTTTCCTTGGCGTATACACACTGCCATCACCTACCAAAGCGACCCTCAGGTTGAGAACTATGTTTATAGTTTTATTAGATGAGTGAACCCTTGTTTTGAATTACGTCATAATTCAGTATGCATACAAATATGCACGTTATAGATATGTTTTTACTACAATTGCAGGTGCATGTGTGTGTTCGTTGATAGTACAAATATGTGTTTTTCTCATGCGTGTAGGTCGAAAAGGTTTTCGCATGAAATACGTCACTGTGGGTGTAGTTTTGTACGAAATTGTTGGTAGCATGTGATTTTATTCTCTATCATGGGTCATATCCATATCATATCCTTATCATCACCTAACACCCGCCACTACACGCACCTGCGGCGCCTGGCGGGGTATTATGTAGATAAATCATTAAATCAGGGCTTTCGATTTCATATAGATAGATTTCAACGACAAATGCTCAACTGGAAATAATTATACTATATTCTATTTAATTAGTAAATTAATGAAAATATATATTTATACAGCTTGATGTTAACATTCCTGGGTTGTATGGCACTAGTTAATAAAATCAATTGTAATACAATTGTATATAAAACTTGGTTAACTGAGCCAAGTTTGGCCCTAACATTAACACAAGATTAATCTGGAGTCCATTATCTGAATTACAACTGAATGACTATCATACTTTCAGTATTTTTTTCGATACATAAGCGTAGAATGCTTAAATGCCAGAAAAGATTTCTCGGATGGAATACGACGTACTCTTTTCGTTTAGTATTTTATTATCTTTTGTATGTTGTTTCTGTGGAGACATTCTTTGTGAGACAACTAAAGATTAATACTAGGCAGATGTTATAAGAATGATTGTCAGTTGGAACCTCATAAATAAATATGAGCAATCATAAACACATTTTCACAATGGTATTTCCCTCTGCGTGGAGCTATAATGAAAAACTTCGAAGATATTTTTAGTGAGTCCATCAATATTCATCTTCATCTTCTGACTTTCTTGTTACAACGAAAAAATTAAGACTTTTATTGGACCAATTTTTTGTTCTTCCTGTCGTCATCCATGGACTACCTAAATTTCTGTAAACCAATTCGGTACGAAACTTTCATAGGGATTTCTATTTTCATTTTAAATAACTTACTTTGTCTAATTTAGAAAACATATGCGCAATACTCTCATTCCCATGATTTTGTATAGAGTATAAAAAAATTATTTTCCGTAGAGCATTTTACAGTAGTCTCATGCTTTTTAATTGAATATTGAAATAAATGTACATTTATTTTCCTTCAAGGTTTACAGAGTTTGATAAGGTTAACGTGCTTTCAGCGCATTTACCAGCAAAGTCTGATTTACCTCGTTAGAATTTCCTACGTGTCGCTGGGTAATGTCATATTGAAAAATATTTAGAGTTTTTTTGAAAATTAGTTTTGTAATTGAACTTGACGTCATCTGACAGTGAGCCATTGACCAGGTCTATGGCATATGGTTCACCGAGAATAGTTCTATTCTCATTCCAAGTTGCACTCACGTTAAATTCACACACTCAAGAGTGGCGGGGTAATTATTCTCTTTGTGCCCCTCGTGGTTTTCCTTGAAGTCGTCACTTGTATTTAAGACGAGTTTACCCAAAGGAAGGAGCGGAATTTTGGACCTGTGACCCTCCGATAAGAGATCGAGCACTCTCGACTCACGACTTATATTCTGCCTCTTAAGATTACCTAGATTCGTTATTGTGCGAATATTTTATTCAATGGGAAAACTTGACACTGAAAGTACGATGGAAATTTTGAATGTACGGTTTGTACTAGGACCAAATAGCTCATTCAATAGTTATTTGACCATCCATCGCTACATTATCTACTTCATCACAAATACGTTTAAAATCAATGGGCTACATTTGGTGTCTATATTTTCTTAATGGTTCGGTCGAGCTGATCATTTTTTGTGCTCAATTCACGCGACCCCGGGTGTGGCGTCAAGAAAAATGTTTACCAGGAACCTACCTCGATTTCTGCCCTCCTCGGGCACGAGGTTCGCCAGATCATAGGTCATCTTGTCAGACCCACCCTCCCTACCCTCCTGCACTTCGTCACCCTCATCTCCCGGCATCATCAGCCGCACCACGTGCGTCTTCAGGAACCGTTCCACGCTCCCCGCCAGTGTGTCCGCGCCCAATTCGATGGAAATCCTCTGGGGGTCCTTCGGCTCCTCGCCCGTGCCTTCCTCCTCTGCCGCGCCCGACGACTTCCTCTGCACTCGGAACATGCCCGAAAAGAAATCCAGGGACTCTCTAGCCGAGAATCCGTCCACCTTCCTGGCCAATTCCCACAGCGTGCATCCCAGGCTGTCGCCGCAACGCGTGTATATGGCGGAAAGAGGGTCGGAGGCCTCCGGAGCGGACTCGATGGGGCCCTCGGCGGCCGTCGTCGACACCGAGAGCAGCGTTACGACGCCGAAAAATACGAAAGTAACCGGCACACGACACATGTTAACCGAGTCCCTGGTTTCCTAACTGACGAAGGTCCGGGCGGTGATTGCCCTGCGTGTGGGAGCTGTCGGTTGGCGAGTCGTTGCCTCCGGAGAAGCGCCCTTGGCTTTTTATTGACTCGAGCCATCATGGGAGGGCGTCGCTCAAGAGAGGAGGAGTATTTGGCTCGGGTGCTTAAGAGGTCGAGGGGTCAATACAATTCGCGCTTTAGTTGTCGCCTCTTCGTTAGTATGGGGGTCTGGGCACGCTTGCCAGCCAGCACCGTGGTCGCCGTCCTAGCCGTGTGCATTCCCCACTTGGGCACGTCCCTTGTCCTCCCGACCCACCCCCGGCCCCACACCCCGCGCTCCCTTCGCGACAACAGACGGCTACCTCGCGTGCGCGATCGCACGCGGAATTAATCCCCTTCGGTCGCCCACTTGGTGCATATTCATGGCCTTCCTTGGGCGGCGTGTGGCTGTCGCACACTGTTGTGACAATCACCATGAAGAGGAGGGGGAATGGATTGTTTGCTGTGGACAGAATTCCTGTCCGGAGCCGGGGAGACCGCGTGCCGGGTTCGGTAGAGCGGTGTGGCGACCTTGGGGGGAAAGGTGGGTGAAGACCGTGGATGGTGATTTGAATGGGGATGGCTAGCGTAGTTTCGCTCGATCGCTCGAAATGTATTCGGATCGTGAGTAAAAGCAGGTCCTATCTCCAGTCTCAACTCGTGAGTAGAATGTTTTTGTTGTCAATGCGTTTATATTGCAATGGGGACAATAGGACTGTGTTGATTTCGTGGCTTTATTTAAACGTATCCGGATTAGCTAAGTGGAATTGAGGGATGACTATTATATTTTGGTAGCGTGAAGTTTTAACCCTCTCATTTCATTTCCAAGAAATAAATTTTTTTGGAGCCGCTGTCGACATACTCGTAAATATAATGATGAGTTGATACCATAATATTTTAGCTTAGTACATTAATAATAAAAATTATTAATCTACCGGTTAATTTAGGTTTTGGATAGACTCTTCATGTTTTTAATATATTATCAATCGTTAATCTTCCTTTTGTCTTCAAGAAAAATCTGAGTAACTTATGTTATAGATTGGAAAGGTAACAATAATGAATTGCCACTCTATGGCGCTTAAGTTTTGATACAGTGATGTTACATACATTTTCATAATTTTAACTTATATAATGCTAATTGTATGGTTTTACATTATTAAGCCTTTACTTCTAAGGGCTCTTTACTTTCCAAATAGTTATACTTAAAAATTAATAATATTACATCGCAAAACTTGTGTGATTAGTTGAAAATAACCCCATAGCATTTCTTTAATTCTCTGTTGGTGTAGAATAATGCAGAATTAAAAAATATAGGGAATAATTGATAGCTAATGTGAGAGAAAAATTCTAAATAAATGCTTCCAAAGTGTACTAACAATAAAAATATTCAAGGCAGAAACATTTATTTATCGGATTCATTTATTGATAATTAAAATTGTGATTGATATTTAAAATTCCGGCACACTTCGTGGGACTGGAGGAATCCATCATCATAATCATGAGTCCTCGACCCAATGGTTGTTTTGTCGCAGAACTGCAAACTATTCTCTCTGCGAACCCCTTCATTCCCTCATAGCTCCTTGCACAAGCATTTTCAAATACGGCTAATCATAGTCATCCTGGACGTTCCTATATATTTCTTTCTTTACATTTTTTCTTCGATTGTGTTCCATCGTAATCTAATCTTAATCGTAAACTATCGTAGATGTGCCCAATCTGCATCCCCTTTTTTTGTGACTTCCATTGGATTCTCTCTTTACCGCCTCTTCAAAGTACCTCTTCTTTTGTTACCCTAATTTATTTGAGCAATCTTTTAGCACCACATTCTCATTATTTCCAATCTTCTTTTCTATGCTGCTCCAATTTCCCAAGTCTTCATTTGTGAAAAAGTAGAATAGAAAATAAATTTGAATGATAGTCTTCCTTAGGTATATGCTGGTGATGTTTTCTGTTAGCAGTTGTTTCTTTTAATAGAAGGTCGTATTTTACATTTCTATTATTCTTACTCCACCCCTCTTGCTTCTTCCACGACTAATGAATCCCTAAATAGCAAAAATCTTTCACTTATCTCAGCTTCTCTTTCCTAAGCCTTAACTTGCTTGACTTTTCTAAGTATTACATGATCTCTCCTAAGTTGTCTGCAGACCATTTCCTTAATTTTAGTTTGGTAATCTTTAGGTCATAATTTTTCATCCCTTTCTCCAAAGTGGCTAACATTCTTGTCTGATCTTCTTTCTTCTTTGCACATGTTGCCAAATCGTCTAAAAAAGGAACCAGATATATAATTTTTATTTGTACAAACTCTCTTATTTTCCCCATTGTCTTATTAATTTCCTTCTTAATGAATAAATGAAATATTATGGACAAAATAAATCAATTCTGCCTTTCTCCTTTCTTCAAGTTTGCTTATTTCTCACTTTCAACAGATCTAATCACGGCCAATTGATGAATTATGTTGTACAGAGATAGTTTTTCGCTTTCCTAATATCAATAATTCTGAGGACCACCAACTTTATCAGATGACCGTAATGCTAAATAACACTGTTCTGACACTTGACAATTAAAATTAAACTTAAAAAAGTGCGTAGTGTTAAATATTTGGAAAAAGAGAAATTCCCTTCCGAACGCCTATTGCATTGGGAGCACCGAAATGGAATGTTTAGCCTCGATTAAATTCCTAGGTTTTACCCTCACTCACGATCTCTCCTGGGTGAAACACATCCGGGAAATATGTGGACAAGCTAACAAAAAATTAGGATTTATTAGAAAAGCACTGGGTAAATGTGATGAAAAAGTCATAGAGAAATGCCATCTGTCCCTGGTTGGCGTCATTTAGAATATGCGATAAGTATATGGGATCCTCACGAAGTTGGATTGATTACAAATTGGAATCGCGTGCAGCGTAGAGGGGCTAGATGTGTAAAACGTTGTAGGAGCGTATCAAAAATACTAAGAGGGGATAGGTTGGGAATCACTCACGGAGCGAAGGGTAATTTATACATTAAATCTATTGCTTTCATTGAAAGGATGTCTCTTTGACAGTGATGTTGAAAATGTCTTACTACCCCATCGTTATAGAGTAGGGGAGATCATGCCAATACAGTTAGGGAGATTAAGTGTAGAACAGATAGATTAAAGATGTCATTTTGTCCGCGACCGATAAGAGATCAGAATAACATTGTCCGACCACGATAGGGTCATATTCGGGTCAAAATAAGTTTGATGTGTATTCACCCTCTGCCACACTCCCTGATGGTGGCTTGCAAGGTACTAAAATATCTAAAAATATCTAATTACCCTCACCCGCTCCGGCAAAACTTGTAGCTGTCTCTATATTGAAGAAAATAACCCAATTTTGTCGTCAGCCTTTTCTGAAATCTCTAGATATTTATTCATTGTCCATATATTAGTTTTGGAGACAAACATGGCTTAGTAAAATTTTAGTCCTGAGAGACTTAATATTGCATTATTTTTCCCATTATTTACCGAATTCGGATGGTAGTAATCAAGAAAATTTCTTTAATTTTGGGAAACAAATGGCAGACTTGGACATATTAAACTTATTAATCAATATACTCTACGGGTTCAGACTTTACTTCGTGGAAGTATTTGATACCCATATCAAAAGATTTTTTGTACTTTTCCATAGAATTTATTTTTAAGATAAAACGCGTTTCAACGACTTGGTTGATCTTCAGATACAAACCAGGCACCTACAGCAGACTCCAAAAAAATCCTTTGAGCTATTCTGCACTCAACCCTCCCCTAACCTTTCCAATAGACCAACGTCGGGGTAAAAACAAAACCAATCCATCAATGCACTTGAGAACCCCCAATCTTCCCATACCCCTCTACCCCACCCCATGCCAAGTCATCGCAGCTTCTTTCCTTTCCCCTGCCAAAATAACTCCGACCCCACCTTCAACATCCCACCATTTATATTCTATGTTTTCAGGCTTAACTCTGTGGAAATCCATTATCATTGTAGTAAAAAAAGCGCGATGTATCTTTTAACCAATTTTAGTAGGTGCGGCTAGTTTCAACGCATCGGCGCCATCCAATCACAAAGTCTTTAAAGACTTGGTGATTAATAGCGTTATGAAAGGGTAAATTCTTCAGCTTTGCTACTGTTTTGACCTCCAATTGTGTGAGGGGAAAATGAATATGCATAATCGGCAGTCACTTTTTCTTAACCACCTCATGTAGTCCGGCTCAAAAATGATGTCTCCTATGTCGGCGTAAATATACGTGATTGGTATTCATTGACCTTTATTGATCTATCTTAAGTGCTACATTTCTCTTTTTTGCGCTGTATAGTAGAGTCGTATTCGTGTCACTAAGCCCCAGTGATATGCTGTTACTTATAGATAGTTTAGCACTCTGCAAGCCACCGCTAGGTTGTGTGACAGAGGGTGAACACACGCCAGGCTAGCTTTTCCCGAACATGACTCTACCACGGTCGGACAATGTTATTCTGATCCCTTATCTTCGTAGAATAATTGTTACGATTATCTGGATCTGTTTAAAAGTTAATTTCCATGGAGTTGTGATTGTATCGCGGTTTTTCTGCATAAGTGTGAGCCCAGATTTAAAGCGTGAAGGGTCCTTTATTGCAATCTCGTTGAAAGAATATTAGTTTTAGTTTACATGGATTCTTTTTAACGAAATGAGGTACATCCATAACAAAGATATCTGAAAGTATAAGAAAATGGAATAATTACCGTCAATCAAATGACGGTGTTGAATTATTGTTGGAAAAGTTATCTTCAATACATGATGTAAGAATAATTGTCGTCATTTATACCATTAGCAAAAGGCTATTCTGAGCGGATGAGTTACTAACTCATTATGCATGAGGAGGCACTGAAGGTTAGTGAAGAAAATACGAGAATATTATGAAAATGAAGGATCTCAGGTTTTCCCGGCGTATGGTATTCAAGAATTTTTCTCGGGTTTCCCACCGGGTCAGGTTGATGAAGTGCACCGACCTTTCGAAGACTGACTCTGCCATCGTCTTCAGGGTGAAGTGATGACTCTGCCATCACTTCACCCTGAAGACGATGGCAGAGTCAGTCTTCGAAAGGTCGGTGCACTTCATCAACCTGACCCGGTGGGAAACCCGAGAAAAATTCTTGAATAGTATGAAAAGTTTCCGATCTGACGAATAAACGAGACATTTTTTCTTCAAATTTATGTTGACTTTTCAACAAACCTTCTTTTTAAGTCAATATAATTTTTCCAGTGGTACTCTCTAACTTTTTTAACACTTACAAATGGCAGTTTAAGTCTGTATCAATAAAATAGACGTTTTGTATGTAATAACCCTTTTAATATCCCATGAATTTATCTGTTCTTCAAGCGTAATATAGAGGTAAGGAAACAGAAAAAAGTCGGTCAGATCTGGTGAATATCGTGAGTGGTCAAGGAATTCGTGTATTTTAGCTCTGGCGGCGGCCAAAGTGTGAGCATTTGCGTTATCCTGAGGGAAAAGGACTTTCCACTTCTTAAAATGCAGTCGTTATTTTTTTCGATTCAGCTTGTCAAGTAATGATTTGTTATATTTTCCTATTATTTTGTTTACCTTTTTGAAGACAATGGACGAACTCAAGTGCGTGAATTCCAAAAAACAGTTGCCATCAACTTCCCGACGCCTTTTTCGGAGCAGGATCACCTTTGCAGTTCGCTATGCAGGCTGTTCAATTGTCTCAGTATTATAGTGGTGGATCTATGTTTCATCTACAGTTATGAATCGACTCAAAAATCTGAGTCGCTTTGCTTAAGTGGCTCCAACACGGACTTGAAAATGTTGATTGGAATACTTTTTTGTCCCAAAGTGAGCAAACGAGGCTCCCAGAGGAAACGAGGCACCCAACGCGCGGATAGCTTACACATGCCTAATTCTTCTGTCAACATATGACATACGCGTTCTTTCAACATCCCCATAGCCTCTCTGCTATCCCTCAAGCCTTAATTGCTCTGCCGTCTAGTACCATTTGGTGAACGTTTTTGATATTATCAAAGGTTGTCGCAGTTTTTTGGCGGTCCCGAACGCTCATCATCAGCCAAGATGGTACGTCCATGTTTATATTCATGTAAAATATCATGGTCGTAATTGATGCTGCTGAGTCTTCGTGCACAGCGTCCAACTCGTCTCTGGTTTACGTAGGCGTATTGCCTTTCAAAAACAAATACACATTTAATTACTGCTAAATAGTCCATTATCAAAAAATCCTTCATAAGGACTTACTCAAGCGATTGTCAAGAAACAATTGAGTGTCCAAAATGGCTAAAATTTTTATAAGTACCATTCAACGCATGTACAAACACATTCCCTTAACTCTTTTGAAAGAGTACTGCCATCTTCATTTGGAGGTCGAAAACCATGAATGATGTGAATGCATTCTTGGGATAATTGTTACTTGCATCTGGTGTATTAGAATTAGTTTTCGTAAATGGAAATCACATGTTACTTGGAAAAGTTTGAAAGGAATGGTTGAAGAATATACGTGTGGCAAGATAAGAAGGGGAGAAAAATTTCATAAAAATGTCAGAATATAGTAGTGCACAGTTGGAAGAAGTGGAAAAAAGTGCCAAAATATCACAAAGAAAATAAGTAGTTGTTTCGGAATTGAATTAAAACGGAAGACCAGGAAGAAAGAAAAAAATGAATGAAGGGTCATAAGGAATAGGATCGGTTTTACTACCTAGGATGAATGTCGAGGTGTGAGAGGTAGTATTTTCATTCGCATGACAGATGCTTTAAATACTAATATCAATAGTGTATCGGAAAATGTATTTTTTTGATGGACGCATATACTTAGCAATTATACAAGATGCATGACACCCCGATTGATGCTAATAAAACACCATAACTCTCTACAATCCTCAACTCTGCATACTTTATACATCAGCTCATTCTGCCAAATATGTTTGTTTCTGTTCCTATCACTATATTTTTTACCCAATATGTTCCATTATGTCACAGCCCTCAACATGCAATTCCCATTTAAAGTGCTCTACACATGTTATTCCATATCTTGGATTTTTTTAATAACTCCCTCTCCTCCTCTTCCATGCCAAGTGCCTTGCAATTCGTTTTGTTTGCTTTTAGCTCATTTCACTTTTTCCGTCCTCCTTCCGACCATCATATTGAAAGATTTCAATTTTGCTTAGCTTGCTAAACTATAGGATCAAGTTTTGAAGCCTTACAATATCACGCTCCATATCAGAGGTGTTAAATTGGTGCAAAACAGATTTCCTGGATAATCCTGGATACAATGTCTCCCCATCGCATTTGCCCACCTTCCCAAAGGGGTCTTTTAATTCCGTTATGTATTAGCGTTGTTCATATTTTGGGAGCAGGAACCAAATAGATATCCATTCAACAAAAAATTTCCCTAAAATTTAAAAGTCAAAAGTTAAATTGTTCTTATCTCTCCCATTTTATCATATTTCTCAGGCAAACAATTTATGAATGCTTATAAATTTAAAACTAGTTAGAACATGATATTATATCAAAATTTTATTCCTTTTTACTCTGTAGACAGTGATTTTGATTCATTCCAATTTTAACCAGATATCTTGGTATATTCTTGGTTTAAATTGAGTAATGTTTTTTTGGTTACCGGTTTCAATATATCATGCTAGTATTTTCCGTTTTGTTTCAGTTCAAATTCAAGTGGCATTGTCGCATAGATATTTTAATTTAGTTATTTGTTAATGATTGGTTATATAGCATATTTTATCCTACTATTGAGTCAAATGAATTTAATTTTCTTACCTTTAAGGCCTTACCAAAATTTTGTCTTTGTGATAAACACTTAAGAAATTTGTTTTTTTCCCAAAACGGCTAACCGCAAATGTCGCTTAATAATTTGAAGTTAAGAATCAGATTGCGGTATGATATCAGGTTGATTTTCCTAAAATGATCAATTTTTGGCGAATTAGTTAATGAAAATCCTTTAAAAACTATTTTATCATAATTGAGAAAGCATGATTGGCACACTCATTAATGTGTGTTCAAGTCATTTTCCTGTAAGTATTAAAGTGAACACAGTTGCGGCTGAAGAAATGAAGAGGAAGAAAGGAGGTTGTGAGAAGAGAATTTTGTTTGTCGTTTTCAGTGGGGTTGGGAATCAGGAATGGGTAGCATGGTGATCGGGTAGAACGGTGGGACATCGCGGGGGTTTGCGTCTGAGGGAATTGCAGCAGGTGGAACGAGTGTTAATGGGGAGGGGGGCATAGTGTTGGGAGAAGGGGATCTTGTGCGATTGATGATCGAATATCTTGAAGCTCAAGTGGGAGGAATGAGAATGTGGTACATAGTCGTACATTCATTGGCCGTGTTATAATATATTTAAATGCTAGTTAGTATAAAATTTTCTTAGTGTAGTACAACATTAATTAAAGTACTATTTTTCAATCGTCGTAAGAATCGTGTCCTGCTAAGTGTTTATTGAATTGGAGAATTGGGTTTTATTTCTGAGAAAAACTTCGTGTTCTTAATTCTTTCCCTACATTTTTTTTATTTGTATCCCGTCCATTAAGTAGGTTGCACGTGCAACTTTCATGGTCTAAATCTAACTATATAACTCAAAATCTAACTCATGGGTCGAAATTTAACTTTCATAAAAAATGATTGCATATCTCAAGTTATGAATGCACTTTTAATATAAATTTTTAAGGTAAATTAAAAGTTAAATAAAACGGATAAAATTGGAAAGATAAAAAAACGCTAAAAATGTGATTCATAGCTGTAGGATTTTATTCAGAATATAATGGTATCATTTACCTTAATGAAAACGGAAAATATAAAATTTTAAGTTGACCATATTATTAATTTTTGAGTTTTCATGGCCAAATAATTACACACCAATCTATACCAATCTCAAACACGCCTAATCAGGCGTCTGCTGATAAAGGGGTGAGCATTTTCTCATAAGTTTTAAACCGTAGTTCAAATAAATTGGTTATACCCTTTAAGAGATTGGATATTTATTCACAAATATTACAATTTCCTCGACATTACAATTTAAAAATGCAACGAGGTGAAAGTAGCAAGTTTAAAGTAATTCGCTGTCTAAATTATATTTTTTCACAATTTCAGTCAAAGTTTTCACAATGAATCATGAAAGCATATCTGAGACATTGCCTCTGTTCATTTGATGTCAAGCATGGCCTTTTTTTTTTAAAAAACTTCATGCTGCTGTGGAGTGCTTTATTTAGGGTGTTGGATTTCGACTCTAGGGGACTGATATTTGAATTTCTCTCTCTTTCTCTCCCCACGCTAACGGTACCTAATTACGAATGAGTGTCGAGTTAGCATTGGGATGCGTGTTCGAGCGCCAAGTGGGGCACGTCCGAATCCGTTAGAATTTGGCATCATGCGGAGATTCTTTCTCTTTGAATAGAGGAATGAAATTATCTCTTACAAAAATCTCTGCAAGTTACTTACGAAAATTGCGACATATCCTCGTAAAGCATTTATGATTATATGCGTATTGCACACAATCAGGTCAAGTCTCGTGGATGTGGGATGATCCACGCGGTTTCTAGTCATGGTAGTAGGTTAAGACTTCAATTTTAGTCCTATCTTAAACCTACCAAAATGTGTGGTTTAAGATAATTTTAACTATTGAAGTAGCAAATGAAAAAATTCATAAAAACGATATCCGTTGCGTGCAGGACTCTCCCAAGCCATTGAAAAATCTTTTATCGAGTTTGGCTTACATTTAAAGCTCGAAATATCTCATGTTAAGGTGAAATCAATTTTAAAAATTGTAATTAAATAGAACAATAACATAGGATTGTTGAGAGAAATCCTATGGAGGCAGGAAAAATGGATGAAAGGCGTATTGAGCGGTAGTGGAATTTTGAAGAAGGTAATAGAGGGGAGAATATTGGGCAAGCGAGGAAAGGGTAGGAACAGGATAGGGATGTTGGACGGGATGAAGGTAGGAAGGAAATACGCAGAGATGAAGAGGGACCTGATGTAGAGTAGGTTGCTGGATTGGGTTTTGTTTGGAGTTACAAAATATTTATTTGATAGTTGTGTCCATCCAAAAACCTACCTTAACCAGTAGATTACCTAATAATAATAATAATAATAATAATTAAAGAGTGGACGATATGAAGAGGAAGCCTTATTTTTTTAACTCAAAATATCACCATAAAGTCGCCACCGCCATTACTGACGAATTAGTTTTGCTGAGACGATTCCTCTTCAATACACGTCCATTAATGGGGAAGAGGAGTATAATCAGATAATACAGTAGGTAGGGAACGGGGTGGATCGTGCTCCATAAATTAATAAGCAGATATTTACCTGCTTCTGATGACTTGTTCGAAACGGTTGCTGAAGCTAGAACGGCAGAAATGTTAAATATGCTACCATCAACCACAAATGATTTCATAAATGTCACTAAAACTTGAGTTACCAATTTACCTGATGTACAAGGCTCTCCATAATCCATTGTGATCGGTTTCTGCATTTTAGAAGTTCCATGTAATGAATTTTTCACCGTATAAATAATGATAGGACTATTTTTTCTTCGATAAATCCGAATACAATTTAATTTTAATTAGATTTATTTATTTAAGGCATTTTTCGTTATGCACAAATGAAAGAAATTAAATTAACATAAATAAGGGTAATCACATATTTTGTATTGGGAACGCGTGTAATGGTCGTGTGGGATGTGCTCTTCGTAAAACACCTGCTAGTGAGCGCCATCTTTATTGGTAGTAGTCGTGAGGGATTTGCGCGGCGTAAGCCAACTCTTGGCCATCTTGGGACTCATCGGTGCTTCTCCTGGACCATCCGCCGCTGTTGCTACTACTGCTGGTGCCGTAGGAGTTGGAGGCCGCGGGCCAAGAGACGCCCGACGCAGAGTACTGTGTCGCCTGAGGAGTGTATGAGTATTGGGTGGCTGCCGGCTGTGCGGGCGCGAACACTTGCGACAGCAACGGGATCCGCACCTTCTGCGTCGTGGCGTCGCCCCCGGATCCCCGGAATCCACTCATGAGATTGGAGAGACCCACGAGCGCGGCCACCACGAATGCCAGCTTGCTGATGAAGACGGCCTTGCCTACGAGAAGTGCGAGGCCACCGAAGACGAGTGGGATCACCCCCAGCACTTTGACGCCGATGCCCAGGATGATGGGCAGCAGGAACTTCTTTAGCTTGCGACCTAAAATAAGGAAAAATATATCAGCCGGACGGACGGTTTTCAGAGCTGCTGTCACAGTGTTATTCCTGGACGAATTTGGGCACGAATAATGGCAAATAAGAGGAGTAAATAGCCGGTTCTACGACATTTATTAGCATCTACTTCACCTGCACAAATTCCTCAGTTGGTGCGATGTTGTGAGGCACCGAGTAATGCTGTTCAATAAAAAATATTTGAGGGGACCTTAGCTTTCGTTAATAGAGTGGTATTAGAAATGCAGGATTTATTGAAGGTAAAATACATTTCCTGCCTGATCTTGAAATTTTCTGGCTTCAATGGCACTTTTAACCCACTTAATTTATTAAATATCGGTCATCATTTTAATCATAATTGCGTAAAAATTACAAAATAAGATAATTACTTTGTTTAACATACGTATTCATGAGATTTTGTTAACAAAATAATGTGCATCTAAATGTTTTCGTGGTGGTTCTTTCTTTATTGTGAAATCTCATAGAGAGCCAAGGTCTCATAGACTTGCGTATCAGAAAAAAATGAGAAAATCTTGCCCAAAAAGGAAGCCTAGTAAAAGGTGTAAATAAAATTACGGGATTCAACGGAATAAAAGAAATCCAGAGTACTTCAGGCAATTGAAACTTTGTCAGCACTTTCCTGCACGAGGCTAAATCAAATATATGGAAATAATTTGTGTGATTCACGTATAAAAAGTGGAAAAGAGTAAATGCTGTAATGACTGATAAGAGATAAGGGAAAGATGACGAATGGCAGCAAGAGAAAAGTAAGGAATATTTATGAAGAATATAAGAAGCTGCTTAGGAAGTAGGTAACATGGGCAAAGTAAGGAAAGAGCAAAAGACTGAATGCAAAAAGGAATATAAGTGGTTATTTTATTTGGGATGAATACGGAGCTAGAGAACGTCGTAGAAAATATTTTGTATTCCGCAACTGGGCAGTGGTGTGTAAATGAAATTTAAAGTGATTACAGCGGAGTTGATTTGAATTAGGATAGTATGGTATAAATAGAATACTGAAGAATGGAAAAGATGCTCGCGTCGATGGAATAAGCAGTTCAAATTGGAGTGCGGGAGATAAGACCTTTTCCACTCATTACTACAGCTCTCAAATTGTTTCAAAATGTAGTTGTTTCGTACCATTGGTGGAACACTATAATTTTTACTTTGTATTAAGTTAAATGGAGTAAGATAGGATGTAAAAATCATAGAATGTACTATTATTTATTTATTTGAATACCCTGCAAACCACCGGTATGGTGTGCGGCAGAAGGTGCATACTTTCCAAACAACGATTAGTCTTTTGGGAATATTAGGGAAAGCGTTTGGAAAAATGATAATTGAAAGCGTATAGACGGTGAAACTGTACAAAGTATGGGAATTATGGTTTTAATACCTATTGGGGGCGGGGTGGGGTTGAGTTACAGTGTGTGAAATTGAGGCTAATTAACTGAAACAGAAATTTCCGCGTTTGCTTAACGGATGGGGTGTTTGCGTTGTGATTGTAAATGGCAAAATAATTGAATAAGTGGAATAATTAGTGAATATATTCATAGAAACGTGTTCCTATCGTTGAACATTTGGATATTATGGAAGAATGCTTCGGAAATGGCTGGAAAAATGAAATTCAAAGGTGGGCTTTTGCCGACAGAAAGAAATTACTTGGAGTGTATCATTGGATTTTTGTTAGCCCAAGGCAACAAAAATTGCAGTTTTTAAAGACATACTTCTTCCGAAAATATTGAATGGAAGTGAAACTAGGAAATGCCAAGAGAAGCATAAATGTCGAGGAAATACGATTGATAAGGCAGAAGTATTTGAAGACTGTATTGGTAAGGTTGGAGAAATTTTTTTTTCAGAAAAAGAAAATTGGTGAGAGTTGATTGTGATGCAGTATGAGAGGAAGGGAAAGGGCGAAAAACTAAATAGGGAGTGTGGTTGAAGAGGAATATCAGAAATATATTAAACGAACGAATATTATAAGCTTCGAGCAATGTCACCGAGTTTCATGAGCAAAGCAAACGTATGACCAAGGCGAAGGGCTACAAGGACAGTGTAGGGAAAAAGCATCAGTTCAAAGAAGTCAGTTTCCTTAAGTTATTCTAAAACCGGCTATTTGTCTACAACACGCGTATCGCAAATGGGAACAGCGTCAAAGTTCTCTGTATAATAATTACAAATCATTTGATAATTATTAACTACTTTTTTATTTTTAACGGAGCTTCAGTTAATTATAATTTTAAATAATGGAATTTTAAATTAATGCAAGTTGATAATTCCATAGCACTTGGGAACACTTGGTTGCTTCTTAGCCGGATGAATCACTCATACCATCAATAAACATTGAAAAGTGTCAAGTAAAATTATTTAAATTTGAATGAATATATACCGCTTAATTTAATACAATATTTATTGAAACGAAGATAGTTCTGAGCGTGAATCTGTACTGCTGATATCGTTTATTCGCGATTAAGCGATTATTTTATGGCATTAAAAGATAAAACATCTTTCAATTTCCAATTTGTGTAAAAATGCAATGAGTAAACGGAAAATCTCAAGTTATGAACATTTTAAATCGTCTTGATTTCATTTCATAACGTGTCCTGAGACAAAATTTTTTGCGTCCTGAAGAAAATTGATTGATTTTCAAAGTATTTCGACAGAAGATTTATATACATATTTATTAGTATAATTTCTATTTAGAAAGTAGGAGGCAGTTATCAAATGTGAACCACTTAGAGGTCCATCTAAAATACGTGGAAGCACGTAGAAGACAGGATCGGGGTTGTAGTCCTTGATCTTAAATATTAGCAATAGTTACCATCAAGAAAGAAGAATGGGCAAGAAAATATGCATGGAAAAGAAGTGGTTTATCTTCCGGAAGTTCCTATCACAATGGATCCCCTTTGTCCTGCAAAGAGCATCTATACCTTTACCCGTTGAAACTTCAGCAACATCATTCCGTATGTGAAAACTTAAAATGGTGGGTTTTTAAAATGGTTGAGAACATGTGATTATTCATGTTAAATTATAACAACACCTTCAAGCACTTTGTGACCAAACATGGAGTGACTGACCAAGAATGGCATGAAATTTAATTATGTAGATGACAAATATAACAGTAATTCTCGAAAGGAAGTCCAAAGGGTAATTCTTAACTTCGAATCAACATAAATGAAATTCAATGCAAGGAAAGGGGTCAGAGAACCAAACACCATGATTTTCTGATATATATTAGCTTATCAGGGAAGAAAAAATTACGAAAAAACTAGATAGAGCAAATACTTAATATGTAAGGGGTTAGCGTAAAAAGGCTGCAGGCCATTGTGATATTTCCCTTCCCTTTACATTTCCTAGTACTAAAAATTATCAATGGAATCATAGTTGTACGTTGTAATAAAATAAATATATTTATTCATTTAAGGGTGTTATGACTAAAAAGGGCATCAAAACACGAATGATTGATACTCTGTTTTTCGCAGATGGTCTGAAATCGTAAAATAAGATTAAAAAAATACGAATGAATTTGGGCAAATGTCCTAATGAAACCAAATTTGACAATGAAAGCATTCCACTCTCGGCATAGTCATTTATTTAAAGTTGATTGCCTTGGTTATAGTATTCAAAGCAGCGTAGTGGGAGGTTCATACTGAAAACTTAAGAAATCAGAGCCACGTAATTCAAACCTACAGTAAGTTGACAACTTTTTCATTCTTAATGCATTATATATCCTTTTATCTGCCCTTCTTGTTACTATTCCATTTATCAAAAGCTAAGGAAATATATTGCTCGTAACTACAATAATGTAGAAAGGTTTAATTTCTATACGTAAAATATTGGAATAGAGTGAATGGTCTTAATTGATTCTTGTGCCGAAAGTCCTTTACGAAAAATAAATATAATCCCGCGCATAGGGATGTTTTAATTCGATGTTGAATTTCCCATGAAGCTGAGTAATTTGTTAGGAAGTTACTTGTAATCGTGTGGATGTCAGTTACGTGAAAATCTGGCGCTTTCACTATCTGAATTACGGGAGGTACTTCGACAGGTTTGAAGTCATATTCGCAAAGAAGGGAAAGTTATGGAGGAATGAGCGTGGCATATTATGACTAACGTTTTTTAAGATGTTGCTTTTATCATCTCATCATATTTATGGTACATTTTTTATGCAATCCTTGATTCCTTTTTGCGTTAGCTTGTTGAGCATTTGAATTGATTTCTGGTAACTAGATTGCTTAAAATGCTGCTTATTTCCTTTGCGGTAACACGTGATGCAATCTCCATTGTTCTCAAATTGATCCCTCACCTTCATCCAGTCCTATGGCGACTTCCTCCTTGTCCGTCTCGGGGAGCCTCAACTGGACCGCGAACGTCCGCAGGAACTTCGAGAATCTATCCAAGAGCTGTTGGGCAAGGCTGCCTTCAGCCTCTGGCGCCCCGCTCCCTTCAGCTCTCTCAGATGGTGCCTCCACGTCAGTTAAGTTCCTCTTTATGAGGGCCACCCCCTCCGTGAGGGGGATCGAATCCTGGTGGAGGTAGCCGTCGACGAAGGCGAGGGCCTTCGAGCCAACACAGGCCTCCAGGCCACGGGCTCCGCACTCCGAGAGCATCCTCGAGAAGAAACCCCAGTGCTTGGTAATGAGACCACCCTCGATGATGCTATCATCGCCCACCGTGTTTGTCAGCGTCCATCCGCGGGCCGCCTCCACCTCGTCCTGGGGAAAGTCCACCGAAGGGTCCGCTTCCGCCTCCGCAGACTCCATCGGGGCACCAAAGGACACTCCGAGAGCCACAATGGCCACGACCAGTAACGTCAAACGCCACATATTCGCCAAGATTCGATATCACGTCCTTCTTAGCAATTGCCTCTCCCTGGCTGGTGAATCGACGCACTCCGATAAGGTGTTCCCTGCTCGTAAAAGCACTGACGCCTTAGGTCCGTCGCGTCTCTTTTATACGCTTTTAAGTCCCGTGTCCCCTTTGACGGTGTCACTGTCTTCGGAACGCGGCTATGACCTTTTTTTTCAAAACCCGAGGATTTGTCATGCAAACAAGCTAATTCCGAGGAGTCGATTTTGAAGGCACGTGTGTTTGTTTCGCGTGGTGAGACACCGCCTTGAGTCGGTCCTTGTAACTACGGGCGGAGGCAACCTCGCCGTGAAGGAGCGAAAGGAAACCGGAGCGGACGGCGAGGAAAACACTGCGTGCGACACGAGGGTGATAATTAACCGAGGGGAAAGAGAGAGAGAGAAAGAAGAGGGGCCTAGCCCTCTTCCTCCTATGAACTGGAAAAGTCCCTCGACCACCCTACGCTCCGGCCGGGGCCCGCGCGTTTCCCCGGAGCGGTGGCCCTGGTGGGAAGAGGGGTCTTTGTCTAGACTCTCCGAGTGGAGTCAGTGGGACATTAGGATGGTGCTTAATGAGATGCGTGGCCGGGGTAACGAGGAGAATCGTGATGGCGAAAGTGGTGTTGGGTGATAAATTAACTTTTCGTGTATTTTACTTCATGAAGTCCTTGTTTTAGCCTCGTTGGTGGCTTGTTAAATAGGTGCCACATTCACCACCAAACTTGGTCACAGAGCCCACAAACTTTAATTAAGGTTTACCTACATCCAAATGATAATTTTTTTAAATATAATAATTCAATTAATTATAAAGCAATGAAAATAAACTATTATGGGATTAAAAAGTATATCGTAGCCAACGAAAACAGATCATCTATTTCTTTCACTATAGGAGGACCTTCTTTCAGTCGATATATTTGTTGGAATTTACTCATCGCTCCCGAAGTTATTAGCCAGACACTTTTCTTAGGCAGCATTATTTAGTTACTCTCTTTTTATAGAAACCAATACAAAAATTTTTTTTTGAAATATGTATATTATGCTTGTAAACTTAACTAAATGATAACACATTTTTATGTGTAAAAGCTACTAAATTTAAAATGATAACTTGATGCGGTGTTGTAAATGTAACAAAATACGTTTACTCATCCTCCAAATATAGACGGCCCCTCTCATTGTAATTCCCATTGGATGCAAGGCACTTGTCCTACCTTTCTCCAGGTTACTGAAGCTATTTTTGATAGGTCTTTCAATAACGTTTTAGCAGGTTTCCCCTCTGCTCCTAATTATGAAAAGTACTCTAAACGGTATTTATTGACATTGGAGCACAGGCAAAAGTCACATACAGCTAGGACTGGACTATTGAAGAGATACGGAAAACATCTCTTTTTTTCTCTATCTATTCTACATCTATTCTCAAATTTTGCGTGTTATTAATAATGCCATTTACGACGTGTGCCCGTTCATTATCGTGGTGCAAGGTCTAATCCGCTGCTTTGAAAGGTGAACTCTTATGGTTGCTATTTACTTGGAGAATTCGGTTAATCGGCACAGTAGGCTCCACTCACAGTAGCGTATTTTTGGTACAGCATGTTGTTACAACATTTCCGGTAAATTGAAAAATGATATGACCATTACTTTCCCGGTAAAAACCACCAATTAGCTTTTCTGATGCTGATGATTTCAACTTAAATTTTGCTGTATACCCTCTGCAACCAAATGACGCTGTAGAAGTAGTTGTATCTGCGGTAATAATCTTTCAAAGAGACTCCTCATCTTCCTGTAGCATCCTGCAGACAGACCTACAGGCAAGTGTCCAGTTGTTAGGATGTGAGAAGTCTCGGCATCCACCACGCACAAACTTGTTTCATGTGCAAGGCTTCTGCTATTAACATGCAGGTGGCACATAATAAAATCTTCATGATTCCTTATAGTATTCTTATCAATACTCGACGATCTTCTCCCACAATTGCAGCGGTGGTGTTCATGTTTACTAACGTAAGAGCAGGGACTGCAGCTCCGAGTGGACCTTTCTTTGACAATGTTTCTCCCTCGTCTCTAAACATTGTAAATCATGTAATAGCTATACTATTTGGAAAGACAGACTCTGTAAGCCTACTGTTACATTAAATGGGCCGATTCGTTCAGGCGATAGCAAGATTTCGATTCAAGGTCTATGTTTCCTCCACCACTGCTTTAGGCATACTTGATGTTTCAACTTACAATAGCTACCTCTGCCTCAATACTTGAGTGAAATCAATTAAATCTCTATCGAATGTACAGTAAGCTAAAAATAATCGTAGGACATCACGTTACATTTTTAATTAATTATGTGAATTGTAAATGAATATAATGACTTTTGATTGAACAACCTTCGTGCATATTTTGTCAAGCATGCAAGCAAATTCCTTCTTGGATTTTATGTAATAAATAAAGTTCCGGTATAGAATATTTGAAACGATTTCGGTCACAGTTACAGTAACTCGTGAAAATTTAAGAGATACCCAGGGGAAGCATTAGAAATCAATGAATACTTGTTTTATCACTTAATATTAAATGAGTCCCTTAAATTTTAGAAAAGGCGAAGAGGACAATGACACTTCATTGATATGTAGAGAAATAATTACACACACACACACACACCCACACACAAGTAGACTCTTGGTTCTTTTTTTAACCTCTTCGCAGTTCTTTTCTAGTTCCTCTAACGTGGGAAATGAAAAACGAGTTTTAACCTATCAAGTCACTGTGTTTATTATCACCAAATTGTTCCTTTCAGATGTAATCTTTTTTAATCATATATTTCCAGATTTTTTGTCTCCTAATTTATGATTTTCCAGCCGCCTATCGTCGTAAAACCCCCAGAGATATTTCAAATATAACTTTTATGTTTTATTTATATCAACAAAATGTTCGTCGTAAACTATACCAAGGGGCAAAAAAATCAAATGAAACATTTCCAATAGTGATAGCCAGTAATGCTGATGTTTTCTTACCAATATTAATGACGCTCTGCGGGTTGTATGTACTGTAGGAAAAAACACTCGAAAATGACAGCAATGTTAAACACAAAGTGTTTCATGGATACCTGTTATTGTTAAAAAAAATGTTTCATTTTGATTTGTTAAATGAGGAATTTCATGTTCCCTGCACCATACTAGCAATATTTTCTGCAAAACGGTGGATATTTAGGCTGCGAAAGCTATGGGTGAATTATGCAACCTTATTTTATACTTTGTTTTATTTACAATATTACTGAAGATTGTAAGAAGTGAGATTTACTGTAGAAAATAGTATGGAAACATGTCAATACTTTGTAAATGAATCAATTATCACAGATTTGGATACCCTTTCTGTGTTTCAAATTAAATTCCTACGGAAATAATGTGCAAAAATCAACTGCGATACTTATTAAATAGATTTAAGCTTCTTTCATTGTACAGACTATTTAACCGAAAAAGTTAAAGCATTCTGGTCAATATGCTTCAGTATCCAATACAATGCACCACAAGGGTTACACTTAACACTGACAACTCACGAAATCACATGATATTATGAAAAGTTCTACGAGGGTCTATTCTCTTCTAATAATTGACTCAATATTAAAAATTCTCACCACTTTCTATTTTTTTAGTGCAAGAATAAAATTTCGCACATTTAATTTTTCTAATTATCTAGTTATACCTTTCTCTTCTTAATCCTCTCCAGCTCTCTGGTAACGGGTGAAAAAGTAGCTCTTGGCGAAAATAGTCAGCGAATTGATGACCACCGTCGATTCCCGCATTACGTCTTCCCGAATCGTCTTTTCGTCTGGGTCTCTGTCCGTTTTTCCGTACACCGGAGTTCAATTCCCCGAAATTCTTCCACCTTTTCCTGACCTTATTATTATTCTATATGTCTCTTATTTTCTTTATATTTATGTCGTATCTGTGGGTCGCGTTGGTCCAGTGGGTAGAGCGTTGGACTACTGACCGGAGGGTCCCGGGTTCGATTCCCGGGTAAGGCACTCTGGGAACCTGCAGCTCCACCCAAGCTAGTTGATTTTTCGGGTACCAGATCTTCCTGGGAAACCATAACCGGCACAGGGAAAGGAACTGGCCCCCCTACCCTGATGTGTGAATATTCACACGCCGCGCCGTCGGGCTTAGTACATGGGTGAGGTCTACCACCTACTCTACCGTCACCTACTAAACCGACCTTCGAGTTGATTACTGTGTTTATGGTGTTTATATATAAATATAAAAACACATACATATTCAACTCTGATTCTATTCATTTATATTCATATTCTTTTCAACTCTGCCCCATAATATAGCCAATAGTAATAAATTGGGCAAGACTCACCGTTTCATTTGGGGAACTTCAAATTGTCATTATGTCTTCTAATGTATAGGCCTATAAAAATACCTGTAGATTGCCGGGACTATTGGGAGTAATCTTTTTCTTAATTATATTTCAAATTGTCGTGTTTTTTTGTTTAGGTTCTACTTAGTTTCAACTTTTGTTGAATCAAAATGGTAGGTTGTGTTTATAAATTTATTTTTTTCAATTGCTCTAAATAAAAACATAACACTACGGTAAATAGCAGTGCTTTACAAAAAATATCATACAATCATTCATGCATAATAAATAAAATAAATATACTTTTCTGATATTCTTTACATTTCATTATTGAAATAGACATTATAATGCCTTACAAATGCACTTTTTAGTAAAACGCCCTCTTGAAGTCGTCCACGTGTAGGCAAAAATGGTGTCCGTTGTTTACTGTCACTTTCACATTTTTGCCTCTGGTCATATTCAGAATAATCCTCGAACTTGGCCGAAAGCAAGCTGATCTGGGCGAATTTCTCCAGTAATCCACGCAAATTGTCTTTCTATTGTCTCACTTCCTCGGTAACTTCATTTTGCAATTCTCTCTCTGTTCGGATGCAAAAGTGTAACCTGCTTGTTTTAGTCCTGAAATTTTAAAACAATTTTCTCGTTAAGAAATCTTCTTCAGAATTTTCTTCAATTTTTATTTCACCCCCTTTGCAAAAGTTACTACATTATACCCTAAAAACATGAATTTAAAATATGTATTTTTTGCCATGTTTCTAAATTTTTTTTCAGTAATATTGAACGTGCCTTGGTTTCACTCCGGCATGAGGTGATTTAACTTTTGCGAAGTCACTTGAATAAATCAATTTAACGCTCTACTTTCATGCCATTTTAAATTTAAATCCACCTGCATGCAACCTATGAAAATATTTTCTTTTCTGAAATACGATCTACAATTCTTGATGTTGGGGAGGAGATGAGTAAGTTATGCCCAAATGGCGTCCGTGCTTCCTGGGGCCATCGCGGCTAATCGGCGCCCTTTTCTATTTGGAATTGCGGGATGGGCCACTCGTTGGAGGGGAGCGCGAGTGAGCCCCGGGGTTCCGTATCCACGCGCTCCGCCTCCGACTTGCGCCTCGCGATCCCCTTAGCCCTGCGGAGCAGCGCGTAGGCGCCATTGCCGTATGCCTGTCCGTCGCGCTCCAACCCTCCGTCCCCAGCGACGTCGTACCCCGACCCGTAGACCTCGCCGTGGTGGGGCAACTGGTGCGCCCGGCGGTGGAGGCTCACCACTTCGTATGATGTCCCGCTGCCTCCGCCGCCCCCGCCTCCCATCAGCTTCTTCATCATGACCGCCGCGGACAGCAGCAGGGAGATTTTACCCAGCAGCAGTGCCTTCTTGGCGATGAACGCTATAGAGGCCAGGGCCAGGGTCTTTAGCACGACAGCTATGCACGTGATCATCGTCCCCAGGTGCTTGTGCTTCTTCAGGCGGCCTGCAAATGCAAACAGAACATTGTCTTAAAGATCACATTATGACCTGGCGATATACCGAGTGAAGTCTGCAAATCGCTTTGCTTTCCTTCCAAGCTTTAAAGGTCATGAAATGAGCCTTACGAGGAAACGAAGCTATGAGGCGGTCTTGCGGACAGCAAGGTCGTTCGATATGTCACTCAAATTTTCACCGATACTGCTAAAGCATAACTAATACCTACCGTTTTCGGGGAGAAGCGAAGACAATATCTAGGTAGAAGTAAGTAAGAGACGAAGGGTTAAGAGACAAGATAGTGAAAGAGGATGGAGGCTATTGGATAATTATAATGGGGGATGTTAATCCCGGGAGGTTTGAAAGATTTAAGTACCTATATGTGAGCCATTTCGTTTGTTCTCATCTCTATGCTGCTAGAGAATTCGGAAAGGGTTTCAATAACCGAAAAAGAGAATCAGTTATCAAAGGATTGGTCGTGGGAAGCATCGTGAGTAGGAATGGGATCATTAAGGCAGACGGGAGATTTAGTGGATAAGTGGTGGTTGTGAAGGGAAAGGGTGCGTTCACTCGTAGAAAAGGTAGGATAGGAGTTATAGCAGAGGCGGTAGATAATGTTTTTTGATGCACAAGTGGCAAAGGAATGATTTTTGTATTGTCAGAGAGTTGGAAGGTAAAATATGGCAGAATTTACAGCGTGATTACGTGGTGCAGAGAGGTTAAAGAAGAAACGGGGAGACGCTGGTGGCCTTTTAGATTTGAAGAAGTCGCACTAGTTGGACGGACGTTTAAATGAGACAATGTGGGCATGAAAGTGATGTAGAATATTGTATGATAGAGTAAAGTCAAAATAGCTTCAAAGATAGGAAAAAAATAGAGGGACATAAAAAATGTTTCATTGTACTGCGTTGCCACGGTAACATTTAAAAGATGATGAATAACTCTTCTCATATTGGAAAACATGCATTTCTGATTGAAAGCGAATGTCTTTTCAGGAGTCATTACTCTGTTGGGGCCAGTAGCCTTTGAGGAATTATTTTTAGCAGTATTAAATCTACAGGGAAGAATTCTAGTATATTACAAAAATATTTAAATGATTATACCCCTTTGCGGGCCATTAAAAACGCTCCTTGAAAGGAGAAAGTAGCATTTTCGAATATTCAAAAAAAGGTCTAATAAATAAGTGGATATTTTATAATTTTTCATCTCGTAAGCATTTTCTATATTTGCAATAGGTTAACATAAAAATTAAATGCAATTAATTAATGTGCAAATAGAAGACAACTAAACAAACTACAATGTACTTTTTACGAAATATACTTAAAATAATGTTGCGGTATCTCCCGTAGTTTCTTGAGAATACTTAAAATATAAAAAATAAGATTTATTAACTTAAGTGTGGAACTTCAACTTTGTAAAATATCTTGATATGGGAATAAATAAAATACTTAGTCAAAACATGGCTTTATGAATACAGAAAACTGCATTTTGTTACCATTGCATTCTCGCTCCACTCGGGGGGTCTTCAGGTTACCCTTCTACTTACCCTCTTCGAGGCTTTGCGTCACAATGGGAACGAGGTTGTCGGGGAGCGAGAGGCGAAGGGCTCTGCCATGGAGGAAGCGCGCCAGCCCCTTGACGAGCCTCACGTCCACGTCCCCGCTCTCCTCCTCTTCGACCTCCGGCTCCACCTGATTGCTCCGCCAGTCTTCCACCGCGACGCCCTCGACGTTCGTCCTCTTGACTAGGGCGACGCTCTCCCCAATTGACACGGTGTCCATCTGAGCGGCCCTCTCGAGCGCCACCGCTGCCTTCTCCTTCAGGCATCCCACGAGGCTGCCCCCGGCGTCCTCGAGGAAGCAGGATCGCAGGGGACCCTCGAAGGGGGCCGTGGCCCGCGAGAAGAAGTTATAGACCCGGTGTTGCACGAAGGGTGAGGTCGGGGCGCGGGAAGGAGGGGCCGGTGAGGGGAAGGGCACGGAAGTGACCGTGGTCGACACTTCAGCGGACGCCAGGCTGACTAAAAACGCGCACATGACGCCGATGGATGATACTTGGCTCCACATCGTTTAATACGTTGACAAGACAAACTTTTGTGGGATTCCGCGTGTTCTTCTCTGGCGCGATGGCAAAGTTATCCTTCACAATCTTCCGTAAAATGGTGATAGATGATCTGGGAAGATATTATTTCTCCAAAGAAATCGATCTAGGAAGCCCATTAGGCAGTATCCCAGACAGGTCTGCAAGAGATTGGCATTAGATGCGCCAGGATTAGTTTTCTGCTTCTCGCGAATGGAGCTGCGTAAACACCCTCGCTTAAAACGAGATGGCAGAAATCTAGTAATCCACGAGGGAGAGCCGGCGCAAACGGCTTTCCTTTGATAGCGACGTTCGCTGTTGATTGATCCACTGCCATACCGCACGGGGCACTTTTATATCAGGCCCTGCCCCGTTGATCGGCGGAAGGTCTTGGACGGGGTTGGGGGGCGAGGGATGATGGTCCATGACGAGCCCGGTGTGGAGTTCGGGGGTGGACGGGAGTTGGGGGTGGCGGGGCTCGAGAAGGGAATGGAGTGGGGATTTCGGGCGTGTGTCTGTCGTTCGGGAGGCGGGGGGCTGTGTTTTCCGTTGATTGGAACTAGATGACTTCCGTCGCATCCACGACTCGCTGAATCGAGAGATGTTTTACGGTGCACGGTGTAACACTCTTTGCGGTTCACTGGAATCGTTATTTAACGATGTTCACGCCAGGATGAGAAGTAAAAAAAGACGGTGGTGTTCGATTGGTCGGAATCGTGTCACTTAAGGCGATGATGATGAGGTGGTGTTCTCCAAAAGTTATCTTCGTACTCTGCCGGATATTCTAAGATTGGTGTTTTATTCTTTATGTAACTGTTGCTTTGAGAATTCTATTCGAAGGTCCCATGACTGTAGAATTGTTGTCTGTGGTGGAAAAAAGATGAGTATGTATCGCAATTTTAACAGAAATTTTCGTTAACTAAATAATCAGCAGATATTCGCTATATTAAAACTGTTGAGAGAGAATGAAAAGAGACGTTTCAGGCGTGATATGGTGGAATATCATGATTAATAAAAATAGCAATTTTCCACAAAAATACACAAAAAATTTTTGTGGAAAGAGAGTTATTTTCTAGGAAGAGAATATTATTCTTCGTTTTGGTGCGAGAATGAATTTAGAGTCCTGTGTCTAGATAAGAGTTTCCTGAATTTTTTGTTTCATGCCTCTCACAAATGCCTGAAAAAAAATTGCTAGCCGATCTTGATTAAAGCCAAGTAAGTTCTGAAAAATTTTTGTATGAATATGGACCTAATTTTTTTAATGAGTGTAACTGTTGCCGAATTTATTTACTGTTAATTGGTTAATTGTTAATGTGGTAAACATTGGCAGTTAGGTCACGAAGACAACATCATCTAATGACGAATTACAACGCTATGGCACGTACAGTGGGAAACACTGGCCTAGAACATACTCAACATTGGAAGGGGAATCACAGCCTCCTATGGTATTTTTGGAGGTCGAATGATCACACATTTATGCCATGTTCATAACTTTTCTTCTCCAAATTTTGTTGCACATACACTATATATTCTTTAAGTTCCTTACCATTGCGCATCGGTATTGAATATTAATTGCCCACTTAGTTATTGAATTGATTGATTTAATATAGAGCTTGATAGAAGAGCCATATTTGATGCGTGTGTATGCACGACAAATGGCATTCCTGGGACTTATCTTGAGGCAGAGAATTCAAAGAAAATTCATAGATATACGACATATCACACGTTGTATAATTTTTCCTTGGAATTTTTTCAAAATCACTCACGATCGAATAAGTTTTGTCTTATTGTAGTCGGCCATTATGGTCGCTGGAGTTAAGTGCGTCATATGTATTGATTTTTACGCAATTTATAATTTGGAAATCGTATTCAAAGTGACGTATTTGTTTAAAAAATATTGAAGGCATAAGAAAACCGAAGCTTGGTTAGTCTGAGGTAACATTTGAATGAATTCGATATTATAAAACGCTTTTCTTTCATACATGCTTGAAGGGAAAATATAGATAGGTAGGTGAAATTGTAATTATCTTGCCTTACTAAGGCCAGGTTATATTATTTAGTGTTAAACTGAAGGTTGACTTTAACCTCTGGTAACTCCAAAGTTTAGTTTTATCACCGCTAGTTAGTTTTTTAAACCAACCGTTGAACAACTGAACTGACAGACGATGTCACTACAGTTACAATGTTCAAATTCCCTTCTGCACAATTTTATTTGCTTATAAAATCGGACTTGTCACCAAGCTCCATGCGTTAACGTGCACATTAACTAACGATTGGATTTAACCAGACGTTATAAAACCGAGCCTAAAATCTGGTGGATTAATTGCATACTATGGAAAACTAGGAGTAAATGGCTTGATAAGTAAGATGAAGACAATCGAAATTAGTAAGCAACACAATGTTGACGGTATTTGCTTTTGCGGGACATCACTTATATTTTTCATGTCGAGAATTATATTAGCTATTCATAAGATATATCAAATCTACCGTATTATTCCTTAAACGTATTGTTCATAGCGTCTGATGATTTAGTAAAGCAACAGAGGAAAAATACGCAGTGGTACGAGGTACCAGGTTTGCCATACCAGGTCTCGTACCAGATTTCTGTGTATTTGAAACTGGTGCTATGAATACTTGAAATTCTTTACATTTTTCACATTATGATGCTTAAAATGTGAAGGTTATGTCAAGTCTCGTAAATATATGTGGGAATGTATCGAGGAACGTATTCTGGGGATCATAAAAGGCAAAGGATTTTATTTTATGTAAGTACGAGTGTGTATCACAGGTTGATTGGGACACAGTTCGTTCTTACGTTAATTATATTCCATTATAGACATTATTGTACCACTCAAGACTTTACATTCCACCCTTTGAGATATGGGTGCAGGATAATTTAGGATGGATCTCCCATATAACATTTCACTTGCCCAATCACCCAAATTGGAGAATATGTTGACTTCCGAGCCATTTATGTTAGCGTGGCAACTTAATAAGGAAGGTATTCAATAATATAAAATGGATTTCCTTATGTATTTATCGAAAGTAATAAAAAAAATCATGAGTCTAATTACAATACTTGGAAAGAAAATTGGAAAAATAACAAGCAAGCAATAACAGTAGCAGGTAATGCACAATAAATGTGGCATTAAATATTTAGTAAGAGTGGCAGCAGGGAGGAAGAAGCTGAAGTACATGGTGGGAGTAACGAGAAGAGTATCGGGGGAGCAAGTTGACGTACTTAATGGTATTAAAGAAAGGGCTAAGTATGTGCAGGAGTTTCAAATATGATGATGGAAAGCCACAATCTGAAGGAATTTATGATAAAAATGATGGATTTGAGAAAATTAAAAACATTAAATAGCCAGGATATCTAGAGTATTCTGTAAAATAATTGGGATAATTAGAGAGGAGGATTATGATTGAAAGTTTAATATGCTGCTGAACAACCTTAGAAAGGCTACTATAATAATAAAATAATAAGATAGTAAAATATGTGTATTGGCGAACGTGAAAATTTCCTGAACGGCGTTGCGTCATTCTTTGTAAACAATGGAGTTTACATTATGATGAAGCGCGGCGATCGAAATGATTGCCGAAGTACGATTTTTTCGGCATTTTAAGCAGTCACAGATAGGATTTAAAAAAATGCACATCGCTCTCCTCCCCCCCCCTGGCGCGTATCCACCCACCTACCTCTCCTCCTCCTTTCCCCTACGTTGACTTCGCAACGGCTTGCATCCGTCCGAATTCTCTTTTGTTCCCGTGCACGCCTTGCTGTTGGGCTCATTCCGAGTCGCTGCAATAATCAATTGAGCGGCTGGGTACGTAAGTTTTTGGGCATGTTACTTGACTACAACACTTCTACATATTTGCACTTTCACGTGCACGTAGTATCAAGTTTGTAACAACAAAATTTCACGTACAATCTTCAGCTTTTCTTACAATACAGCCGTTTTATAGTTTCTCCGGGTATTAATCACGCATTGTAGTCACAAAGTACCTATATTTTATGGCTTTTGCTGTTATTCTTAGTGTTAAGATGTCATAAAATTTGATCACCAAATAAATCTTCATCCGTCTCTTTTCCTGCAAATATGCACGATGAACATAACTGTATATTTATCCAAAGCCAGTACAATGATTTCTTAAGGCATTGTTGGCAAGAAGTGATGGTTATTGACACTAATCGAGGCAAGGATGCGGAAAACTGGAGTGTAAATCATTCGAATTTCATACTTGCAATGCCATGAATGCAGGAAATGTTAATTATGTTGTACATTTGTTAATTACAGTGTTCATAAGTAATTCAAATGAATCAACATCCAAAACACATTATTTTGGATTTTTTTTTCATTTCTTCTCTGACAGATAAGTGGAACTTTTATTCATTCTGGCAGAACGGATTCATGGACATTGAAAAATGCAGCATGACGGAATAGCGGACCCTTCAAAATAGGCAGAAGCCTCATTATATCAATTTAAACTTGCTATGTGGATGAATAAAGTATTCAGGTTTGATTGGCGAGTCTAGAATTTCAAAAATATTTTTAATAATAACCGTATTTTTAAGTGTTATTTTACGAAAACTATAATATTTTAATATTTTTTGTGGATGAGTTCGCAGAAAAAGAATAACCCGTGCGTGGACACGTATGCCTCTGCCATTTGCTATTCATACTTGTTATAATAATTGGACATCGTATAGTTGAGTAAAAGAAAATTTTTATTTGACTAAAATCATTATAGGCACCAACCTTTGTTAGAATGACCTATGAAAAAGCTTTACACTTCGACCCTAAATAGACTTTTGACTTTTGATAGTGAAAATAACTGCCCCAGTATCCCAATAATTATTGTCAAGGGGAAGAAATGAAAATAATAATATTGGTGGTATTCATTATCATAATTTGTAAGTTCATCAACTTCTCTCTGCCTCCGAGTAATGGTTAGATAGGGTTTGCATGGGACTAAATCGTTGAAACTTACCGCATCATTGAAGCCACGTGACTTGAGAAAAACATGCTGGATTTTGAATAGTTCAACAGGTGATTGCGTGATATGATCCGTTTGCTGCAGAGACTATATAATATTCGAGCTTGATGAATTACATCTGGCTCTGGCAATGGTAACTCTAGGGACTTGACACAAAAAAGACGCGTTATGACACAATGGATGCATATTAGCTCAATGTTTACTTCTAGTCTTTGGTATTTTACTCGAAAGATCTAATTATAATGCTAATTCAACAAAGTAATACCATATTCCAGAGCTCTTCCAACTTTTCTTCCAGAAACCTAAAACAAAGTCACGTTTTTCTATATTAAAGACCAACTTTTCCATAAAATAATGATTAGGGCCGAATATTTTAACTGCACTGGTTTTCGAAACTTTCTTGATATGCTCAGAGTAACAAATACAAAGTAACAATCTCAGAACCCTCTGGGCCATCGTGCAAAATGAAAAGTCCGACTCTTTTAGTATTACCACTTTCACTTCATAGGGGGAGTTCTAACGAAGTTGACTCATACACCGCAGATGTGCCAGGTATTTTGAGCCTGCTTCAAACATGAAGTGAGTACATTGGTGAATTAAAGATGACAAATATGGATTGTGTCGGGACCAATTTCTTTTTATCTCAACTATTATCATATATAAGCAACCAAAGCGGCATGTGTATGATCATGTGTCTCGTTGATTTTCATTATTCTTTTTTGAAGCATCTTGCCTTATAGTTGTCGGGAAATGTACGGCTTTGGTACAGAAACCGGATAATATCTTAAGGTTTAGTTCATGAAAGGTTTTCCGTATTTTCCTTCCCTTGTACAAACTGTCATCATTGTCACTAGCATTCTGATTTAGGCCTTCTGTATGCGTTCCGTCGCTTTCATCTTTTGATTCTTGGGCTTATTATATGCGGCTGTTCATTTTGATAATCCTCCTTTATTGATTCTGCGTGATTAATAGATTTATAGAGTGTGTCGTTTCCAGGTGAGTTTATCCTTACTACTTTTTCAGATATCGAAATCCCGAAATGTTTTCATGTATCGGCGGGATCTCATCTCCATTGCATGGATATTTGAGAGATGTAATGTGCTGACATAATAGTTTTAACGACCCTGTCACTGCCATGAAGTCATCCAATTTCAGTTGTATTTATTGCACTAGTTTACTTTTAAAAGCTTTTATAATGATAGCACGTGGTTGTTGATACCCTGCCAGTTTATTTTCCCTATCCTAACAGTACTAAATTGTCTGAATTACTGCTTCCTTTACAATAATTCTACTATAAACAATAGTACCAGCTTTTTTAGTATAATTTGGATCTCGAACCACTTTTATCCGACGTATTAACTGTCTCAGTAGGTTTTGAGTATTTCCACACATATACATGTTCTTCATCCAGAGTTTTTTTGCAATAAATTGATGCCGAAATTCTTTGTTTTTCCAATGGGCGATTATATTTTCCTTTATTCGTATTTGTTATAAAATTTTAGCTTAATTCCTTTTCAATGCATGCTTCCATGTTTTTTCGACATTTTTTCACCTCATTCTCGGCGCAAATTTTTGTCTTGATATGTGCTAAACATTCAATGTACTGTTTAAGAAGTTATGAAAATACTACTCATAGAGATATCTGCCGTGTTTACTCACCTCTCTCATTTCCTTTATCTGTCAGTTACGTTCATTTACTTCCCCGCAAAAGCTGCATTCACTTTTGTATGTGTTATTTGTATATTTTGTTATTTGTTATTTTGTTTGAGAATTTAACCAAGTGATTTAATTGTAATGGTTATTAAAAAATAAATTTGGTACTTGGCACACAGTGAATTTGTGATTAAGACCCAAAAATGGATGCAATACGAAAGGGAGATCAGTTCAAGTAGAAAATATAGTGCGACCCATGACTTGTAATACATCCGTATTTCGTGGGATTTGAAATCTGTTCTTAGGATTTCAGAGACTTCTGACCATCGTCGAGTCATACGGGAACCGCATGTGGGTCTAAGAAACTACATGTTATGGGTATTTTAGAAGCGTTTAATGTGGCAGGCATTAAATTCTGTGGAACGGATGAAGTTCATGCATGCTGATGGGACTGGGCGTGTTTTTTTTACAGCCAACAAAGGAGCAAGTGAATCAAAGGGCAAAAGTTCTCTAAAGGAACAGAATACAAACCTTGCATTATAATGGTGTATCAAAATTGGCCTATTAGTTTTTTAAGTACTTAGTCTTGAAAACGTGGAAACTTCCGTTCATGTAACTCGGCTCGGTCATTTTTCGGCTCGAATACGCCTCTCGTACCCCCCGCGCATAATTTATCCCCGTGCATATAATAAATCTATAATAAAATTAAAAAAACAATCTGCATACTGTCTTGAAACCTGGGTTGATATAGGATGCAAATGTCCTATCGCCTAAGTAATATTAACACACTTTATTTTTTAACTTGACACAAAGTAAAATTTCTAGCATTTATAAAATTACTATATTATTCTTTGCATTATAAATCTGCATTTTTCCTTTCTAAATATGCTGTGACGAGGCTCTGTCCTGTAATGTAAATGCGTATATCTGGACAGTTTGCCTTTTTTCGGCGCTTACGGATATCAGAACTGTTGGTGGATACCAAAACTTCAGCACCTCTCTTTTTGGAGAGTTTTTATATGATGTAAACAGTCGCAAAACAATTTTAGAGTAGTAGATTGGAATGTCTTTAATAATTATAAATGCATTCGTGGTATAATAACATTATCGTACTGGTGCGATTTACTAGAATTAAATCTAAACGATTGCAGAGACGTGAACATTGCATATTAAATACATGTAGATGGGATTGGCTAAGGCCAATCAGGAGAGATCTAATAGTTATGCGAGAAATATTTAATACTGAATGCATTTTAAATTAGAATTAAGGTTCCTGTTTTCAAATAACGAAGTACAGTCTGCATACTGATTTCATTACATTACTGGTGCTGGTCACCTAAGGTTTCTTCTTACAACGATAGGTGTGATATTTATTACTTTTCATACTTTCTAATTCCCTTAATTTCATTCGAAATTTCTTTTTTTGTCTTCTTCTAACCGCCCATTTCCTAAATTCTCCCTATTTTTTTCAGTTTCATGCAACCTATTGCCTTTCTGTCTCTCTTGAATCCACATGCCCTGCCTTCTTCGAATTTCTCTCAACTGCCGACCCCTTCTTACCCCGAAGCTTCATTGTATGTTTCCTTTTCCGTTAACTTTATTTTCTCAAATGTTCTACATGCTTACATTTCAAAAGACTTCGTATCCTCGACGACCAATTCTACGCACTGTGCAATAATACGTTCCAAAGTATAGTTTTTGTTATTAATTTCTTTAATTCTTTATTTATGGTTTGTGTCGTCAACTCCCGCATCTCTTTTTATGGAATTATTTTAATGCACCCACTCCTTTTCCTACATTTCTCTAAAACAATCAATTTTATAGTAGAATTGTTGTATCCGTTTAAGTTTATGTCTTTCAGCTTAAATTTTATTTTAGCCTTCCTTTCTGGAAAATCTCATTGCTTTCGTTGCTTATGACTATCTTGATCTTAACTAACGTTTGGTTATTCTGAACTCTGATTTGTTGAGCTTTTCACCTATTTTCTTTCATGCTTCTATTCCTTTACATCCCCCGCTTACAATTTCCTTCGCTCATGTATTAAAAAGAGCGCCATAATGGATGTGATACTCCCTTGTTCAACGCTGCTTATCCTGACTCTATATTCGCTACCAGCCCTTGTGCGGTGTGAGATATGTATAGGTTCTGGATATTTCGTCTATCTCTCCAGCCATCTCCTATCTTCCGCAGATGAAATCATATTTAAAATACAGTAGTCACCGCATGGTTCTATTTTCCTTTTTTTTGGGATGACCTTAATTCTTGTCGAGAAAAAATCTTTCTTTCTCCTTTACTAAATGCTTGGGTAGCTCTGCTAAGATCTGCTCTGCTATCAGCATCTTTATATACTCGTTCTCTCGTTCCAATCACATACGTTGACTTAAGTAACATCTCAATATACGCTTTATTTAGTAAGTTGCCTCATTAGAGTATGGCAGGGGATGTTATAACATTAGCCTTTAATTGTGGAATTACCGGCAGGGTCCACACGTGATGCTGAGAGGGATAACCTATGCAATAAGTTTATTTCTTTCAGCATTACTGAAGTGCATAGCCTTTTATACTATAGATAAGATATTTAAACAAGTTTCTTTTATCACCCGTCATGGTACCATAGATTTTTTCGTTGATTTGTAGAGTAGTGACTTGTAGTAGTGGCTTGTGAGTAGTTGTGACTCTTGTGGCGAATTTTTAGCGTAAGTTGGGCTCATCCGACCCCTCAGAAAATTTTGAAGCCACCTATAAACCATTCGAATCAAAGACGCAGTTTCCCCAGTTTATTTGTAGTCTCTTGAGGTGATTGTCAATTAATGTAATAATGTTTGTTAACAACCGAAATTCTCGTTTATCATTTTTTTTGAAAATTAATCCCTCGACTCCCGGGAACGTGAAACACATAGTAATAGACCAAGCAGGATGAAACTTGGTATGCTCCTTCAAAAAATGCTACTAACAGAAAGTACTGTGCTACTCTCCAGTGGTGCCATCTCCCTAACTCCGGAGGGACTTTTTAACTAATATGTAGATAAATATTTTTATTTTACGTTTACAGAAATCATCGGCTTTCCATTTCGACTTTAAATACGTAGTTTTAATGGGCCTTTCTAAACCTTCCTTTAACTTAATAGATTAGGCTAAGAACTGTTATAATACCGTATTACATTAATAATTACTTCCTGATTACCAAAATTTATCCATATACATAGCTCCATATACGTACGCATTCGTTATTAGGCTGCAGTAAATGAGATGCTGCCATCGGGATGGTTCAGGAACAAAGACGAATATACAATTGGCAAACTTTTCTTGTCTTAACTTTTATCACTTTCCTCCAGCGATCGATCATGCCACCCTGTTTTCAAGCGTCTTACTTATAAATAGTAAACCATCAGCCTAGCCCAGTTTGATTAGTATCGTTTAATGCTGGACCAATATTCACCAGGTCAAATTTATTCATAACTATTTTTGTTAAATGTGCTAGCTGATTTGGCCTCTGGGGAAGTCCATGCTGGTATGTGAAGAGTTATCGAGATTTTGTGGGCACACACACTGGCCACCAGCATTGACATCCCTCATTTTTACTCGGAAGTCTGGGACTATATAGCTGCGCCTTTATTTGGAGTAATCATATTCTCGCAAGTGCCCATTCGTATCCGCGAGAAACGGCGTTTTGGCGAGTGGAATGAAGGTGGCGGATGACGTCATTTGCAGGAACCGATGAGAGCTCCGTGAGGTTGGAGCGTCACTATTCTCCCACCGCCCCTATTCTCCCCACCCTCCTTTTACTCCATCCTCCCCTCCCGCCCTAAACCCCCGCCGCTGCCAGCAGGGGATGCTTCGCTCGTGGGGCGTGTCACGTCATCCATTTGTGCACGGGAACTCGTCCGCCTGGCGCCTGCACAACGCAAAGGGGCACGTTTCTTCCCTGCTCTATATTTTCGCGAATGCTTCCTTCTCATTGACCTCCTCTTGTTTTTCTTGACCCGGCGGTCTGCGTCTCGGCAGGAGGGCAGATCGATGACGCGCCTCAGATTCTAGGGGCTGCCGTCAACATTCTCAGTGTTGCTGAGCCGCTGACGCGCCATAACCTGCGGCCGTCATGATCAGAACGGTGTCATACTGGCCTGGTAAACGTGCCGGGGCACTTAAAGTGCCATTGGAGCGGATTATTTGACCCAGCAAGGGAGCCGTGGGCATATTTCCGCTTGGGAGGGCATCTCTGTTCTCGGATAACATAAAATTTGTGTTCCACGTAGAGGAGTGTATTTACCCCCAGATTGCCTTAATTTCTGAAAGTGATTTCTTTATTTGGATTTGCACATCCGCTTGGCTTGGCGAATGGGAATATTAGCTTTCAGCGCTATGCAATCATTGAAATGTGTCTTTTTTTAAAGCATTGGTCACGCACGAATTTCGATGGATGAAAAATATGTTTATCGATTCATATCTTCCTGAATTGAACTTATTTACACATTCTTTACAAATTTGCTAGGTTTTTGTTTAGATTGTCTTTTTTGCTTCTTTATCATACAAAACATCGTGTTTCTTATAATTAATTGGTTACATGAATGCTACTTCTTAGTAGTGGTATATAATTATATATATCTATATATATATATTATATATAAAACATAAGAACGCTCTCCGGCGACGCACAAACACACAAATACAGAATATTCAAAACACAGAGGCACAAAGAAAGGACACTCACAGAATGTAGTTTACATCGTGCCCTCGAAACGTGAATTACATACTGTGAGTGTCCTTTTTTTGTGTCTCTGAGTTTTGAGTATTCTTTATCTGTGTGTGTGTATACATATATGTATATATATACATTACATATTTTTATGTGTCTTTGAATTGGAACGCTCTTTGGCGACGAGCAGATCACAAGCGCTAAAATATTTCCTTGACTGGCACTTGGACACTAGATCTTGCGATTTGCCGGGCCGATACTCTAACCTTTGATAGAGTATCTCTCATCTATATATGTGTGTGTATGTATATATATGATATAAATTAGACAGCAACACACAATATGAGAACATATAAAAGAACACTCAAACGTTATTTTTTGATAATTTCGACGGAATTGAGCTCCATCTTCCTCAGAAGATTAGTTAGGACTCCTAGAGTCCTTTTTATTTAACACTTCCGTGTTACTTCGAAGAATATATATATATATATATATATATATATATATATATACACATATATATATATATATATATATATATATAAACCATAAACACAGTAATCAACCCGAAGGTCGGTTTAGTAGGCGATAGTAGAGCTCACCCGTGTACCAAGCCCGACGGCGTGTGAATAATCATACATCAGGGTAGGGGTAGAGTGTCTAAGTCTCTAGATACTCGTATAGGACAGTTATTAATAGAATTTGTAGTATACCAGTAATTTAATTATTTAGTCGCAAATTACAGATAGGCCTTCATTATAATGTCCCAGTTAAATTCTTTTCTAGACTAAATTCTGGAAATATCACACTATTATCTCACCTCTCCAACTTCAGTAAGAAAAGCACATCTTAGGTTATTGCAATATTGTCCGGAGTTCATCATCCACTTATCAACTACAGACCATTAAATTTGTCTCATTTTTGTGTGTCTTAAGGTGTTAAATTTTCATCTGCTGTCCCAGAAATTATGGTATTCCTGTCGGTGATTATTTCTTGTTGTAAACCATAATAGTTATCTCGTCCGACAATCACAGTACTTATTCTTTCCCAGTGTATTCGTACGCTAGCGTATATATATATATATACACAAAAATATATACATATAAGGAACTGGCCCCCCTACCCTGGTGTGTGAAATTCACACATCAGGGTAGGGGGGCCAGTTCCTTTCCCTGTGCCGGTTATGGTTTCCCAGGAAGACCTGGTACCCGAAAAATCAACTAGCTTGGGTGGAGCTGCAGGTGCCCAGAGTGCCTTGCCCGGGAATCCAACCTGGGACCCTCTGGTCAGTAGTCCAACGCTCTACCCACTAGACCACTGCGACCCATATTAGTATATATATATAATGGAAAAACGAGATGGCGATAGCGAATAAAAATACAGACAAACTCATACGAATGTAACTCATATACATATAAAAATTTTGGTTGCCAAACCACCTTCTTCTGGGGAAAAAAGAAACAGATAATTCTTTCTATGCTCCTTTTTTCCCCAGAGAAAGGTGGCTTGTCCACCGGAATTTCGGAATTCATGTTTGTGTATGTTTCTCTCTGGTTTTTATCTCTTTCTCCGTTAAAATTTATTCCTATCCGTGTGACTTTCATTTCATTTATGATATATTATTTTTTATATATATATTTAAAGCATATATTTTATGTGAACACATGCAAAGAGGAATAACTAAAACTATATTTAGAAATCTTAAATCTTTAAATGCATAATTTTTGTAGAATTTACGTACAGGATTAAAAAAAATGGATGTAAAAAAAATTGCTAATCTGGGTAGCTCAGTATGTAAACACTTTTCAACTGGAAATCCGTAGGTTTTTTTGAACCACATTTTGGAAATAGTTGCTGTCTTTTCATAAGAATAAGTTTTCTCAGGAGGAATTTAATTATGAGAATCTATTAGGTCATCGGAGGACTTTAGAAACTAAATCATTACTACATGACGTCATAGAATTCCTTGGTTAAGAAAGCAGTAAAATAAACAAGGCCTAATGACGTAGGAGATTTTCGAGGGGTGCATCTCCTAATGTTATTACAAGGTAACTACGTTACCGATAAATTGCAAAACTAAGATTTAGCACATGCTAATAATAATAATTTATATGCCAAAAATAAAAAAAAGTATTGTTGTTCAAAACATCCCGATTTTTGTGTGAAGAAAGAAGTCTATATTTTACCGCTTCTTTATAATATGAATTATCCTTGACCTTTCTCTGTATTTCGTCCATGCTAAGGGTTTTTTCCTTTGGTCTTCTTTTAATCATTGTAACCCCCCAATGTCCAATGAGTTTTTCTTATTCTTGTGTGTGCAGGGACATTATTCTTAAGACCATCGAACTATTTTTTTCTTAATCAATTGTTGTCGATTTTATTTTTATTGTTCTTCTAAGGAAAATAGTCTTTATCGTACTTTTCTTTTAACTTTATGCTTTTTGCTATATTAACCTCAAAACTAAAAAAAATATATAGATGGGCTCTTCGGAGCCATTTTATATTGTTTACTATTTTTAATTTTTTCAATCAGTAAGGCTTCTTTGCTAACCTTATTCGGTTTCTTATCTCACTTACGCTGTACGATATCTATCGTTGGTGATCCAGCTGTTGTCTTGAGAAAAAGTCACTGACCAAATCATTAAGCATAATTGATTTCAGCGGACGCTTCATTTTGAAAATCTCTGAAACGAAAATAATATTCCAATGGAATGCTCGGAAATGTAAGATATGGTAACAGTACCGGTCAGATTCAAAGTGAAGGAATTTCGCAAAAAACTCGAATTTGGGCCGTCGGTAGGCGTGATCTGGGACAAGTGTGTCATCTTAAGTGACCGCGCTTTATGTTCACGGGTTTTAGGATGTCAATTGGGGAGGGGAGGGGGGCGGCGGAGGAGGGAGGCGTGAGCGAGAGGGGTCGGAAACGAGGGGGAGTGGGGCGGTCGGTCGGCTTTGATGTCGTTCCTCGCATGGGAGCGTAGGAGCCATCACCGCCTCCTTGGCCGCGCGCCGTCACTCCCTCCGACCGCCCCTCCTCTCCCCGCGGACGCACCTGAGCGATTCGGGGCCGAGTACGCTGCGCATCGCCAGGTAAGCAGCAAACGAGGGACGCGGCATTCTTCCGAGTCCACTGCCACGCCCCCCTTCGCTACGTTGCGTACTGTGCGACACCCTGGCCGCTTCTAAGTACTCCATAACCGAATTGATGGGGCGCATGGATCATTAGTACTCGTGTCCAAAAAATCACATGCGGCAGATCATAAAAATAAATAATACCTAAAGAACAGCCTTTCACGGCATAACATTTTTACCGTAACCAAGGTTTTAATTCAATATTTGATAACAATATAGTGCATCACTGAACTAAATAACATTTAAAATAATTGCCCCTTGAATAATTGGATTTCGATTACTGTTTCAATACACTGGCGTCAAACCTGAATCTTCTTTCTATAATCTCATATTTAATAAAATTATGCGTTGAATTAAAAAAATGTAATTTTCGAGCTTTGCCCTATTTATTAAGGTAGGCATTACCAATTTCCAAGCTTAGACGTCGTTTTCTGATTCCTATAAGTAGCATTGAGTTGAAACCAGTATTCTCTTAATAAATATTGTGAAAAATGAGAAGTGAGTTTTCAATTATCCAAAATTTTTCAATTTTATTCGAAAACCATTGAATTAGAAATTAAGCGTAGCTATCCAAATGCGGAATTTCATAGCCGTCTACTCCATATCCGGCTTCATCGACGGTGGTTATATAACTTATGTGTGTTCATGGACCCGGTATCTCTTCCTCATGTTGGGTGGAAGCCACCTGAAACATTTGAGCTCACCTTCGAACTGAGCGTCCCATCACACCCATACCCACACCGCTCCCTTCCCCAATATTAAATCAAAATTGTAACCTCCTTTGCCCTTCCTCCATAAGGTAAACCCTTAAAACATGATTTTACAAATTATACAGATTTATAGTTATTGAAATATATTTTGTTTTTCCCTCATTTGATACTTTCACCAAGTATAATATTTTCTGTAATGCTCCAATATCTATTCGAATATTAAAAGTTGATATGCATGTCATACACACACAACCACACGTTGTGTGTGTCATACACAACACCGTTGTGTATGTATATATACATACACACACATGCGTATGTATATTTTTAAATGATAAATTAAATGATAAATTAAACAATAATGAGTTAAATAATAAATCGAGACGGGCATCAAATATAGAAAAAGAAGCATTGTGGAAAACGCAATATGAGGACATGGAAAGTTTGCACACTTAGGGTGAAATTGATGGCTATACAGAAAGGTTAAGTTATTATCGGGAAGTAAGAATGGAAGATCTGAGGTAAAAGTTGTAGATAAGTCGGGTAAGACATTATTTAAAACAAAAAAGATCAGAAAAGAAAACAGAAGAGATGGAAGGAATCTTTTGGAAAATGTATGGTATGGCACACACACACCCACACACTCATACACACACACACACACACACACACACTTAGACTTAGACAGTAGACAGAGAAAACTTAGACAGTAACACACAGCACGAGAACACATAAAAAGGACACTCACAATAATATCTTGATAATTTCGACGGACTCGAGCTCCGTCTTCTTCGGAAGATAAGATATGACTATGATATATATATATATATATATATATATATATATATATATATATATATATATATATATATATATTTATATATTCTACACACGGATAAAAAATATTCAAAACACAGAAACATAAAGGAATGACACTCACAGTATGTATTGACTTTTCAACGGCTGACTGATATATATATATATATATATATATATATATATATATATATATATATATATATATATATATATATATATATATATATATATATATATATATATATATATATATCAGTCAGCCGTCATATATATAATATAGTCATATATATAATATTCATATTTTATTTTATATGAGATTGAAATCATTATTCGAGCCATGGTCACTATTTATGTTAAGAGTTTTTGAAAAAATAACGTTAAATGGCATATGATCTATAAGTTTTATGTAGTAAAAATTTAACGACTTAATATCAGTTGATTCTAACGATCAACATGAAATAATTTCACCACTACATAGTTCTTGATAGGAAATGATAAATGTAATTCATGATACTGAAATATAATGAAACTATAAAATAAAAAAAAGCGAAGTAATGATAAGAATTAAAAAAATGATGGTCTGGTTAATAATGTAATAAATAATTTAAGCGTTTATTTTTTTCATAATAAATACACAGTGATGAGCAAATTTTTATTGTTGATGTAATTTAATGGAATTTCATCCTGAAATGTGACGCGTTCACTTAGTCGGTGCGTTGACGAATTCATTAACTGTGCAGCACAATACATAGGCGTATTTCCATCACGGTCTTTCACTCTTTGAGATTTTGTAAGTAGGAAGGAACACCATATGTATTTCATCTCACATTCAGTGAGCATATCATTTCACTTGATTCATCGCTTTGAACCAATGGAAAGATTCCAACCTAAGTATAATGTACATTTCAAATGGAGAACTCGCGATTTCCTGAATGACAATTCAGGTTTCTTGAAAATTCATTGAATTTTTTACATGAATTTCAACGGAAAATTATAATTACTTCTTATATTTAAATGGGTGTCTGTAATCATAAAATGCAGTGTTCTTTATCTTGAATTGGCCAGCTCTTAGTGACATCATGAGGACGTTCCGAGGATTGATAATCAATCTGGACACTTACAGACAAATATTCCAAGTTCTTCTTGGAATTATTTTCGGCCATTCGATTATTCGATAAAGTTGTTACCGCTTTTGAAGATGAAGGGGAGAGTCATACGAGAGGGTGAAAGGCTTTCGTCATATTGAGTTCAGTGCGCGAAGAATCTGCTGGTCATCTAGTTGATCTTGTTGCTGGTAGAGGCGTGCGTGTCGATGGTGTTCGTGCTCCACGACGGTGCACATGGCGACGGCGAAGAGGGCGAAGAAGAGGCCGGCGAGGGCGCTGGCAGTTCCGAGGGCCCACAGCGACATTTTGGTCGTGACGAACCCCAACAAGGCCTTCATCTTGTACGCAATGAGGAGGGCCGGCATGAGATGCTTCTTCTTGAGGAACTTCTTGAGCCCTGCAGTAGAGAAAATACCATAACTCATGAAAGAATTCTTCGAAAAAATTCGTCGTTTATCATCCTCTTTTTCCACTTAAAGTATAATTTACTTCATTTTTTCCTAACCTCTTTCTGGTTTAATGCTGTTTCAAATACCTACTTTTTCCTGCCACTGCTCAGCGTATAAACAACAATCCAAATTTCGGCATCACACTGCCTTTCGAGATCTCCTCTACTGGCGCACTCTTCCCCTTTTAGATATCCCAATTCCTCTTTTCACCCAATCTATTCAAAATATTAGCGTTTTCCTGTTTATCAAATTAATTCTTTGTGACACCCTCATATCAAAAGCGTCCAATATACGTTATCCCCTTGCCTGAAAGATAACGTTTCACGTTCATTCAGTGCTAAGTTCCGTTCTAAATTCTTTACTAATATGTCCTTCGCATATTTACTTAAACTGCTTGACATTATTGATATTTCTGTTGTCATTGCTTCCTTTGCTAAAACAATTATTCTCCTAACATCCCCATTACTATTCCCACTAACCTCTTTTAAATGCTGCCCTGCAATTAAATCTGCAATCCCTTGGATGCCTGGCGTACTATTGCTTAGTCATCTGCAAACTTGTCTTAATCATCTCGTTGGCCACTTTATTTCTCATTTGTCATGTTACGCTTAACATTTCCTAGGGATATATGTTGAAAATTACCGGCGATAACTGCCAATCGTCATTCACTCCCCTGTTTATCACTACCCACCTCAATATTCCTTCTGCTACCACTACTTGTGGCGTCTGATTCATGTACATTTTGCCAATGTCGCCTATTTCTCCAGTTTAGTCCACTGTCAAATCTCCAATATCACTGCCCACTATACCGTGGAACGCCTTCTCAAAATCCAGGAAAAACACAGAGATTCGATTCATATTAATGCTATCATCACTATCATGTCATTAAATGCTTCTCTCCCTTATCTAATATCGATATCTGTCTGGGTATATGTTGGCAATATGACGGAAACATTCTTAACATTTATCTTTACTGCATGTGAAATTAAACTTCATTGCATTGTGGTACAAAGGTCATTACTTTATCGCATGCTTTCAATAAATATGACCTTTATCATCAAAATCAACTGTTGGAACTTACGTAAAACAAATTTATTTAACACAGTGAAAATTGCTTCGTGACCTCATTTAAGACTGAATATGTTAGATTTCAATGATGGTAATTAAGTATTTTTAATTTACATGTTGAGAACAAGTTAAACGTCAAACAAGTAGACGTTTAACTTCTAAATATTTTCTTTCGTTTTTAATCATTAGAATTTGCGTCATTAGAGTTTTATGACCATCATAAAATCTCCATTATGCCGAATTGTTATAGTGACTTTCGGTCACATGTAGATTTTCTGTAGACTCTAAAAAATAATACGCATTGTGGTTTTTCGAAGAAATTTAGTACATATCTTACTCATAATCATGGGTACCACTAACAATAAGTATACTGAATACCTCCTCAGATAGATCTCAATTCATGCCATAAAAAATACCTATTGTATAGCGTCCTCTGCCTTGCTCCTACATTCCTCCAGATATTTCACTTTTCAAATTCCCATTTCCTCTCGCTATCTGCTGCAACGTATTTTACTGCCTTTTCTGAAATACTCCCAATGAATGATTCTAATTTCGCTATTCCCTGTCCTACGGTGACTTAGCTCCCCTATTATAGCTCCGCTATTATGCTTAAGTCCTCACCTACTATAACCCGCACTTATCCGTTCATCAGTTCCTTTCCGTTAATCTCTCGTATTATTTGCATTATCGTCCACCTTCATGTTGTAAATACCAATATAAGTCTTCTCAAGTAATTGATTAGTTCTAGCTGCCTTAATTTATGCCTTCCAAATTTAATTTGTTTGACTTAAAGTTCCCATTTTCACGAATTCCATTATTAAAAAAATATTCTGTAAACTTTATTTTAATGACAATGATAAGTTGTTTTTTCAATTATGAACTAGACGTAACCCTGAACTATATACTCTTTTGGGAACCTGCTTATTAATGGAACGTTTTGAATAGATCGTAACAGTGACATTGTACTAAATTTCCAATGGACTTCCTCTTGTTTATTCCATGTTATTTCCGTCAGTTCATAATTCATTGTAGTTTTCTTCATGCTTTCTGAAATACGTATTCTCTTCTTTTCCATTCGGCACTTTGCTATCACTCGCCTTTCTATTATGACCTCTAGAGCCCCAACACTTATAGCTTCTTCCCGGTTTAATGTATTCTAAATACCCCATATCAAATATTATATTTTATTTGATTTCTCCTTAATTCCATACTACTTCTTCCGCCAAGTTTTCATATCTACAACGGTGTCTTGACTAAAATTGTAATTTGTTTCTCTCCATAGTTTCAGCCTCAACTTTGTGGAAGTTCATTTTAATAAATGAAAAAGAAAAACTTTGTACCAATCCACCACTTTATTTCAGGTACGACTAGTCTCGACGCTACGGCGTCATCCTCAGGTACCTCAAGTACCTGAGACTAGTCGTCGAAACTAGTCGTACCTGAAATAAAGTGGGTGGATTGGAACACAGTTTTTCTTTTTGATTTATTTGTTTATCTGTTTAAGTCCACGTACATTTGGGTGAGAATGATCTTTTTATTACTTCTCTTTATCATCCACTGGATCGTTTCTCCTGAAATAGGGTCTATTAATCCTCAATATATTTTGGCATTCTCTCTGTTCCCTTTTCTGTTGTTTGCAAGAATTACATTAATTTTTCAGCTCTTTTGATTATTTGATTCCAGGTTAGATTTTTTTAGAATTACAGGATTCGTTTAAAAAATAATGCAATTGATATTTCCGCGGCGGTCCTGTTGGTTGCAATAGGTCCAAACCACTTGGGAGTTCGTGAGGGGAGACGTTAAGTTTTACGGCCAAACCATTCTTAGTGTTCTCCAGGAAGCGGCAGGACGTCAGTTATTGTAAACCTCTCCGCGTCGACGTCGAAGTCTGTTAATTTAGCCCTCCATACTCTCTTATATTCGGGGGAATGTCTCTAGTGGCACTCTTAGCTCCACCAAGCTGTGTGATTTTTCGTGTACCAAGTCTTCCTTGGAAACCATAACCGGGACAGGGAAAGGAACTGAAGTCTCTGTATATCAATTAATATATTACAATGAATATAAAATGATTTATTTTATCTTTTTCATACCGTTCAGGAACTATAGTTGAAATCCACAATTTTATTTTAGTTAATTTATTTCTAATTGAATGGCTTCATTTCTCTATGTCTTGTTTGACCTAGTTTAACTGATACCCTGATCGTTCTTTGTGTGAGAGGTGCATATCCTACTTAGTTTCATCACCATTGTTGATCTGCCCTAGAGTCCAAACCCGGTTTTGGAAAATCAATAATGGTTACAAAAATGTTATTAATATCAATTAGTTCAAAAATAATTAATAGACAAAGTGGAAGTTTGGTTCGACTATGAACTTTCCGATGTAATCTAATATTTAGCGCACAATATTTTTCCTTACATGTTATAGGTCGTTGGGTAAATTGACCTGTTTGATCACATTATGCCTGGTAAATTATCATTCTTTTGTAAATCATTCGTAGTTCAAGTTAAACTGTATTGGCCGTCTGTCTTTACGGGTGTTGAAATAAGATAACTCACTTATATGGCTAAAATTAATGGTTAAAAAAATGTCTTTCCATTGATACTTTCTTCAGGGAATGTTAACTATCTGTCGTAAACATTTGAGGCCTAAGAACTTGTTTATTTTCTAAGTAAGGGTTTATGATTTTCGAGTAAGCAAAAATTTATACTGTTGAAGTAAGAGCTATTATACACTAGCGTTTAGGGAAACAAATTATATTGCTACTTAATATTTACTTTAATTTTTAAAAATTTTAATTAATTGTAATTATTTTACTTTATCGTTTCTTTATCTTTTATTTATTTATCGACTTTATCGTTTCGTATCCATTCAAAATGTAACATGTGCAAAATTTTCACGGCCACGAAAAATATCAACTGACAAAAAAATTCATCTTATTTGAGCCTTAAATTTCTTTCTAAATGAATATAAAATGAAACGGGTAGTTGGAAAGTTTTATATAAAACGTTTAAAATCCGTGGGATCCGTGCAACTCTTGTTCTGGTCTCCCTCCTAGTTTTTTGGTTGATTCAATGCGTTTCAATAATTTCCTCTCCACCTTCCTTCATACAGAAACACTACAACTAAAATTATATATAGTTACTTACCTTCCTCTCATTGGAGCCGAATACAACCTCTGTAAGTATTACTAAACTCAATACCACCTAGGTTGTATGTCAGTCCACATTCCTCTCTACTCCACATCCCAACATTTACTACTCCGCTCCTTTTCTGACCCTTATTAAACCATAACTTCTTTCGTGTCCAGCTCACCTTTTTGCTGAAAAGGTAGTTGCTCCACCGAAATATTAAAACTACCAAGAGCCTTTTTGAGATTTTGGTGCTAGACTTATTAATTCATAAGTAGGTGGTGGGTGATAATCACGAGTCCTGAGGCATCTGATAGGCTTCTGCAATCGGTCTAGAACTGAACATTTTTTTAAGAAAAGAGAATATATAACTTCACCATGATGGTGTGGTGTTTTTCCTACACCAAAGAGAAGAAAATTGAGTCGTGGACAAATTTTAACTTCCCCATTGTATTGAGGCGTGAGAGGGTAGGTTTTTCCGTGATACGTGAGACGCTCACAAACACATCCGAAGCGCTCTCCCGAAATAAACGCGTAGCGCTTTGTTTCAGTTTATGTGGAAAAGCTATCCATTGTCAGAGCATAACGTGCAGTAACTCTGTTCTTATTGCCCCGTTTTCCCGCCATTGTCTCTGTACGGTGGGTGACGCTGTGTCAACCAAGGATAGGATATTTCTGCATTTCGACAAGTTTTTCGGAATAATGTCTCAAGAATGTTAATTTCTTAAATCGAAAAAATGACAAATATAATGACTAGTTCTTAGTTTGAGATAAGTTTGAAATTTTAAAAAACTATGCGACATACATTCTATTTTATATTCTTTTTGAGTGCTTCAAAACTTTTAATATTACCCTAAACTATTGAAACTTCGACCCATCTTTCTTTCAGATCCATGATCGTTGAGAATGAAGAAGAGTCTTTCCACCTCAATTCTGTCCTTGCAATATTTGCTTGCCAATTGCTTTGGTCTCAATAATTAGTATTATAATATCTCAAGCTCATAATATTTATCGCACTGTTATCCAAACTTCGTTTGTGAACAGTAAGATCTAGAAACATATTTGATTCTTCGTGGGTGGTTAAAAATCTGACCTTTGAACGCTACTATGTGAACATTAAATTAAATATTTCAGCGGCAGTCTTAGCAGGAGAGGAATTAGGACATTAGTAAACATTCCAATATAAATTCAATATGGTAGCATCATCGGAAGGAATAGTGATAGTAAAAATATGTAAATAGGGTACTATAATGCATTAATGAATAGCCATTGAAAAAGTTAAGTTTACTCGGAACACAACATCATTTGGTGGATTTCGTAAAATAATAGTCAGAAAATTTAACAAATATGCCTTTTTTGTAAATAACTTAGTGGATTATGTGGAAGATTTTGATTTTCAATTACATACTGTTCCTTGATTTTGATGTTTTTTTTCTGCATGCGATGGGATTCAGTTTGTAGCTCTCATTAAATAAATCTGTGAGGTTTACTTGTAATTATTTTTTATTTTCATGGTGGCTGTTGTTCAATGGAATATTTTCATAACAATACTATTTCCAAAATTTAGAGCTATAGATACTGGCACTTTTTCCATAAATTCATTCTGGTATGAGGATTAGAGCACAGCAGCTGGATGTAATTAAAGTGGTGTGTTTAATTAACGGCGTGCGCCGACTGCGATGTTATTCTTCCACTGCAGTTCCGAATTTATGCAATTATGTTGCCTGTTAGAATTTGTCAAAATAGTAATAATGTTTTGAATATTTTAATGAAATATTTTTTTCTTTTCAGGTAAAAGAAATCATTCTGGTCACCCCTCTTCTAAAGATGTTCACTTATTGTGGTAAGTGAAATTAAAAAAACATCTCTTGAAACCTTTTACCGCAAAGTACGCTAATGATATTTACTGAACATTGAGGGTAATACAGCTCAACTGAGCAGTTTTAGTGATATTTCTAATGGAGCAATGGATTGCCGAAATATGTGAATGAAAATCTTAAACGATGTATGCTCTACATTGACGTATAATTAACACTTTGAATTGTCAAAGGTGGGATTTTAGTAATTGTCTGTTACGGCCTTTTTAAAATGTTCTGCGTTCTTATCTTTATGAAAATAATATCCTATCTGGGTTTTCAAAAGACCTCAATTGAACAATTTTTAGAAACGTTATTTCATTTTATATAGTTTTTCTTCAAATAGTTTTTGCCTATCCCAATAATTTACTCTATTCATAAAAATTTGCTTGAAATCTCATTTATCGCATAGTTAGAGCAAGAATGAGTTTTTATTTCACTTCACTTTGAAGTTCCCCAACACGCCAAAATAACAGTGACACTAATTAAATTTTTCAACGATAAATGCTGACATATATATATATATATATAATCTTTTGAAGTTAATTTTCTCCATTTCCATGTTTCTTCGCTCATAACATGAAATGTTATTATAATGTCGAAGTAAATTAATCAAATCATTATCATAAAGTTTCTATTTCAAACTTTTGCATGGATCGAATTATAATCGAAAATAATCATTCTGATTATTCTAACCTTTCGTCAAGTATGTCCCCTGGGCTCAACTATTGAGTACTTATTGCTGATACTTGCAATTTTGAAGATACTAAAGGTTACATTTTTTCCTGGAAGATTTTCTTATCGCCTATAATTTCAAAATTTAATATATTGAACAAGACTCAATTTTAAATAATATGTCCAGTGATAAGTATCTCTCGAAAAATCGTTGGATTTGTGAGAAATTACAATGGAGTACAAAATTAACCATCATATTTCGTTGAAATGTAGACTACAGCCTTCATTTAAATAAATGAAAATAGCATGTTAATTCATAATTGTTAACTGACTTTAATAGCTAAAATATATTTATATATTTTAAAATATATAGATACTTGACTGACATTCATTTAGTTAGTTGATACTGTATCAGAATCGACCGTTAAAATTAGCGACTAATGATTTTAAAAAAAGTATCATAATCACTAAAAAATAATCGTTCTATACACAGTGGTCTTTGTGGTTGCACCCTTTTCTCTTGCAAACTCCGATAATTTTGAGTGAAGTAATATTCCAAAAACCATAGGAAGAAGCTCTATTATTCACTGGCATCATTACACGAAGTAGAGGGATTCATGAAACTAGAATATATAATATTTTTGCAAAGTGATAATTTATAATAGGACAGTAGTACTGTCAGTACTAATGCTATATAGTATACGGCTTAGGAATCAGGGAAAAAACGTAGCATATTGGTTATGCTCGTCATATGCGGCTTAAAAATTTTTTCATGCCAGTTGCGGATAAACAATGATTTGAAATAGCTTATTTTGTAGAAATGAAAGTTCCACAGTATTACTATATATATATATATATATATATATATATATATATATATATATATATATATAACTTTTGGACGGCACAATAGAACACAGAATAAAACAGATAACACGTAAAAGGACACTCACACTGTAGATGATTTAAGCTTTCGGCCTACTCCGAGGCCTTCTTCAGGTCAGACCTGAAGAAGGCCTCGGAGTAGGCCGAAAGCTTAAATCATCTACAGTGTGAGTGTCCTTTTACGTGTTATCTGTTTTATTCTGTGTTCTATTGTGCCGTCCAAAAGTTATATTGCTGTCGTGAGTACTTCCGCATCATCGATATATATATATATATATATATATATATATATATATATATACATTCAGAAAGAAATAGAGACAAGGAAATGGGAAAGGAACACACATAAAGGACGAACACAAGGAGGTGGGGAAGGCGGAATCAAGCAGACCACTACCTCCTTGTGTTCATCCTTTATGTGTGTTCCTTTCCCCTTTCTTCCTCTTGTATCTTATTTCTGTGTGAATGAATATATATATATATATATCTAAACATAAATGTTTTTACATTCGTGATCTGCTCAAAAAACTGCCTTCCGCACATGTCCTGTGTTCGCCTTTTATGTGTTTTCCTATCCCCTTTCCTTATACCTATTTCTATGTTTGAATATATATATATATATATATATATATATATATATATATATATATATATATATATAAATGAGGGCACCTGCAGCTCCACCAAGGCTATGTGAGTTTTCGGGTAAGAAAGCTTCCTGGGAAACCATAACCGACACAGGGAAAGGAATTGGCCCCCCTACCCTGATGTGTGATTTTCACACGCCGTGGGGCTTAGTACTGGGTGAACTCTAGCCTCACCTACCAAACCATAAGCTCAAATCAACCCGAAGGTCGGTTTGGTAGGTAATGGTAGAGTTCACCAAGTACTAAGCTCGACGGAGTGTGAAAATTCATCTCTCAGGGTAGGGGGCCCTGATAAGTGAATTTCCACACCCTTTTTCCATTTCCATTTTTGGATATTACTTGTACATAGAAATTTAAGTTTTTAACTGTTATATAAAAGCAAAGTCATCAGCTATTTATGAATTTGTGACTATGGTCACTTTAAAGTTTTGACGAATCCAGTTTTTAAATTTAAATATATATTACTGTTACCAATGCAAAAATATCCATCCCAAATTATATTAGTTCTTCCATGACTCAGATTGAGCCCTTTTGAATTTCAAGATTTAATGAACTGTCATTCCTTAGGCATGTGACAAACTCACCCAAAAATGATACACAAAAAGCAATAATTACATCCTCAGGATTTTAGGATTTTATCGTGTTTGAGTAATTATATTCAAATCTCGAGCGATTCTTGTTTGTGTCACTCGTGTCAAAATGACGAATAGAGTGAATCTCTAAGCATTAGAACCCTTGCGGAGGAAATGAATTATCGCATTATTGCGCAAAGGCTAAAATAAATCAAATAGAATGTAATGCGAGAAACTTAGTTCACCACACTTCATAGATCCACTTTACGTAGTGAAGTTCCTGTATAATACGAGACCAAGATGATACACTTTTTCCCGCCTCTTGTTAAGTTGAGATTAAACCAGAGGAGACCTGGAAACGGATGCCCGCGTCCAGAGATTAGGGTTGGCTCACCGTGGAAGATCCCTCGCACCTTCTCCACGGCGCCCGTGGCATCCTCGACGCTCGGCGTCTGCCTCGATGCTTCGACGGCGGCGCCGAGCGAGAGGAGCGCCAGAAGCCAAAGGGCGGCGCTCATCGTCCGGTCGGTTGTCCGGAAACGGTGGGGATGATGTGTGGCGTCTCCACCTCCCGTCGACACCACTATTGGCGAACACCCGCGTCTCGTGGCGTCGGGGTGACTACTGAAGAGAGGAAGGTGCGCTATTGTGCGGGCAGGCTGCCGGGCGGCCCCACTAGGACGCACACGGATTCGGGAAAAGTGGGGAGGGGGTGGGAGGGAAGACTCCTGAATGGCCTTCCTCCTCCACCCTTCGTCCGTCTCACCACGCTCGATTATCGCACCAAGCCTCCCCATCCCCACTGCCACCCCACCCTTCCTTTACGCCCCCCCAGCCCCGATCCACCGCGGGAGGCAATCCACTAACCCCCAAACGACAGAATCTCTCCCGGGCACCCTCCCATCCCTCCCGGCCAATCTGTTCCGCCGACACTGGAGGCACGTTCCGTCCCAAACGCCCCACCCTCCCGGCCTCCACCACTCTTCCTCCCGCCCCTCCCACCACGTTCTCCAGTGTCTATTCTCTCCATTCATTCCCCAGGTGTTGGGAGGAGGTAGTCCTAATTCCTCCTTGGTCCATTCCAGTCTCCCATCCACACTCCAATCCCTCTAATATATCTTTATGCTTTTCAATCATACCCTGCGGTTCTACTTCCATTCTCACCGTCTGCTTTAAATTTCCTCTTTCCCTTCCACCTGGAGCAGAAATAATTTCAGGTGCAAGTTATACCGTGCAATTACGTATTCTTTGTTATTCCATCCGTAAATGAAAATTGAATGTTTGTGACCATCAAAGCCAGAGGGACAGCGGATGCAAAAATAGTGGCGTCGTACGTCATATCAAGCTAATAATTAAGATTAATTATTCGAAGTAAAATTAATGATTCCTCCAAAAGGAAATGAAAGGATGACACATTATTTGTTGCTCGTAGGATAAGTAAGAAGACGAAAAATTCGAAGTCGGAAGAGCACTGGAAATATGGGAGTAGGGATGCTCATGACTTCAATATATTTACATATGTTTCTCATGACCATGGAAACTAAATAATACCACTGAGCTCGTACTCCCTAAGAAAATAATTCAGCAGAATGATATGTGTGTTTATTCGAGCATGCAGATAACTTTGGTGATTTCAAATGTTTGTGACTAAATGCACACCGACGAATTAGACATCCGGTGCAATGTACTCCCTACTGATATTCACGCCAATGCATTTAATATATTGGTACTTCGTTTCAATATGATAATTGTTGAAGCACTTATACTTTTAATGAGATTTGTGGAAACTCCATATAATTCATACGTACAATAACAACAATTTTTAACCTGAAGTTTGGGTTGATATTGACAGTAGCGCTCATTTCGCACCACACCTTACTGCATGTATAATTCACCCTTCAGGATATAGGACTCATCATCTCTATAATGCCTCAAAAAATATAACTACCAGTTGAAACAGAATGCCCGAGTATTTACTGATATGCTACTCACATGGTAGATTGTACAAAGCAGAGGCGATTCGATGTGGAAGAGCTCTTTTGCATAAAAAATATGGGAGAGTGGGGCATCTGCGATGAGGAACGGATTGCGTGTGACTCGGTGCAAAGGTATCCGCTCCTTGCTTATTTCTCTGCCTTTTCTTTCCGTCCTCCGTTGCCATTCTACGGTGCGCCTTTGCCTGATACATGCCTCCCATTAAAACCCTTTTCTTTGCTATACTAACTGACCTGTGTCGAGAAACGCTCTGTTGATGACGGGAACCTCCATGACCCTAAGCCCGTGCATACGAACGTCCAAAGCAAGACATATCATTTTTATAGATGGGACCAAATCAAACTTCTCAGTACAATTCAAATGCGTGTGTTCCGTTGGATTCAAATATATCATGTAGTACAAAATCAGAACAATATGGGGGTCAGTCTTAAAGAAGCCAAGTTTCGGAAAATGTAATGAAATGGTAAGAGAGAGGAGTTATACAGCTGTAGTGAGCCCATATTTGGGACATGCGGTTATTATTCGAGATTCATGGAGAAAACGTTAATTCAACGCTTAGTGAAAATTAGAGAAAATCCGCCAGCTTTGTTAAAATTGCTACCAGAATTGAGTAAGTCTGACGGGTTAATTTTATTTCTTTATTTAGGCAAGTCTTATAAGCTGACAGTTTGCCATTTTGGTAATAGGTATTCAGTTTACATGAAGGTATGCGAAGGGCTGGGAATCCCTTGATATACAGAGGAAGCAGGCAAGACTTTTTTACGAAAGGTACAGGTTACCTGAGTTTTTTATTACGAAACCAAGAAAACAAGTATAGCCCAAAACTATAATATATTGGTAGATTAAATCATCGGAATATAAAAATAGAGACATACGGGATATTATGTTGGGATAAATTGTGTAGTTCCCTTTCCTTAAACTACACATTGAAATTAAGGTCCTTCGATCTTCCCAGGGATCTTGCCCGGTGAAGCGCTCGTAGATAACTCAGAAATAATCAGTCATTAATAGGTGTCAGTTTAATTTCGGTTGATAAATCCCCCAATTACTAGATAGATTACTGAGAATGACCATTCCCTAAACACCTAGTCAAGTTGAAATTAGCGGTTATGAGCCCTGGAGCCTTTTCCCATGAAAGACAAACGAGAATGATGCGGAATAAACGATAACTTCTAGGCGGGAAACCGCAGGGCTAATTTTTACAATTCACAAGCCCTTTTGTGGCAGACTGTTGCCCTTGGTAAGGTGTTGGGGAATACATTTTTTTCATGAAAGAAAAATATTAAGGGCAGTAAGGTATAAAAAAATATTTCGGTATATTATCGGACAGACTTGCTTTTTATTTTATAAAGTTATTCAAGATGAATATATAAGTACCCTGCAAACCCCCGTTAGGGTGCGTGGCAGGGGGTAGATACGCACCAGACTAATTTGGGCCCGAACATTTTTACCTCTACCGCGTTCAGACAGTATTAATTTGATACCATAACATTTGCGGAAAAAATGACACCTTAAATCTTCCAGTTATAAACTAAATCTATCTAATTTTATTGACATAATCTCGCCTACTCTAGTACGAGGGGGTAATACTACATCTGCAACATCATTCCTAAAGAGACATCCTTCCAATTTATACAAGAGATTTGATCTGTATTTCAACCTTTGCTCCATGGTTTGCTAAGTGATTACAGCCTAATTCTTCTAATATTTTTGGATACGATACTAAGGTTATTATTTCGTTTTACAAATCTAACTCCTCTACGCTGCACATAATCCAATTTGGTAATGAATCCAACATCGTTTTTTCGAAGCAAATTGTGAACCTACTGCCACGCCGCAGCACCCATGTGCCACCTATTATGACCAAATAAGTGCGAATTCCTTACTACGGTAAGGAGAAGATTATCACTGCTAGTTCCGTTTACCTGTAATGGAATCGTCATCCGTTGGTGTCTTCTAGAGGTTTGAGCGATCTGATTCACTCGAAGTCATTTATTTGTACACGATATCACAATTTTTTTGAATCGATAATTTCCATTAGGTCGATTCGATTCGTCCTGATTCCGTTTCGTGAAACTTCACTCAAGGAAATCGTCGTCTAGTACATCCCTTCTCCGTTTCACAGCTCTAACCCTAATGTACACACCGAACCACAAAATGTGTAAAAAAAGACCAAGTTAGATCTTAATTCGATGGTGCGAGTTGAAGAAATGTACCTATTTTACTTGAGCATTTTGGGAATGGTTCCAGTTTTTGTAGTTGGTCAATGGGGCCTTTTTCTTCATTCTACCAGCTTTTTGAGTACTCAATCCCTCTGCCGCACCCTCTCGCCCCCGGCGCGCTGCACCCGCACACACCCCCGGCGTCGCTGCTGTTACTCCTTCCCCCTACTCCCACCGTCTCCGCATCGTCCCCCGCCACCCATCCCCAAAGGAGCCCCATTCTTCCCTGCCTCGCTGCCTGCTACTCCACTTTTTCCGATGCCCCGAATGCCTCTCTCATCAGTGGCTCCGCATTACAACGACATTATCCTACATTCGAAAGGTGTTTACTCCTCCGCGCCCTCGCGCGGTCCGCTGCCGCCGAACAGATGTCGCGCTCCCCCATTTCCCTTCTTCATTCCTCCTGCCGTCCCCACCCGGATCGTCGCCTACGTGTGATAAATGTTTTGAAGTTTTCCCTTCTGGCTCCTGCCATCCTGCCCCCGATGCCGTAATTCAATTGTTCTCTATTCCCTTACCCTTACCCTCTTTCTACAAACCACAGCTTTATTTTAATGGTATCCCACGCTTATGACCTACCTTTCACTTAATGTTCCTAGTTTAGAACAGTGTTGAATTTTAATGGTTTGTGTTTTTCTAGAGAAAATACCTCCACTAAATGCTTGCGGCAATATCGTTTTCCCTATCATCCCTTTTCAGAGAATGTAAAACACATTGAGGACGTGGTAGTCCAGTGGTATATTTACGCTACTGACCGGGTCCGGGTTCGATTTCCTTTGACGCCTTTGGGCACCCTCAGCTTCACCAAATCCGTCTGATTTTTCGGGTACCTTTTGGGAAATCATAGGCGGCAATGGGGAAGGAATTAGTCCCCCAACTCTGAAATATGAGTTTCACGCAGCGTTCGTCTTTGTATAGAGTGATATCTATCGCCACCTACCAATGTTTGAGTTTATATCTATGGGACACACATACACTGATTTTATGAGCGGGGGAATGATTTCATGCTCCTCAGAATAATTTCGAAAGAAGTTTTTCGGAGTTGAATTTAACTCGTATAAATTAGTTACTTAACTTCACTTTAAATCGAAATTTTATATATAATACATCGCCCTTGCAGATATTATATTTCTGTGACGTTTAAGTGCCCACATTCAGCTGTATGCCGATTTTTAAATTTCCTCAAAAGCGTTTGACAGAGGTGTTAAGGGAGAACCCATCACTCGTTGGCATATTAAGACAAGTTACCTCATATCATCAGGTAAAAAGATTAGCAGCAAAAAGTTTGACCAGACCGGAAAGCAGTGTCGAGTGAAAGATTTAGGAGTGCCGAAAATTAGAAAATAGACGTGTGGCGTGCATCACAGCGCAGGAGGTGGAGGAGGAGGCGTTGTGGAGAATCTCCTACTGGAGGCCCAGTGATTCGTTGTTCTCAAATACCTTGTTACTAATAATTGTAAATTAGATGGCCTTAGAGCCTCGCGCCAACTTCATCAAAGCAAAATCATATGGCCTGGAATTCAGTTTTCACCGGTAATTTGAAAGAAATAGTCGCACCCAAGATGGTTTTCCATCTCACACTCTTCGAACATTTTATGCGTCTCTTTTGGGAATGTCCAGTAAATGGCTCACCTCTATTGTTCGTCAAATTATGAATAATATTTTCTATTCTCGTAAAGAAATATTTTATGTCCACGGGAAGTTATTAGCTAATTATTGGCGGTAATTACGGTATTATTCACTTCGCCAATGATGATTCTGATAAAAAGTAGCATGTATTTATCACCGTCACTTGGATGCTGCTGCGAATTCAAAAAGAATAGTAATTAGCTTAAAAAATTCATCACTGAACTTTCCCCGTTGTAAGACTCCATGCTTTTATGGCACCAGCGTGCTTTCTAGCCAGCACAGTGGGACTCATAATGTAAACTCGGTCGCTGGAGTCAAAAGGGCAATTTCCCTCGGACCAACTGTCATAGATCGCTTCATTGGTCATCTGTCAGACATATGCTACCCTCGCGTCCTAAATTTTGCATGCGTCCACCTCTTCAAAATAGTGTTCCTTTTTTCACATGCCTATTTGATTTAGCATGACTACCGTTTTTCTAGACCTTGTATTATTTCATCCAATTCGATTAAATGTCTCCTTGAGAAAAATCTATTTAATTTTTCGCTGGCTATGGGTAGTTGGTGATCGAAAATAGCATTTGTAATAAGTTGAATTTTTTCAGTGTTTTCGCAGGAAATATAATAAAATAGATGTAGAGTAGGTTGCTGGATTGGGTTTTATTTGGAGTTACGAAATACTGATTTGATAGTTTTGTCCATCCAAAAACCTTCCTTGACCGATAGATTACCTAATAAAATAGTTATATAAATGTGCTAAAATAAAAATTTTGTGGTGTAGAATTCATAAGCAAATATAAGACCTTGAAATGTCAGTAGCTTCACAGCTCTTGGGACAATGTGAAGACCTGTGAATTGGATTTGAAAAAAAGCGGAGGCTGACCGTTCCGTATCGAATGGGCCTGCTCCTTTCTTCGGAAAGAACCTGACAGCTTCGCTGAATACGAGCTAAACCGTCTAAACGCACGTTTAGAGGGAACACTGCTGAGTCTATTTCTCGCACATTGTGGGAGTTGATGCGGGACTTGACTCATTATCCTTGCCGCCATCTCCATTGTCCACTTGGCCGAATCAGTCACTCCTTTCTTCCTCTCCTGTCCCCCTCACACTCTTCCTCCATTCACCCCAACCGTCGCCTGCTTTCCCCACTGGTGGGCATTTTGGGCAGCCGCAAAATCTTTAAAACCCTCCCACTCTCCCCGCTGAGAGAGCACACCGCAAGATTCCGTTCCTTCCATTTTTTTGCTTCTCCTTCCCGTGGTCCCCCCCTACACCGGCGAAACATACACCCCTTCAAGGCATCTCTTCCCCGCACGTTTCTTCCTCCCCTTCCGGTGACAGCGGCTTATCGTCTCTTCCTCTGGCACTCCCCTCTCTCCACCCTTCTTGGTTCCTTTCATTTAAAAAAAAACCTCCAAAGGTCTCTAAATGCACAAAATAACTTAAGGTTTGAGACATTCGGACCGAAACGTAAACATCTGAATTTAGCAGCTAAAAGTGCTGTGCATTTAATCGCCACCGTCTTGGGTTCTTATCATTGGTTTGTTTTGCGCTTTTATAGTTACTTTTTCCACATCTATTTGAATTGTCTCTCTATGGCTACTTTAGTTTCTGCACTTTAATATTACGCCCCAATACGTGCGAAATCAATTTTCTCCTCTCATTGGCAGGGTTTCATAGATCTTTCGTTTATTCCACGCCAAGAATTAATTCTACATTGGTCGATAGTTCGCCATGTTAACTAGGTCATTATTTGTTTCCGTACATTTCCATGTCTTTGAAATTACACCCATTTGCTAGTGCTGTCATTCATACTTCTCAATAGAGAGGAAGTAAACTCTACATTAGATAAGTTTGTATACATGTTCGATGATTTTAAGGACATTGTGATTGGCTGTTGGAAATAATTTTTTTCTTAGCTTGTCCTCTTCACGTTCATTCTTGTGCTTACTATCCCGTTACTTCGTTACTGCCCCTCCTCTGTTACTCTATATACTAACGTTTCCTCTTTTGCAGTTCATATTTCGATATTTTTTCAAAATATATGTTAATAACGCCAGAATTGCTCTTCATTATCATTTTGGGGTTTCAAACCGAATATTCTACATAAATACCCCGTGATCCACCAAAACGTTTTTTAGCAGGGGTGCAAGCGCCAAGTGGGGTGGGTGAGGAGTAAGGGATGATATTGAAAAGGAAGGGGAAAGGGAAAAAATGTTAAATAGAATAATAATGTGAAAATTTATATACTTGCTGGAGAAAGACTTCTTCATCAACATCTACTTAATACCCCAAAAGACACCGCAAGGTCGTGTGGCGGGAGGTATTGGGGCACCACCCGTAACTAAGAAAAAACTGCATGCAAAAGCCAAAAAATGTATACTGTCCACAAAAAAAACATGGTATATATTCATGCAAAATCCCTCACTACCCACACACTTGCAAGCACACAAACTACCAACTAACATACACATGCACCTACCTGATGCCTGATGTTTTTGCAATGTTTAATTTTGTTCCGACTTATAAATTAAATTTTTTTAATATTTCTAAAGTGACTTCGGATTCTTAATATTATGATTTCTGATTGTTCGGGGAAATAATGATCATTTGTATCTATCTGTACTGGAATCTATTCCCCTTTATTTTATCTTTGTGGTCTGATCTACCTAAGTAGTGTGGGTCCATTATAATTCCTTTGCTGTCATCGTTAACCTCGCGTGTTCTGTACCTTTCTAAAAGTTTAAGTCTCGCTTGTTCTCTTCATATCTCAAGCGACTCCCAGCCTAAATATTAATTCAAAACAAGTGTTAATTTCAGCCAATTAAATATTTCTTAGCCAACGTAGTAGTTCTCTTCTTCTGCAGCCAATATTGGTTAAATGCCTTCCTGTATGCATCCTTATTCTATGATAATTTTCTTATATTCATCACTTTTATCTTTATTTTGAACTATAAATATTCCGCGTTTTGTTCGTTATAATCCCTTCAGTTACGTTTTCAGCTAATTCATGGTAAAAACATATAGGAAAATCCATTTACTCAGTCTATTATCACCATATGGACCATTTAAATCCTTATTTCAGTATACTTAATTTTTACTTCATTTTACATGCCCATTTAAACTTTTTATTCTTCGTCAGGAGTAGTCTAGTACTTTTTTCATCCAATATTCAAATAGTTCATATTTCTACCCCATAGACCGCCAAACTATTGATTCCTGGTTAATAACTAACGTTTTAGACTATATGAATATTTCATCATGGAAGCCATTGTCTTCTGTCATTCTATTTATCAGATAAGTTGAATATTTTGTTTTCTGTTGTTTTCAAGTTAGGTGAAGGAATCCGCCTGCTCTTAATATCTCGCATGTAAATTAAATTTTTCCCTCTTCTCAATGCTGAGATTATATTTTCTCCTGCCAATATTTTATTACACCAATGTAACCCTGATATGCTAAGAATTGATTAAATTGGATAGTTGTTTTTTCTATGCTTTTGCTATTTTTTCAACTATCACTATCTAAACTAAGCATATTTTTAGCTAGATAAATAAAGCAGTTTTTTTTATAACTCACCTTGATTTCATTTTATTCAGTTCTTTTATTGTGTCTTATAAAAGAATTCACAATATATTTTTGTAACTATTCTTGCTATCCTGTCTAAATTTTTTGTGCTTTTACCAAGGAAGAAAGTTTAAGGCATCTGCTCGTGAATAACGTCATTTTATGTTACATGAACGTAATAAGTAAAAACTAATCAATGTTAAAGTCACTGAAAATATAAAAGAATTTATTACCAGTATTTTCAAACACCTACGTAAAAGTAGCGTTTCTTATGTTTCAGTCTGTAATAATTAGATAATCAAAAGTTTAAAACAACGCAATACGTTCTACATACGTATTCACTTTGAAATAACAGAAGTCAGATGGAAAATTGACGGAATCAAACGTGGTAACATGCTAACGATAACAGACACCCCTTAGGAGCTGGATCCAACGATGACAGTCAGTCATTTTTCAAGTGTTCAGATAATCTCATGTTCCAGTATAACATGTTCACTTTCTGAGTAGCTCATCTGGAGTGTTGGAGCTTTCTCCAAAACTGTCAATGGCCTTCCATGCCTTTGATATCATTGCACGCAGAGCACCATCATTCGCAAGAAACCCTACCTCCGGAAGGAGCATTGACCCTTGACCTATTCAGCATTTCTGTCGAGTGTAGTCTGACATCGATAATGATTTATCTTTGGACATAATTTCCTCCAGGTCCCAATGACCCATGTACCTGAGCACAAGCTACCTCGGTATCGGCGCGCTTACACAAACTGTCGCTCGTAGCTGATTCACCGGAGATGTCACTGCAAGGCTGTGACATCTCCAGTGAATTTTTAGGAATATGAGAAGTGGATTTTATATTACTTTCGATGAATAAATAAGCCGTAATTCTAAACAAATCTTCTAAAATCCATATTTTTTTACTTTAAAAAGAAAAGTGTTATATGTATGCGTATGGCGTAGTAATGTTGTAGCGTTATATGTCAATACTTATCAAGTATATTATTCCGGTATGACTTAAACTGCATTTGCAGTTTGAATTAATACAAATTAAGGATACCTGTATTCTACTTAATAATTACTTTTATTGATGAATGTATTCGCTACTCCTATCATTCCGTACACATTTCTTAATGTCAACTTATTTATTGAATTTGTTGAGCGATTACAGAATTCTACAGTAATAATTATTTTTCTTTTCTTGTTTATGCACATTCCCAATGGCATGTGCATAACAGTCTATGAAATTCTTGCAAAATACAATGGAGAAATGGTGAGCCAGTGACTTCCTGTAAATTTATCATTTTTGTTTCTGAAATTGCGTGGAATCGACGATAGAATCCGGACAATGAGGCTAGGTAGAGGTTTCAAAGCCCTTCTATTGCTCAATCACATTATACGTATTGTGCTTTGTTCTCAGACGTTATCGCCTCCCACTTAACCCCTTTTTCCGTTCGTGCCCCAGTTTTATTGCGAAGGACCCTCCTCTTTTTTCATTCCGTCTTCCATTCATTTTCTTTCGACCCTTGAAATAAAGAAAATTCCGCTGAAATATTTGTCCTCTATGCTCAACCATTCACCCGATTCCATTTTTATCTTTTATTAGAGTGGAGAGTTTTTGAAAACTTGCTTTTTTAGGGTTTTTTATTGACTCTTTAGTGATTTACACCTGTTTCTCCGCTTCTTTGCGTCAAGGATGGTCTTCACTTCGCGTCAGCCCGTGTTGGGACTTGTTTGAGGCAGTAGCTGCGCAGGGCGTAGTAATGGCTACCCTCTCAGCCGAAATTCTATCCGTTCTGCTCCACGCCCCGAGCGATGTGCGTCCCCTCCCCCCTCAGCAGCCTGCCTTTCTTAACTCCCTCTTCTTCCATTTCTTTCTCTATCTCTCTCACACTCAGATACACACTCCACAGGACGTTTTAACGCGACGAAAAAGCTTTAAAATCGGCGGACCGTAATGCCCCAAAATATGTGGCCGAATTATCTTCTCTTTTCTCCTGAATGTATCCGTGAAAATATTGAGACAGTTAATCATTTTCAGCGCGGAGCAATTTTCCGAAGCGGTCTTCCTCACATAGCAAATCAAAAGCAGGGCCACATGTGCCGAGAATCCTCCGCGAAACGCTTTGTTAACGAGAGGGGCCTTCTCTCTTGGAAGTAGCCAGCGAGATTAAATTCTCATCATGCCATATTAATTGCTTGACGATTTGAAGCATATCACAATTTTTCAACTATTATCTACTGTTTTTTTGCCGGAACTTGCCATTTAATGAATGCCCTATTCAGGTTATAGAACCAGACGTAAATGTTTAATTTAATCTTATTTTTTAGAGTGTGGTGGCTTCTACCTCCCTTAATTAGAGGTACCAATCCTTTTCCTCGTTTTACCTCGCTATCCCAGCATTTTCCCATCTATTAACGCTTTCAGCATCCCATGACCTCTCTTTATCTCCTGCATCCCCTTGTCCTGCCTATAACTTGATTATTGATTTCTCTTTTGGTCCCTTTTATTTTCTCCATTATTCTCCGCATCATAGCACTAAAATCCTCCAATCTACCTTATCCTCTTGCCTCAACGACCAAAATGACGTCACATATTAAAGTGCTCACTAGTCTTTCCTGAACGTCTTAATTAAGGTGCTGTCATTAATTCTCTTCGTCTCTTCGTAAACCCTTCCATACCAAACTGAATTCTTTTATGCCCCTACTACTCTGCCCACCCTCATCCAAAACACTTCATAAGTAGTTACGCTGTTCTACCAGTATTCCATTATGATCCCTAGTTTTAACATTATACGCCTCTTACATCTTGAAAATTTCATTATCTTCTTTTTGTTATGAACAATACCCATCCTATATCAAATTGTTTCTTCACTCAATTAAGTATGGTGGTAATATTTTGGCTTCATGTATAAATAATGTTTCATTATCCGCAGAAATAACTGATTTTATGAGCTCCCCGCATATTTTCACTCCATCCCTTCCCATGCCTCCTGTACCATTTCCTCCCCATATTTGTGTATTAGAAAGCACATCCCTGTCATAAGTACTCCTCCGCATCATTGCTTGTCTCGACTCTTCATTCATTATACGCTCTTGTTCTTTCTGAGGCAAGTGGAAATCCAGCGAAGCCCGTCTACCCTTCCAAACTTTTGTATAATATTTATTAATTTTCTCCAGCTTGGTACAATCTTTATTCGTAGATTATATTCTAAGTTGGCTTACATAGATAATAATTATATGCAGGTTTTGAAACTGTATTCTAGGTTTCAGAAGTGTACATCCTAATTTTTTAAAATATTGATTGATTTTGTTTAGTGAAACATATTATCGAGTATATGAAAGAAAACGTTTAAAATATATGGACCTGCGGGAATGAAAAAATTGCAACTGTTCACATTTTATTCATTGAATCACTTATTGTATTGTAAATTATCGTCTCCTCTAAACGCTTTCTTATGCATTTTAAAATTTCGAAAACAAATTATCCTGAATATATTTGTGTGATGTTAATAATGATATGTTAAAGTTTCACTGAAATTCCCGCCAAACTTCGGTATCTAGTTAACTTGGTGCTTCTTGGTTATAGTAAGTATTTTTTGTAGGGTCAAACATTTTAGAGAACTGAATATCGAAATCCTAAATTATATATGTATTTATATTTGCCTAGGTGGAGTGAAATCCAAGTTCTAAACGCCTTGAATTCGGTTATGTCGCGAGATTTGATTTTACAGTTGCGTGGAATATTTTTAATATCCGAACTTTGCAACACAATACTAGGTAAAATTAAAGATATTCCGTTTTTTGAATTTGATCATAGACGATGAACAGAAGAGGATACATAAAAATATAGTATGTCTAAGGAGACAAAAATAATCAACTGGTATAAATGCAAAAATAATGGGAACAGGTGTGTTCGGAAGGGGGAGGATAAGGTATATTACTACTGGAAGGAAAATATTTTTGTTTACGAGGTATGTCCAACAAATACGCGAACTGAGGTCATAAAAACTTTATTTTGCGAAATTTTTTCTACATCGATTTTTTTCCCTTCAAAGTACTCTCCATTCGTTGCTTTGCACTTATTTCATCATCGTTTTCACCGTTTAACCACCCTTGGAAGTCCTCGGCAGTTAGGCTTTTTAGTGTTCTCGTCGTTTCTTGCTTTATTGTGTCCACATTTTCCCAGTGATGTCTCCTCATCACATTTTTATATTTTCGGAATAGGAAAAAGTCGCAAGGGGCGAAATATGGCGAACTTTTTGCCAGAAACTGGTGAGCAATCACTGCTAAACGTGCAGGTGAATTGTCATGGTAAAGGATCCATCTATCATGTTTCGGTTAAATAGTGTGCACTGTTGATTTTCCTAAATTCAGTTCATCAGCTATCATTCGGACAGTTTTTCGACGATCGGTAAGGACAAGGGACGGCACACGATCAATGTTGTCAACACAGGCGGTTGAAGGGCGTCCCAGCCTTGCATGATTTGTGGCGTCTTGTCGGCTATCTTTAAAACGCTTAATCCACTTGAAAACGAATGTTGTCTTCGGACCATTATCACCATAAACAGCTGTCAACATTTCTGTAATTTCTTGATAACTTTTACCGCACTTCACCGAAAAACTAGATATTGATTCGTTTCTCCGCGATGTCGTCATTTTCCATTTTCGACCAAAAGTAAAACAAACAACAAAAAACTAACATAACTAGCACCATACGCACAGTCCGACGATCTTTCGAGCACAGCCGGCTCATTGGGTCTCTGGTAACTAACGGCACTATTGGACGGGGCTATAGTCCGCGTCATAGCCGCTAGATTGCACCAGTTCTTGTATTTATTGGGCAGACCACGTTTATCACGGCAGATAAATTTGGTGTTTGGGAAAGGATAGTAGGGTTAGCGTTTTAGTTTAGATACAAATTGAACTTACAAGGATATGAAGGATATACGAACTTATTATTACGGAAAAATCAAAGATATTCGCAATGAAAGGAAGGTTTGAAACTTCTGAATTTAACGAATGCTGATATTGAGAGGCTACTATGTTGAAGTTAGCAAATGCAATCACAATTACTTCATGATCATACCTATCTATAAGTTGGCCAATAGGTCTCCTAACTAGTATTTCCATACTTTGAGCCAAGAAAATACTTGATCTTAAAAAATTTATTAAGAATATACGCCCCCTATTTGCCCCAAAAACACGTTTCTATTCTTGATATTAAATTATACTCTAGAAATTATATTTTTGGGTAAAATATTTTTTATAACAGACAAAGTTACAGTCCTGCTGGATTTCATGAAATATTGTTGAAAAGAAAATAAAAATTAATTATTGGACGCTAAACGGCCTGCCTTTTTTGAAATATTTAATTATTATTAGCTAGATGGACACAACTATCAAATAAATATTTTGTGACTCCTAAGAAAACCTACTCTACATCAGGTCCCTCTTCATCTCTGTGTACTTTCTTCCTCCCTTCATCCCGTCCAACATCCCTACACTAAAAGAACCGTTCACGGGAAGAGGATAAGGAAACCATGGGTAACGGATGAGATGATTGCAAAAATGGATTAGAGAGGAAGATGGAGGAATGTAAACACAGAATTAGGAAAAATGTAATACAAGGAACTAAACAATAAATTGGGAAGGGCCACAAATAAAGCAAAAGAAGAATGGTGGAAAACGCAATGCGAGGATATGGAAAGTTTACAGAGGAAGGGAGAAATTAGTGCGCTATACAGCAAGGTTAAGTTATTATCGGAAAGTAAGAAGGAAAGATCTGTGGTAACAGTTAAAAATAAACGGGGTAAGATAATAGCTGACACAAAAAATAACCTAAGAGAGATGGAAGGAATATATAGGAACACTCTATGGTAGAGAACTTAGGCCAACAAGGTTAGATATAGAAAAGGAATTTGACGTAGAGGAAGATAGCTTAGGTCCAGGCATACTCGACGACGAGATAGAAAAGGCATTAAGAGAGATGAAAGCAAATAAGGCCGTTGGGGTAGACAACACTCCTGTGGAATTATTGAAACGTTTAGGGAAATGTGGGTGGAAGACTCTATATGGACTTATTCGTAGCATCTATGAGGAAGGAATCTGGTCGGAAGACTTTGTGAAATCAGTGTTCGTTCCTATTCCGAAAAAATTAAAGGCTATGTCATGTGAGGACAACAGAACAATAAGTTTGATATCCCATGCTGCTAAAGCTGTTCTCAGGATCATCAGCAAAAGGATAGAGAGTAAGGCAAATGATTACTTAGGTGTTGATCAGTTTGGGTTTAGGAAAGGAAGAGGTATGCGTGATGCCAATGCAGTAATGAGATCATCAATTGAGAGGAATATAGAATACAATCAGGACGTATTTGCCTGTTTCGTAGATTTAGAAAAAGCGTTTGATAGAGTGAATTGGGAAAAACTAATGAATATTTTGCAGGAAATAGGAATAGATTGGAGCGATAGGAGAATAATCTGCTATCTGTACATGTCTCAGACTGCTCAGGTGCGAGAGTCCGGATGGGCAGTGTTAGGAAAAGGTGTAAGGCAGGGTTGCCCATTATTACCGGTGCTGTTCAATTTATATGTTGAGGAAATGATTAAGGAGGCTTGGGAAAAGCTGATGGTGGAAGTGTAAGTCGTAGGGGAGTTCGAAAAAGCAGTTAGGTTTGCTGATGACCATGCTTTGGTTTCCAATGCAACAATTTCAGAGCCTAAAAATCATTCGCATTGACCGGGATTCGAACCTGGATCCTTTGATATCTGAGTGAATTGGAAATTCAGTGCATATGATATGGGATGGGAATCAATATTAATAAAACAAAGGTTATGCGATTTTTTAAAAAGAAGAAGGCTAAGCTAAATATTAAGATAGGAAAAGATAGAGCAGGTAGAACAATTTACGTATCTCGGAAGTGTTTTGGACCAATGCGGTCGAAGTAGTTGGGATGTAAGGTGAAGAATTGCGGTAGGCAAAGAGGCTTTCACAAGGAGGAGAGATCTGATTAGGGGGACGTTGTGTAGGGATGATAAGAAAGGACTCGTAAAAACTTTGACATGGAGCGTAGCTATTTACGGCACGGAGACGTGTTCACTGAAGCAGGAGGATAGACGTGCACTGGAGGCTTTTGAAAAGTGGGTTTAGATAAGAATGGAGAAGGTGAAATGGACTGAAAGAAAAACAAATGAGGAAGTAGTAGGGATGGTGGTTGAGAAGAGGGGTTTGTTGGGAGATATCCTATGGGGGCAGGAAACATGGATGAAAGGCGTTTTGAGCGGTAGTGGGCTGTTGAAGAAGGTAATAGAGGGGAGAATGTTAGGCAAACGGGGAAAGGGCAGGAACTGGATAGGGATGTTGGACGGGGTGAAGGGAGGAAAGAATTACACAAAGATGAAGAGGGATCTGATGTAGAATAGGTACTGGATTGGGTTTTTGCTAAGAGTCACAAAATATTTATTTTGCTATTAATAGTTGTGTCTTTCCAAAAACCTACCTTATCCGGTAGATTACCTTATAATAATACATGATGTGTTATACCATAATATATGTATTCATTATTGATTCTCCGCCTGTAATACCATAATATTTTGTCAGTCAGGATTCATAAATGCCAAATTTCCAAGCTTTTCCTCAAGGAATTTAATGTAATATGTACGTCTCATGACGGATTATCTATATGTAATTGGGGCTACGAATGACTGAGATATGGCCGTCAGTCTACAATCTTAGTCCTAGGCTTTGATTTAGTACTCGAACCTTCTCTTTTATGACGTTCCCGATTGTTTGCTAATGTTTTTAATTGACTGGACATCCTGTGTCTTCGAGTCTTTGGTATCAATGGGAAATTACATAATTATGTGATACGAAAATAAAATACTGTACCTGTACTTAACATGTTCGGTATGATTTAACATTATTAACCTTAGAAACAGATATTGCATGCTGGTATGTAATACATGCAATGAATGCAGGTATTTTGGTAGGAATCTATCTTTAAAATAATTTTATTTCTTCATCCATCTAGCCGTGACCCGTTTCTTCGTGTTTGATGAATAAATTTCTCCTTTTAAGATCATTATACAACCACATTTTTTTGTTGATTTCGAAACGTTATCGTTTCTCCTGCAATATTTACACGTGTTCCGACTTGGACAATATTAGTTTTAGTCCATCAGAAGTGAATAATTGGGATCTACAATAAGTTTGACTGGAGCGTCTTCAGTGCTGCTACTCAACCGTATAATATTACAAAACATAACAACCGTATAGCAAAAAAGCATAACATCTGTACACAGATAGATGTCTTCATTTCGTTTTTGTTCAATGCAATTATCCAATTATCAATACAATGTGGTATTGCTTAAATAATAGAGATTAGGCTTACATTTTATCAAACGAACGTTATGGAACTTTTGAATTGAATGAAACGTGAAACATGAAATTCAAGATTAAATATATGATGCGTGTTGAATTACCTCATTTTTGCGCGTATTAAGTATTTTATAAGACATCGAAATGTATGTACCCTAAGTTCAAATTTTAATAAGTAGCTCTCATTAGAAGGATGTGAATGCCTATTAAGAGACTTGGCTTAGTGATGCTGGTATATAATAATTATGATTCAGAAAGGTATTATATCCCCATAGTTCTTTAGTGACACAGGAAATTACTGATATCAATAAAGAAATGTTTTTGAGGATGACTTGTCGTTGGATCTGTCTATTGCTCTTTCAGCGTTTAGCACGGTTGTTAGGCCTACCATTAGGTTTTTTTTTCGGTTACTCTTTTCCCTATCTTGGAATGCATGTCATTTGAAAAATGACCGATATTTTAGCTTCAGAGTTACCCTGCTTGTAATTTCTGTATTAGCTCATTAAATTTATAATTACCCAAGAAATGGTTGGAGTTTCGTTGGTTAGGGATCAATTAGCCTTAAAACCAGGTCATTCGTGGTTTCTGCCGTGGATCCAAGTTCTCTCAGGACAATGTTCCCCCATAATCCACGATGCATTACTGACGACCAGTCCATTCCATTCATTAGCGGACTTGGGAGACTATTAAATTGTCTTCGAACTTGGCGCGACGAACAGCTAAGATGATAACAGCCCAGCTGAGCTTTCCCGTTTTTTCCTCAGAAGTAAAATGATTAGTTTCCGTTGGATACGTTATGTAAGGTCGCTGATTTTGTTCCTGGAAAGTAAAAGCTGAGAAAAATATTTCTTAAATAATCAAACTTTCGAGGCAATTTAAAAAAATTTAAATAAAAATAATAATTTAACCTTATGCAAAATGAGCGAGTAGCTTATTTTTAATTACCTCAACAACAAATAATCCGTCCCGTTAAGTATTAATTACAATATTTCTTTTCATGTTTCATTATCTTTTCGAAACTATTCTTTATAAACCATTCATCCTGAACTGTAGTTATTACTAATAAAATTGGAATAAATATACGAAAGTGAATCAGTGTTTGATGGTTCAAATAATTCTATTTATACTCGCTTCCGGTTCTTGGGAGAAAACGTTGAGAATGGGTTAGTTAATTAATTTGTGTTTTTTTATAATTGAGAATGGTTTATTATAATTACCTTGGGTGTTTGAGAGTGGACTACTTTCTTCAAATCGAGTGTATAAAACATCGCCAATTCCATAAATGCTCGTATTTAAACCTTATTAGTTTAGTTCCGCTAGGGAAACATTTTATTTTTCATGTATGTTATTATAATTATATTGCATATCTTTCGACATGTTCGAAGGATACAAAAATATTATTAAGTATAATTATACTGAAGAACCCAAAAAGAAATAGACGAAATGAATTTCTTACTATTTCACGACTTTTTTATTGTGCATACTTGTTTATATCTAGCAGAATTTGTCAGAGCGGGAGGACATCGGTGGGAGAGAAATTAGAGTGGGAAGAATGTAGTAAGTAATAAAAAAGGCTACGGAGAAAGACTACCAGATATGTGTTGGGGAAGCACAGGAGGTCAGGGAATGTGACAGTAATGTTAAAAATACTGGGAAGGTAATCAGATTAAATCTTTACAAATAAGGAAGAAAATAATTAGACTCTATGAATTGTTCCATGTGATTAAGGAAGAAAAAGGTTGAGAGGTTTCCAGGAAGGACTTTGGAAATCCTAATTTTATAGGGAGAAATGACCATAAATACAAGCTGGCTGGAGAGAACAACGATAAAAATTTGCATTTCAACTAAACTATTATTAGCTGGAACAGTCACCCTGCCTATTCCAGCCATTTTTAAGCTATGTAATTAATTTTTTTTCATTTAACAAGTTTATATGCTAAATTCATTAATTAAAAATTTTATGCATAGACATAATGCCCGTCAAATATATTCGCAGTGGGGAATTATATCCATAAATGAAAACTGAATGTATATTACCACCTCGCAAACTACCAACTTGTAACACATTTCTACATAATTTAATACATTGTATTATAATGTAAATGAATTAATTTTTAACACTTCACTTTTCATCTTCTGTCCCTCATTGGTCACTCACCTCCTAATCTTGCAGTTCATGCTGATTATTTCCCTTTCTCACCCTTCTTTAATTTAGTTACTACCAAAAGTCAGCATGTTGAAGATTATTTTCTCTGAATTTTTGGATGTATCCACGAGTGAAATGGAAGACATAGAAGCTTGCGAATATTGATGAGGGAGTGGATGAGAATTAGTAATGGCTCTTTTGGAAGTATTATTAACAATGGTCAGATCCATTATATAAAATATTAATGGCAAAATTGTTGTAGAATTGAATGTACTAGCACTCAACATGTACTTCCGTATTTTTCTCATACTCAACTGATGGATAAAATAAGTGTTAAAAAAATGCTGATTCATATTTAATGAACCGCTGTTAATATGTACGTCAGGATAACACGTGCCATTTATTAGGAAGTTCCCATGCTCTCATATCAATTGTCTCGGGTGAGTCTGCGAAAATGTGCTAGTTAGTTTTTTTAATTGACCTGATGTAACATAAAATCTTAGTTCCAATCTGTATTTATGCAGTTGAGTTGATGGAAAAAGTTAGGTTTCGAAACTCATGATTGCGATTCGACACTTCGTTGAAAATTTGTTGTAAATTCTTGGTTATTCTTTAAGTATCACTTAAAAAGTAACGTCCTTTGTTATTCCGTATTCCTTTCGTGATGTTTTGTGAAGCGGAAGAATCTATGGATTTAATTTTTAACCCGGTTTTCGGTCATTAGAAATCAATTATAATAGAAGCCAAAACTCGATTCGCCGATTTTCTATTTCTCTCAAGTGGAACTTTCTTTCGACAGGTTTCAACTTGATGTCCTCCATCGCACTTGATCCTGAGCATCTTCTTTCTTTTACTGGTAATGTCTGTCATTTATTATGACATAAAGCAATTAAGTTATTCCGTTTCTAGTTTATTTCTTCCTTCAAATATTTCTCTTTGTAAAGATATGCCGTAATTTATTTGACTTACCCACGCAGTTTTCTTCACTAGTCTATTTACATCTTCACTTCCGCATGCATTGATCAATCAGCCCTGGTAATCCATAACTCAAGGATTTTGCTCTACAAGCACTTCAAAACTTTAAAGTACTTTTTCTTTTTTAACCATCCATATTTCGCTGCTGCCAGACAACATATCAAACAGAACATTTAGCCAATCTTTTTCTTAATTTCATTAAATTTCTAACAGGTTTGAGGAGTCCTTTCACATTTTCATAAGTTTTCTTACACATTTATATCCTCCTATCTTCTATCCTCTATCCTTAGTATATCTTCAATCCCGAGTATAAATCTCTAAAGTACTGAAATAATTCACTTAAACAACAGTTTTTCCTTCTATGTGAATAATGGCTGCATTTCTACTTACTTTCAGCACTTTTGCTTTTCCGATATTTATGCTAATCCCGAATATTTTTGCCAATTGTACAAAACTATCCATCGTAAACCATAGTTCCTCTTCTGATTTCACCAGTGCTGCTTGGTCATCTGCATATTTCACAGCCTTTATGTTTTTCTCTTCTCACTTCAACACCTATTTTCATATGATCTTAGTAGTAAGCTCTACGGCATATATATCGAGCAGAGTTGATCAAATAGTCTACAGTTCTTTTTTATTTTTTTATCCTTCGGGTGTAAGTATACCAGTGTTATCCTAAGTCCTCAGCAGCACACTCAGTTAACTCTATTGAATTTCATCTCCCATTTGACAAGGTATACATGTACCTGGTCTGTCCCAAAAAATAAGTAGAAGAAATTAGGGAAAATTTATAACTGATCAAAGTACAAATTATTAAACCCTTCAAAACAACACTCTCGCGCATCAACACACGGATGTCCGTGGCTCACTTCTGGTACACTTCCTGGAAGTCGTCGACAGGATTCTCTTTCAGACCCCTAGTCATGGCCTCTTTGCATAATCCAATGGTCCAAAATGGTACTCAAAGGGATTGTACTTGGTTCGTACTCAAAGACCCATGTCTCGCCACTAGTAAGCATATATTCTAAAAAAAATTCGGGTCATAGTGGTGCAAGAGGTCCAGGGCAAGATTGTCACACAAGCAGCCTTCCGACAGCACCTCGGGGACCATCTTTGCACACCTTTCTCATGACTAAATCTTCTATATGAATGCAATGCACTGTTTTTCTGAATATTGCACTCTTCTGCTAACATCCTGTCACTTGGGGGGTCAATCAGAATTGAGCATATATCTCAATTTTTGCACATATTCATTACACTGTGTTGTTGAAGGCCGTTCAGGGCATTCCTCATCGTCAATCTCCTAATCACCCTACCTGAATAACCTGTGCAAGCAGAAAATCATCACATTTCCATCTCCATAAGCATCCTAATCATGAGCATGGTCTCCGAACCCGATTTTCCGAGCTTAACACACAATTCTATCGCATATCAATACTCAATGGAAAGTGACATTGCCAATTTCCGATGCGTTCCTCAAACTGGGGTTCAATTTAGCAACAATACGCCGGCTGTAACGGCTCACAGACAACTGACGCGGGTCCTGTTGCTTTATCAAGACCTCTCACCATTTTCTCCGCCGCAAATTGTCCCATTCAAGTTGTATGCTTCGCCAAAAAAAATCGTTTTTCTTACTTTTTGGTACACACGATATATACATGGACGTTTTGATTCAAATCTAATATCATTTTGCCTTTCATTCTCAGACTTCTAATCCCGTGTTTCTCTACCTCTCAATAATTCAGACAGGTTTTCACTGATATCTTTCGCAATTTTCTTTCTATTTTCCAAAATAAGAGTTTTTTCCATCTTTTTTAAATGAGTGATAAATATGATTTTTCCTATAACCTTGGCGTTTTTTGTTATGATTATTTTACAAGATAAATAAAGTTACTTTCGTAACTTACTCTTTAGGCCAAATGGCTGAGTCATAGTTTCTCTTGCCTAGATTGGTTAATCTATTAATTGCATTAGATCATCGTACTTTCGAAGCCTCAGTTAGTTATCTATCATAACTCAATGGAATCTTATCCCTGAGATATTTTATCGCCTTCTCCAAATCACGTCTTATTATCTCTGGTCCATTAGTCATCTCTTCATCACAATAACACTGACTTTACAGACCAGCCTTTTAGCCAGATCACCTTGTGAATCATATAAATCCATGATATACCTCATCCATGATTAAATTAACTCTTCTGCGTACGAAGTCATTTTTATTTCAAATTCCCTCTTTGTTTACTGATCTTGGCTCTCTCATTGCCACTGTTAACCGTTCTTTTAGTTTATTTTAATTTTCCTTGTTTTTCCAGTTCTTCTATCTTCTCACATAGTCTCTGAAACCAGATCTCTCTATCCCAATCAGTCTATTACCTTAATTCATGATTGTTTCCTGTAATAACTTCTCCGATCCTCGAAAGAGTCGCTTTTCTACTTTCGTTCATTGTAACTGAGATACTCTTTGCAATGAACTATTCTTTTTCCTTTTAACATCTCCAATTAATTCACCTAAATTATTGATTATTGTTTGAAATGGCATCTGTACCTACTCCTATTTTCTGGAATGAACGTATTGTTTCTACTCATTTTACTTTGTCGAACGTCTGTTTGGAGTATATATAGCAAATCAATCTGATTGTATTCTATATTCCTGTCTATTAGTGTTCTTATCACTAACATGGTATTAAGTCTTCCCTTCGTGTACCCTAACTGATCATCCCCTAAGTTATCATTATTCCTCATATCCTTCCATTGATGATTCAATTTACAACTTTTACTGCTTGCGAAACTTATTTTTCCATAATATTTGAAAAATAGCTGCTTTTCTCTTTTTTTTTTGAGGCGGGAGCTTACATCTCAATGACAAAATTTTCTGCCCAAAATCCTGCACCGCAAGTGCTACGAATCATCTATTTGAAGGAAGAGTTTTTCTGAGATATTCCCATTAAAAACTCTTCCTGCCACTTTTTCCTTAACCCAAAACATTATTTTCTGTCATGTTAAATGTACTCATAATTTTGTTCGATTTTAATTCCTTTAGCGACTTTTAGATCTTCAAATCCGGGACGTGAACCAAAGGTATTTCTATATGCGTCATATTATCTGTATGTATACATTCTGCAATAATTCCCGTCCTTAAAATGGTCGTAAAATTCCAAGTCGCTATTCTATTTGGTTTGGTACTGTTCAGTGTGTTCTTCTATACTTGTGTTGTCGATCCTACTTTGCAAGGATTTTGTGTGGTGGAGACAGTGGCAACCTCAACCTTCCGCTGTCTAGCATGACACACGGCCCCACAACCGGTTACTTGATTGTCAGGACTCATACTTATATTTCTGTCCGTCATTAGTCCGCAGAAGAAATCATTTAGATGTTTATCCGTTGCCTTCCTCAATAGTGCATTGATTGTGACAATATTACTAGCGCGATTGATTAACACCTGAATCAATCCAACAGTTGATTTAATTAATTAGATATCATCTTGAGCTAAACCCAACGCAATTTGCAACTCACAGATCAAGGTACAGGTAATAGTTCCTTTTACTGTCATTCTCTTTGATTTTCATCTTTTTAAACTCTTTCACTGTCTAGCCTTGCTTGCTTCATGCCTTTATCAATTAGATCCTTTGTAAACTCTTTTTTTCTCCAATTCTCCTTTGAGGTTTAGGTGGAGGCTCAATTAATAATTTTTCTGATGCACGTATATTTGATATATTTCCTTCCTACCTACTGGCAGTGCTCTCACCTTTCACTAAAGTGCAATTATTTGCGTTCCAATCCTACATCTTTATCAAATGTTTCCATCAAGGAATACCCACAATTATTTTCTTTAATTCGTAATTATTACCTATTGCCATGTTAGCCATAGAGAAGAAGTTCATCAGTGTACAACGAGTAAACCCATCGAAAACTTACATTCACCTAGTAGGATATTAAAAAGTAAAAAAGTTATAATTCAGCCGATTAACTAGGAGATCTCGAAAAAATAGCAGTTTAGGCAACATAAAAAAATATTCGTCATAAGGAATTGCCGAAGAGAAACTTTATGAAGCTGTATTTATTACAATGAAACGTACTCACACACTCACTCCTTACGTCCCTACTACTTTGAGTGTATTGGTCCAAAATAATTCCGAGACATGTAAGCTGTTCTACCTGCTCTATTTTTTTCCTCCTATTTTAATGTTTAGCTTAGCCTTTTTCTTTCTGTAAAATTTCATACTTTTTGTCTTATTAATATTGATTCTCATCCCATATCTATCGCACTGAACTTCAAATACACTCAGCAATGCTTGCAACCCCTTGGCTAACTGAGCAACTAATGCTTGGTCATCAGCAAACCTAACCGATTTTACGAATTCCCCTCCGACTTTCATTCCTACCTCCAGTTCTTCCCATGCCTCTTTAATCATTTCCTCCACATGTACGTTGAACAGCACCGGTGACAATGGACAACCCTGCCTTACACCTCTTCCTAACACTGCCCATCCGGACTCACCGTTCCCCAATCGCACCTGAGCATGTCTCAGACTTTTCAAAACAGATTTTTCAACATGATAGCTACATTTATTCACATTATACTAGTTCATGAATCTTGAATATTTACTGAAGACTTTTGTTCCTAGCGATTTGCACAGTGATTGGTTTTACACCCTTGTAAACGGTAACGAATCATGTGCGAATCATAATACGTTCACTTCTGAGTTTGCAGTATATCATGGTACGGGTGTCATTTTCATCAATTGTGCCACCTATGGCTTCGCTTGACTATATGGTGTCCGAATAATCATACAGCTTGGGTGAATCTGAGGGTGTCCAGAGACGCGTGCCTAAGAATCGACCCCTGGCGCTCCGGTCATTAGCGCAATTCTTCAGGCAATTACACTCTCGAAAAATACTCTCACTCTCACCAAAGTATAAACTGAATAACAGTCAACAGAAAGAAATAAATACTAATGTATAACGATGATTGAAATATGTATTATTCACTGTAAATATTATGCTATTATCATCCAAAACTTGAATTTGCTGAAGAAACACCTGAAGACGAAGTAGAAACCTCGAAACTAGATCGTACTGAGTTGATTTCTACAGTTTAAAAGCGCAATTATTTTTTCATTAATCCCGTTCAATTGCATCACCTCACGTCTTAAACTTCGCCAACAAGAATTTTTAAATCCTCATAGGATGGAAGTTACCCTTGTGATAGAAAATACAGACCAATAACAGTGAGAAGGCGCCTAGGCTCATGCTTAGCTATGGGATGATCCACTAGAGATTTTGAACGAATTCATAACCCTCATTCGAGGCAGTGGGAACGTTTGTGGTTGCTCACCGTGATGGAAGAAATGAGGTCGACGCCTTCATTGATCGCTCGTGGCACCTGGCGGGAGAACCTTGAGGCGTTAGTAATTCAATGTCGTCCTCGGACTACAGCAATCTCTATGCAGCTTCTACGCGAACTAAGAGAAGACGAGGGATGTTTGAATTTCTCTTTGGCGCGGATAATTTCTATTCTTCGGTTTTGTGTTCCGATTGTTCAGATTTCTTTTATTGAGTGACTTAAAAGTGCATAATGTGAATATGTGTAAGGTGTAATGAGTTTGTAAAGTAAAATGCCCTCATTTGATCCTCTGTACTATTCTGAAAATGAGCTTCATTTTTACTATTCTCAAAACTTCATGTATACGACAAAAATTCTGAAATGCAACTCTAATAGAAGCAAGATCCACTGAAGGACAAAAGATATTGAAGGATGCAGCTATTAAAAATGTATGACTGAAAGTAACTAATAAATATTTTCCTCAAATACTAGATAAACTCTAATGATATATTTGTAAATTGATGCACACAATTATATTCCACTAGAAAGTACAGTCATCAGAATAGAGCAGAGAATAAGTTTGAACAATAAATATTGTTGATGGGAATACCATTTCAATGATCTCTGCCTAATATACTACTCTAGTTAAAATGCTGGTATTTTGGTTTTGGGATATTTAGGACTCCTTCACCTTTAAAAGCAGTTTTTTGTTTGCTATACTCTACTATATATTTATAAACTTGCCGATATTTCATCATTCGCCGGATAAAAATACATTAGATTTGAAAAACTAAATATTTACTGTTTATATTTAAATATTGCTTTAATGATATTGATTGCCAAGTTAGAAAATTTGAATGTCAGTATCAAATGTAAATGAAGTACTTATTGATAATTGGAAAAAAATTTATATACTATATTATTATATATTTTGTAGCATAAAGATTTTGTTATACACAGAAACATACTCAAGGGTTTGTTGGCTATTTTTTTGGCATCGTCTCATTTAAATTCCTTCTAATATTTTGCCAAATAAAAATTTTAAAATTATGATACTCAGTTACTTTCGGGTAACATAATTCATATTTGGCAGTATTAAAGGCAAAATGTGTTTTCTTATCACATGTTAGGGTTTTTTTGTGAAATCTGTAATTTTCTGCTCCTTAGTAGAGTATTTTAGATGCATGGAAGTGCATTAGAAAGGATAAACTTGGTTTCTTACGGCCTTTCTTTAGACATACTACATTAAATAATATTTTTTTAAGTCGTAAAGGGTTTTTAAACCGTTACGTTTTAAAGAAATACTATTTATAATAATAATCCCGAAGTACAGTAGTTACTTGATCCAGGAGTTTATTTATCTTCTCAGTTCTTTGCTTATGATATTCAGTAATATATATCGCCTCATCTACGTCCTAAAGCTACACAATGGCTGCAATAGATTTGTCTTGCTCAAAGCCAAGCAACGGGGAAAGGGATTGGGAAAGGGCAATGATATGAATCCGAAGTGTTATGTGTATTATAGTAACTAGACGTAGTCAACATTATCAACATCTTGATGACTTCCTCCGCAAAGAGCACTTCATTTACCTTTCTATTTAAGATCAGTAGTGTACATAATATTGTGCATTTTCCACAATTTTATTTCAGGGCGAGAGTATGTATTTCACTGGAATCCATCATATTTATGTGTGAAACCGGGTATGCGCATGTGGTGCGTGTAAAGCCAAGGAAAAGAGAAACGCTGACCATAACATTTTAAAAACGTTTTAAATTTATTTTCCCCACGGTTTAATCTATTCCAGGCATTACCCATGATTCGTACTTAAATTAGCCACTGATTGAGTCCTTGTTACGTAGAAAATCAAAGACATAGAAAGAAAATTACAAAATAAAATACATATTGTCATGTTCACTTTTGTTATTTCCGTGCCACATATTTCAACCATTGAATCGTACTTGTGTGTATTATATGTACATACACAACGAAACCGTTGAGACACGAAGTGCAGTAATGAAAGAAAGAGCACAGAACGACATTGTATTGAAGTTCTTCCACGGTATCACAAAAGAAGATATTCTTTTTATAAATAAATGGCTTATGCAACACATTTCCAGGTAAATATCGGTTGAGTTTGCCTAGTGGGAATAGGTCCTTAAATACTGTGGGTCAAGGTAAACATTCTTTTCTTGTAAATCACGTCTGTAGCGGATATTATTTCTACTCATATAGTATAGCTAGATGTGAAAGTAGAAAACTCTTGAAGACAGTGCGGGGAAGAACTTCATCATTTCTTTCTGAAATATTTACTACTTCACAAGTATTACTTGAATAATATATCATTCAATACGATTTTTGATACTGATATTTTTATATATGAATATTTATTTTTAACAATACATACTATAACGTTATATTTTAATAACATTTATATTAAGTTAGAAAAGTGTAATTTTATCCTTCGGTATGTGGGAATCTGCGCATTCATCTTCCATGAATTTACGGCGGAAAGCATTTGGGGCATATTGTTTCGTTGAATGACATGGAGAATCCCGAAATCTTTGAAAAGCGTATCAATCGAAGTTCTCGCTCTCATGATGCCTTCGGAAGAAAATATTCTGTGGATATTCCACGCTGAAACTTGATCGCAAAATGTAGCACAGTGGCCAGCTCAATCCCGGAACATGATGGTCCACTTAAATTTCTCGAGTTGGCAAATATAATTTTGAAATTTGTATTGATCTTCGATTTGGTGAAGATATAACAATTGTAATGCCGTTTGGCGCTACGTTATTGAAGCTTCAGTAAGTTATTTAGGTAAGGAAGGCATTTTTAGTGGGAGATATTGGCAAAGGGGTGTCTTCAGCCAAGGCATATACTTTGCGGGCGACAAATTCGATTAAGCTATATCCGTCGAAGTTATTAAATCAGTCCTGTCTTATTTGATCATACCTTGTATGAATATCAAAATCATTGTGAATTCTAAAATAAAACAATGAGAAACATCGGCCTTAAGCACAAGCTAGGCGTCAGATATTTCAATAAAAGCCTCCAGATACGATAAGCAGAATTAACCCACTCCATCAGGACTATTGTTGGCGCTATTGTCTTAACATTAACTGCTGAAAAATTATATAATACCGAAATTAATATCTTTTACAACCATCCTGGATCCTTATCCAATGGCCCTTCTGAAGGTGCCAGCTTATGTTATTCACTTGTACTTATCCCGGTAAAATTGCTATATATGCAGAATTTTTTGACAAAAAGAATAATCATATACTTTTTGTCATTAAGGCGCTTCTACAAAACGTTAACACATGTTAGTGCATCATCAGATTTGACTACTTGATTCAGTAGTAGTAACGAAAGATGAAATTTCCAATATAAATAATTGTAAAAAAAACTTCCATCATTCCTTTGTTCATCTCCATAGGTAAGATCATAATCACTTTGTATGATTCGCCGTTAAATTCGTTTTTAATTGTGATAAGGTGTTTTAAATTTGTGAATTTTTACTACCCCAAATTAAAATTCTATTACTCACATTATCTACAATTAAGCCATAATGAAGCATGAGCTTAACATTTTAGTGGTAATAATTTCCTTAATTTAAAGAAATAGTGCTTCATTGACTTACTATTTAGCTTCTAAGTATGGCAGCCAATTCTTACGTTATCTAGAAAAAAATACAAAGATATTTATGGCTTCTCCATTTTTTGTAAATTATGGCAGTCATATTTATAACGTTTTTATTTGGTATTCACGTGTAAACATGGTCGAGTGGATATTTAATTTTCACAATTACTCTGTTCACAGGCAGATATGAAATGTACGTACATAGTTTCTGATTTTTAAAAGTTATCATCGGGTTATTAAAAACTCTGAAACTCTGTGCATTTTAAACCTGTTAACAGAGGAGTGACTATGAACAGATGCGAGTGGGAGACGGGGAACCCGGATGGGCAATGCTAAGAAGATAAATAAGTCAGGGTTGGCGATTATCATCTGTGCTGTTCAACGTAAATGCGAAAGAATAATTAAAGAGGCATGGAAAGAACAAGAGATAGGAATGAAAGCCGCTTGTTGCTAAATTCATAAAATCAGTTAGATTTGTTGATGACCAAGCTTTATTTTGTCAGTCAGTCAAGGGTTTGCAAGCTTTGCTAAGTTTATTGGAAATTCAGGGCGATAGATATTGGATGAAGTTAGCGAGATATTCGTTATAACAGCTATGGCACCGAACAGATTTCCTCGGTCGTCATTTCGGGAGTCCTTGCAAAGCAAAAGAGACTGCGACAGCAGGCGCACAAAAGATGCTGAAAATGAAAAAAATTAGTTGGAATAGGAACTTGGTATATTAGCACAATCATGAGGGCAAGAATATTGGAGAGTATAAAGAGAGTGATGGAGAGAGAAAATATAAATATTTTATGGCTGTTGAGGTGAAATGGAGGGAATACTGGAGTAATCGTTATGTTGTAATACACAACAGAGTGGAATTGCAAAAGGTAGGGTTGGTAAGATTATTAAACGAAAGAGAATAGGAAGAAGTGTACTAAACTTAGATCAAGTGACAAAGAGAATATTATTAGTACAATTAGAAGCTGAACTAAAGAACTTGATCATTGGTAAGGTATACATATTAACGAGCAATTAGAGGGAGGAAGAAGTTGGCGGGGTATTCAATCGGTTAAAGGACATTATTACGGGTGCTTTTGGAGGGAAACATTTGATAGTGATGGGGGATATGACCGCGACGGTCGGATTAGGAAAAAAAAGGCAGTGACATAGGGGACTTCGTTCAGGAAAAAGAAATGAGCATGGTTTACAGGCAAAAAAGCACTGCAGTAGAAAGGATTTCTTCATAAAAACACTTGCTTTAAACGCCACAATAGGCGTAGGTATACATAAAAATATACGGGAATTCAGAGAAATACAAGTTAAACCATTTTATTGGTAAGGCACAGGTTTGGAAGAGCCTAATTAATTCTCAGAGCTTACGGATGCGAATTCAGGAAATATTTAATAATAAGGAAATGTAACACCCGATTCTGGAGGATAAAATATGGATGGAGGTTGGAAAAACTGGGACGATTAGAAGGATGGTTTTAGTGGGTGCTCCTGGTTGGAAACATTTGATAGTAATAGGGGATGTGAACGTGACGGTAGGAATAAGAAAAGATTTATGTGAGTTTGGGGACTGCTGTTATGGAAAAGACGCGGGGTGAAAGCAATTGAGTACCACACGATGCATGGGTTATTCACAATGATCACTTGGTTTATATCCCCAAAAACTGTAGGAATACGATATCTGGATTCCCGGGTATTCGAGAAGATATCAGTTAAATTATATTATGGTTCGTCACAGATTTATGAGCGGTGATCAATTCGTACAATTATCTGGGAGCGGATGCGGACTCAGATCACAATTGATTAATTATGAAGTGTATCGTCGGATTCATAGTGAGAAAGCAGGAAATCCTGTTGAGGAAATGAAATGAAGAAGCAATAATTGGAACGAAAAGCAAGGTGTAGCTAGGTGTGGAGGAAATCATGGGTGAGGGAAGGGAGATTTTTACTATAGATGGAAAATGGGAACATATAACACACTAAAAAAAGGGATATTAAAAGCCGCAAAAACTCTAGAAGCTATTGATAGGATAAGGAGAGAGAAACAATGGCCAGCATACAAAATTACCAGGAAGATAGATGAGAGGAGGAAATGGAAGAAAATAAGTACAGAGGGGGTAGAAGGAAGAATAAACAGTAAAATAAAACTAAGGCGGAAAACAGAGCGAAATAAAGTAGCTGGAAGACTTTGTGTGAGAACATGGAAAGTTTAAACAGGGAGGTTTATATTGGTAAAAGAAAGAAGGGTGAAAGCACTGTTCGGAAGAAAGAAGGAAAAATCCGTACCTTTAATCAAAGATAAGTTTGAAAAACTCTTAATCGATCTAGGGAAGATTCAAAAGAGATGGAAGGAATATATAGCGAAACTTTATGATGCATAAGTTTGACTAGCAAGCTAAGACATAAAAAAAGGATATGATGCAGATAAGGATAGCTTATGTCCACATTTACTCGATGGCAAGATAGAGAGGGGGATTAATTAATGATATCAAAAGGCCGTGGAGATAAACAAAACTCCAGCGGAACTACATAAAGATTTAAGAGTTTGTAGGAGGAATTGGTTTTATGGACTAATTCATAGTATTTGAAGGGAGAAATTTGGTCTAAAGTTTCCGCCAGATCAGTTTTAGTTCCTGTCAAAAAAATAAAATGAAATATTAATATAAGAGAGGTAAAATTAGAGCAAGTGGAACGGTTTATGTGTCTCGGAGGTGTTTTGGACCAACATGGCCAAAGTAGTAGGAACTTAAGGAGAAGAATTGCACTAGGCAAAGAGGCTTTCACAAGTAGGAGTGAGTTGTGAGACAGGGGCATTGAGTAAGGATGTTAAGAAAAGGCTCGCCAAAACTTTGATATATAGTAGATGGTAGTTATGTGTGGCATGGTCATTGAAGCAGGATGATGGGCGTAGGTGAAATTGACTAATAGATGCACAGGCATTTTGCCGGATGCAGATCATGTAGCCGTTAGTATAGTTGGGAATATTTCCACTCCAGGAGTACACGATGTTATGACGAATTTAAGAAGCAGAATTGAGGATATACAATATAAAATTTATTTATCAGTTGTTAATATAGCCAAAGCTTGCTTTTTCCTTTGAATAGATGAAAAAGTATATGTTTTAATAAAACGAACGAGAAAACAAGGAATAACGGATGGTGATTGAGATCATACCTGTATAATGCAGTAAAACAAAGAAAATTGATTACTACAAGATCACTGTTATACTGGCACTAATGTGGAATGTGTAACAAGGAAAGGATAGGACAAGTGATATGTGAATGCTAGAAATCGATTTGGACATTTTTTGGGAGCCATTAAAAAAGAGCTCAATTGGAGATTACAAGATGTACTTTTGTAAGAGGTCATTAGCACGAGTTATGTGGGATGAGATACGAAAGAAGAAACTAAGAAATAGTATATTAGATCGGAATTTGCTGTCTAAGAAAAAGAAGAAGGTTGTCTTGGGGTATTCCATAGGTGTTCAAAGACAAATTTTAACTTTGGACCATTTACATGATCTTTGAGAATATAGAGTTGAGGAGATCACATCCGTGTGCTGGTACAGTATGCGAATACACACTTCACTAAGCATTAAAAAATGCTATGGCCATTTCCCAGCTGAAGCTACCGCTTCGCCTTTTTTGGTATAAACGTTCCCAGAGAGTTCCTTAAGGAGCTTTGATGCTCGCCCTAGGTATCAAAATAATATAGCTAAGTTTCTTATGCAGTAAAGCCCCCGAAAAAACTTATCTTTCTGTAAAATCTGCTTCAATTGCGACTCAACCTGAAAGCTAATGTCCTTAAATTTGGATGTGTGCTATCTAGGGATCCTTGATGTACAAACACGTCTCTTGTGAAATTTGTGTGTGGCACCAGTGAAATTTTCAATATTCTTGATAGTATTCTTAATATTATTCGAAGATCTTCTCTCGCATATAAATTGCAGGTTCAGGTGTGATATTTCATAATAGCAGAGACGAGGACTATTACAATGTTCCACTTAATATATTAAGTTGAAACTTGTAATATTCTTCTTCCCTATTATATTCTCTCGTATTGGCAGTGGTGATGTTAATATTTACCGCTCTACTTTAAGAGCATTGATTCGAGTTTTAGATCCACCTTCGTTTGATATTGATTCTCTCCCCTGTTAAACCTCTTTTAACCATCCTCCTGCTGCACTCTAGAGGAGAACTAACTGTCGACAAGAATAATATGTTCCAAGAAATTGTGGGAGATGCCGTGTCAGTAACTTTTAACGGGGTCATCCACTAAATGTGCGTTACAATGCAACGATTTCTGAGTGTTAAAATCATTTGCCTTGACCGGGAATCGAACCCTCGATGTTCAGCCATGTGTTTTAACCAGTTAAGCTATCCTCTTACACTCCGAGACTATTGTACGATTTCGTAGGACGTGTCTTATGATTTGTTCAGGGAAAAGCAAAATCTCAATGCAGCCGTCTCGTGTCATCTCTATAGTTTCCTTCGGAGAATTCAACATCATGTCTTCGCTACCTATAAGCGTCCGTTGCTCGTGTTTAGCAAATCATGTTGCAAAATTAATCTTTTTTGGAAATATGAGTTAATTATGAGAATATGAAATATATGAAAACTCGATTGAACAGTCGTCGTCTTTTTTTTGCAAAAATATTTTTTGTCGCCTTTTTTTAACAATTGCATGGGTTATCAAACTGGTTATTTTTTATACAGCTCTGTTATATTTTTTGTTACCAATTTATTGTACCTTTCCTTCATGGGTCATTCTGTGTTCCATCACCTGCTCGTTCTAATTAATCCTTGCCCCTCTCCTGCACCTCTTCTCTTCATTAGTTTCTTCCTTATTATCTTTGGTAAAATAAGCGAATGTGCCCAATTAGTTCACCTCTATTTCTTGCCTTCCATCGGCTTCTATGGATAAACTCATTTATTTAAATGCACGTAATAAGTCATAATGAATCACGCTATAAAAATAAAAAAAGTATTATCGTAACTATTTAAAGTAATCAGCTGCACAGCAAAGTGAACGTTACGTTCCGCCAAATATAAATGAAAGGTGTTTGTGGAATTTAATATGTTAAAAAGCCTTAGAAGAATGGAATTAAAAATGGCAATACTCATAAGAAATTGAGAATTACGACCAGTTTAAATTACACTGAATGCATTCGCAGTGATAATAATGAGGATAAAAGAAACTTTAAAAATAAAAACTTGTTAAAATGCGGGACAAATTCGCAAAAGATAATATCCGAGATAATATCTTTGATTTTTACCAACAATTTAAATGTAACTATGAGGGCACCAAGCATAAGCAAATAATGCTAAAAATATTCAATTTATGAAATACTTGTAATTTATTTTGATTAGCATTAAAATTGGTCAACACCAAACTAAAGCGAGTGTCTTAAAAATTTAATCGCCGCATAAAAAAAACTACTTTCTTAATTTTTTCCATGATCTTTCTAATTAGTGAACTCCCATGTGCATCACGAGTGCGTCTGCTCGAGCTGCGCCAAAAATTACCTCTCCCCCTACGTAACCATTAGCATTCATCTTTGTTCTTTTATTGACGATCCAAGTCCCAACTTAGTCTTACTTTTTTTATGTATACCTAAGCCTATTGCGGCGTTTAAACGAAGTGTTTTTTCATGAAGAACTCCTGTCTACTGCAGAACTTTTTTTCTTTTACGCCGTGTTAATTTCTTTTTCCTGAACGCAGTCCAGATATCCAGATATCGTATTCCTACAGTTTTAGGGGATATAAACCAAGTGATCATTGTGAATAACCCATGCATCGTGTGGTACTCAATTGCTTTCACCCCGCGTCTTTTCCATAACAGCAATCCCCAAACTCACATAAATATTTTCCTATTCCTACCGTCACGTTCACATCCCCTATTACTATCAAATGTTTCCAACCAGGCGCACCCACTAAAATCATTCTTCTAATCGTCCCAGTTAATGTTTCTACGTTCCAGTTTTTTCACCATCCATCCATATTTTATCCTCCAGAATCGGGTGTTACATTTCCTTATTATTAAATATTTCCTGAATTTGCATCCGTAAGCTCTGAGAATTACTCGTAATTAGGCTCTTCCAAACCTGTGCCTTATCATAAAATGGTTTAACTTGTATTTCTCTAAATTCCCGTATATTTTTTAAGTATACCTACGCCTATTGTGGCGTTTAAACCAAGTGTTTTTTATGAAGAAATCCTTTCTACTGTAGTGCTTTTTTTCTTTAACGTCGTGTTAATTTCTTTTTCCTGAACGCAGTCCCCTACGTCAATGGCTTTTTATCCTACTCCAATCGTCACGGTCATATCCCCCATCACTATCAAATGTTTCCCTCCAAAAGCACCCGTAATAATGTCCGTTAACCGATTGAATACCCCGCCGACGTCTTCCTCCCTCTAATTGCTCGTTAATATGTATACCTGACCAATGATCAAGTTGGTTAGTTCAGCTTCTAATTGGACTAATAATATTCTGTTTGTCACTTTATCTAAATTTAGGACACTTCTTCCTATTCCCTTTCGTTTAATAATCTTGCCAACCCTCCCTTTTTCAATTCCACTCTGTTGTGTATTACACTATGAAGATTACTCCCGTAATTCCTACTATCCTTCCATCTCAATTCGCACAGTCCTAAAGTATCTGTATTTCCTATATTCATCTCTCGCTTTTTATTTTCCATTCTCCCGTCCTTAACATGGTGTTAGCTAACATTCCAAGTCCATTTTCTGACCAGATCGGACTTTTCTATTTTCTATGCTACATCTGATACCGACTCCCCCTTTGAAAAAATCAAATTTCTTGTATTTACAAAAATAATGTCCTGCAGTAGCCTTCAATTCTCTTTGAATAAGAATACTGAAGTGGCTGTTCCGGGGTAGGTTTTAATATAACTTGGAAATGCGAACTTTGGCTAAGAATGACAGGACAATGATACAAGCCTTCGAGTTTGAGTTAAGAGGGGAATATCAAATATTAATTGAAATGGGAAATGAAATTAGAAGATATGGAGGAAATGGATAAAGTAAGAAATGAGGAGGTCCTGAAGAGACTAACGAGAAAAGAGCATTCATTATCTTCATTAACAAAAGCAAAAGAATTTCGATAAGCCACCAAAGAAGGAGGATCTGTTTATTACCAAAAGACAAAAGCTACAGTAGAAGGAAGTGTGAAAAGAAGAAGGAGAAGGTTGAAAATGACAGATAATTTGAATAATGGACAAACAAACGGAGAGATGAAGTGAAGGGCAGATGTAATTGTATGAAGAAGTATCTATGTATGTATCTATATGTATGTATATATATACATATGTATATATATGTATATATACATATATATGTGTGTATATATATATACATATAAAACTTAGACAGTAACACACAGCACGAGAACACATAAAAAGAACACTCACAATAATATCTTGATAATTTCGACGGACTCGAGCTCCTTCTTCTTCGGAAAATAGGATATGACTGACTATATATATATATATATATATATATATATATATATATATATACGTTTCGACGGCACGGCCGTCGTCATCAGAACGGCCGTGCCCTCGAAACGTAAATATCCATTGTAAGTGTCCTTCTTTTATGTTTCTGTGTGTGTAATATTTATTATCTTACTGTTTGTGTGTTTGTGCGTCGCTGGAGAGCGTCATTTTCAAGATTATACATACTTTTGGCTGATATAGCCGATAAACTTTCTATTCGCCTTCATTTTGTCTGCTGTTCCTGTTGTCTGCCGTCGCATCGTGGCCGTGAGTGTTCTATCCTCTTTCCTTCACCACTGTTTCCTTTTTTTCTCAACTCTTTATATTCCTTGCCTTTCCAATGAATTACCCTAACCCATTCCAACATTGGCTGCGCCATTTCCGCATTCATGCTTATATATATATATATATATATATATATATATATATATATATATATATATATATATATATATATATAGGGTCACTGGGTCTCGAACTCACCTATATATATACATATATATATATATATATATATATATATATATATATATATATATATATATATATATATATATATATATATATATATAGGGTCACTGGGTCTCGAACTCACCTACCTACCTCCTCTTGAGAAAGGCGGTTGGACCACCGAAAATTAGTAAATTTTAACCAGTCAAGGAATTGTTACATCACTCATTAATTTTTCTCACCTAAGGATCGAAGAACGTGGTTATACGATGTAGGGGAGCAGTTCGATTGGTCGTTCACGATTCGTCAGCGCATACGGTATACGACGTCTCAGAGAATAAATCATCCATGTGCGAATTTAAAAATGGAAATTGTCGTTTTCTTTCGGTACATTTATTTTTACATACCCGTATGTAAGCCCAGAATAATCTCCACCAGAAATAATTTTTTTTAACTACTAAATGTGGCAAGATGATTGCATTAACTTTTCAGTGTGAACTCAGCGCAGGTCACTTCCGTACGTTTCGTGGGTGCCTTGTAAATAATTTCCGTTTATCATTGGCTTATGGTTTGTCAGATTATGTAAAATTAATTAAGTACTTATAAGCATAATTTTCCCTTAAACTTGTGAAGACGCTAGTTGCTGATCTCCCAACCGTCTAACCGTAGGTGTCAGTCCTTTGTTTTAAATATTGACTTTTAGACAGTGCACGTATGTAACGTTTCACCATACATATACCTGATTAAGCCCTTTTCCGTAGAGTCTGCCCGGCCGGGTGAGGCCTTTGAAATGCTAATGTATTGATGTTCGTCACGGTGTTGTATTTTGACCGGATCACTGTTAATCTTCGTCAGCTCGCCGGGGGAGATTCAGTGGGGAGGCGATGAGGGATCGAACAGGGGGACGTGGCGCGGTGGGAAAAGCGACGGTTTCCCCTCTTATTAAATAAAACGACTTCTTTTCGAAGAGGCTGTTACCGTTACGGCCGCCTCATCTAATTTGAGAGCGAGGGGAGCTTGAGAGCGGGGCGACGCTCGCATTAGCACACATCGGGAAACAGTTAAAAGGGGGCGGGGAGCACTCGGGAAAGAGGGAGGCCCACTTTCCAAGAGATGGAGGGGGTGGGTGACGCTGTTGCGTGCGCGTGCTCTCTAGCTCCCGTCATCCCTTCCGTCTCCTCCCTTCTCCCCTTGCTGGGAGACGGACGTCCAGGGACGGGCGCCCACCCTTAACGCACCCACACCCCCCCTCCTCCTCTCCCCCTTTGCAGACCGGTGATTCATGCATGTCTTTAATTCAACACATTTTCTTCTGTATCACTCATTACTCCGTTTCCCCATATAGGCGACTACTGACTACTGAGAAGTTGGCGATCGTTGACACCCTGCATTCCGTTGAAATTGGGCATTATCAATTAAATGAATTGCGAAAAACTGTATTTACTGTTTAGGGAATTCGATCTAGTTATTTAACATCCTATGTATCTGACGAATTTCTACTCTTAGGATTTCATCCTGTAATAAATCATTTGATAGTGTACTGGAATTCCCAAAGTAGTGTTGATTTTCGTTTCCAACATGCAAACCAGGTTCGTATTAGTACCTTGACCATGTAAAATAAAGGAACTCGTGTACGTTTTTTTATTTATATACTAAATGTTGTCGTCATCTCTGTAAGCAACAAACATGTTGATTACATGCTTAATTTTCCCATACACTCGTAACTTTGATTACAATTAGCTTAGATTCGGTATTTTTTTAAAATGATTTATAAATATGACTCGGTCGCCCTGTCGTTGGTCACCGTCCTATTTCATGCCACTCGAGGTAAAAAATAGAACTCATATGAATCACGTATTGCACAGTTTTTATCTATGACATGGACATGTTACTTTAAGTTTGGAATGGTAGGTTAATTATTCAGTGAGTACCTATGCCTGCAAATAATTTTACGAAACATGTTGAAAATCTACTTGTATCATGTCAACAGAAATATAAATTGTGTTTAGGTATGTTGCTGTACAAGTAATACTTGTGTACAAGTAATTATAATGTGCGATTATGGCTATTCATCCAATTTTAATATACCAATGGCAGCAGCAAACCAACGTGAATTACCAGCAAATACAATATTTCCCCACAGTGAAGCAAATTCCTGATACACTGATACCCTGATTTAAGAGTTGTACACCTACCTTATAGAAAGTGAAAGCACTTTGATGTGATGTAGTGGAGCAGTGGGAATGGGTAAATTAAATCTAATGCCTTTGGTTTCATATTCACAGATGTTTTATTAAACATGTACACTGATTGGAAACAATATGGACTATTTGCGAATATCTTAAAACCATATTCGCGATTTAAAATTGATAAATCAATCACTCCGCCACTCGTTAAGTGGCTTTCATAATTCAGCAATAAATTACAATAATAACAATATTAAAATAATATAAACGAAGACACAAGGATAAAGGAAACCAAACTTGGAATATTTAAGCTAATTCGAAGTTTGGAACTCTCGAGTCAACAGTTGGGGAGTCTATGTACAATGCGTGTTCATGGGATGATGTGATGCTGCTTTAATAGAAGTGGTGAACTAGAAGTGAAGTAAACCACAGCTCCGTATCTTATTATATCGTATCTAGTTCGGAGGTCGTTAAGCAATAGAACGTCCATGGAATTAGCTATAGCCGGTCATTTTTAATGTCGAGGTTAAATGTCTACCATTATGCTAATTGGAGTTGCTCGCTTGAAGTAGTCAGGAAACTTAAGCAAAGTCGTAGGAAAGCAAAAAGGAAAGAACAGTCTGAAAGCGTTAAGAGGTTTTAAAAGACGTTTTGGCGAAGGAAAGAGAAAAGCTTATAACCCTTTTAAAGACCGAATTGATTCTAATGATTTTTTTGGTTCATTTACGAAATACCCGTAAGGTCCGTCTGAAAGCAGGTCATTCATCGTATTTTGATCTCAGAGAAATCGTCCCAGCATACCTAAGTGTTTTTTTTAGAATTATAAAAGCGTAAGGTGGTTAAGTGGAAACAATAATTGGAAACAATGCAATAAATACTGATGATGAGATTAAATTAACGTGAAACGTGGTATGCAAGTAGCTACAACATTGCTGTAAATAAATATGCAACATAAATTAAATAAGCTGTTTTCACTTTTTTCATTTCGGAAATAAAATCGTCCATGGTATTGGAGAGTGTAAGAAAAATGAAAGCGGGTGTTAACATTAGCTGCGAATGACTTGTTTTGCAAAAAGAGCCCCCACCCTCTGGGTTCGCGCATCCGAGTCAAAGCGGCGGGTGGGCGAGGGGGGAGTTAGAAAAGGTGACCAGCTCGGCCTGCGAAAGAGCGGAATATCGTGGCCGCGGAGGAAGGGAGAGAGGAGCGTGGGGTCATTTCACGAGGGCCGGGAATGGTAGGGGTTCGGCTGGGGTCACGTCGTTGAGCAGCTGGTGCTGGGAGAAGAGAGAACGGGCCGACATTCGAAGCGTTCGTGTCCACTCCGACCTTGTCACTGAGCACAAAAGGGGAGCGACATAAAAGACCCGCGGGACGCACCCATGGTAAGTCTCACGGGCCGCACAACCCGCCCCAGGATCGATGCGATTCGAGATAGGAGAGACGAGAGGAGGTTGTTTGAGCAGCGGGGAAGGTAAAATGGAAGTCAAAAGTAGGGAGACGTTAATGAGAGAGTGCGCGCTCAGGGACTTAGCGGCCCATCTGGTCGGCGTGTGCTCGGTACGCGAGATTCTGCGAATGCTCCTCGATGGATCGGCGGTCGCCGGCCCAAACGCCTCCGCTGCCACCTCCGAAACCTCCGAAGCCGAGTCCGCTGCCGCCGAAACCGCCACCGCCGCCATGGTGGTCATGATGTGAGGGAGGTGGTCGGGAGGCGAAAAGCTTCTTGAGGGCGATGACTCCGGCCAGGAGGAGGGCGACCTTGCTCACGATGAGGGCCTTGCCGGCCAGCAAGAAGAGGAAGACGATGGCGAGGGGGATCATGGCCGCCAGCTTGGCCACCACTCCGGCAATCAGCATTCCACCCATTTTCTTGATCTTGCCACGACCTGCATCAATGAGAATAAGTTGCGTTATTCCGGGACAAAGAATTCAGTCATAATCCAGCGAATGTTCTTTGGTATTTCCAGCGATATATGCTATGCGGGCAAGCCAAATAAATGTCTAAACAATGTTGCAAAATACGTTTTTTTCTTTCTTGGAAGTTCCACTGAATAATATTTCAAAATGTTTCGTACCCAATTGCGGGTCATTTGGAAATGAGTGAACACCCCTCCATTTTGTATAACTTGTCGTGGATTGAAAGAAAAAATTTACACGTGATCGATAACTACGTAATCCAAATTAATATCAATTGAAGCGTTTAGAAAAGGTAGAATGAGACGAATAAATGACACTGATCCTTGCGTTAACTTTACTAAAATGAAAACATTTATTGCAAGTATTACGGAAAATGATGAGAAAAATAAGCCAATCATATCACCGAATTTATAAATAAATAATAATTCTTCAAATATCATTTTGTTTTCTTTAACTAGTGCAGGGAAATTTAGTATATGTTTATGGTCTCTCATGCAATGAACATCTAAATTTTCTCCGAATTGTTTAATTACACGGAATGAGTAAAAAATCTCTGTGAAAGGAAAAATTTTTTCTGTGTTATATCTGAAAAATCGATATGTTTCATTTTCCGTTGTTTGCAAATGTAGCCAACACAATACAAATATATTGCCGCCTGTACCATGCTCTCAACAAGAAGCCAGCATTTTATCCGTAAGTGCTTCATACTTGGTCAAGAAAAGATGCTGATTGTGTTAGAATCTTCTCTGAAGAGTCGATGAAAGGGAACATTCTCTTTGTCTGCTGGGGCTTTACTGTACAATTTACCTTAGTCATGCAGGGAGAAATACTGAGATAGTAAAATTTGAAGTAAACAAGGCTTGTGCTAGTGTGTGTTCCTTATTTCTCCCCTTACTAGAAACCTTGTTTTATTTCCTCCCCTTACTACATAGTACCAGTCAAGTTTACGGTCTTGGCTTTCTCGTTTTCATTGATTCACGACCGTAGCTACAATCATTCTATATTTACAAAGATGGCTTGTTCCCTTAATACCATTAAGTGATTGAAGCGTTAAAATCAATTGTTCGTCGATTAATGAAAACGATTTTGTGTGAATTAAATGGATCCCAGCCATTTTGTCTGAATTATGTCATATTATTAGTTCCTAATTCAAAACTTGTTGGTATTGGCTGGCTACCATTTCATGTGACTAAATGATGACGCCTAAATGATCAACAATGCTTATTGAGTTTGACCACAGATTTCCGCTATAAAGATGAGGATAATGTTTTCAAAGGATAACTGGAGAAAGGAGCACGAATCTGAGAAAGCGCGTAAACCCCAAAATGTTCGCTCTTGATGACATCCATTAGTGTTAGCTTCAAGGTCGGTTGTCTTTTTACGGTCTCGTGATTCCAAGAGAGACATCGTAGGATCAAAGAGGCCTTGGAGATTAGGGGCCAGTGCAGGCGTGAAATTGCGTTTATGATCACTCTTCCGCCCACCCCGTCCCGGATGGAGCGGGGCAAGGGAATGGGGACCGGGCCGCCCCAAATTGAGCCGGCCCGGCCTCCTCCCCTGCAGCCCTTCCGCTACCCCGAGCAACCTCTCCCCCGCCCTTTCTCCCCACACCAATACTCCCGCCCCTCGGCGAGGGGCGGGGATTAGAGAAGAAGCAGGGTGTATGCAATTGCTTGGGATAATGTGGCCTCTGTTCCGAATGTGTGGTCCCTTGGTGGAAATGGAACGAACCGTTTGGTAATTTAGAGGGTTTTTAAATTTTGGGTTCTCAGTAGTAGGGCGTGAGAAGAGAGGAATTCAGGTGGGACGGAGTTTTGGACTAAACGGAATGGATGTCTGTGCATACTAAACAGAAAGTTGAGGCGAGGATTGGTGTGGTTTCAATGCTAATGGATTCAGTGAAAGGGTGCCGTGTAAATTAGAAGATTATGGCGCATATTGTAAAGAGAAGGAAATGTCGAAAATAGTCTCCAAAACACTGTTGTGAAACGACATTATTCGGTAGAAAAATATAAGTGTTTTACTCGTAAATTCTGTGGACATATTTCCTGAGTTCCGACCACCAAAGTTCAATGAGCCCGATTCACATTTCATTTTCTCTAGTCTGAACCCTAGTCTTCGCTCAAACTGATTTTGTTCGAGTAGAGTACTTTATTCCAACTACTAAAGCCAAAGTGTAGGAAAATAAATAATATCTCGAATATATTAAGTATTTGTGTGTGTATACTTATGTATTAACATATATATGTATGTGAAGAGGGATCTGATGTAGATTAGGTTGCTGGATTGGGTTTGGTTTGGAGTTACAAAATGTTTATTTGATAGTTGTGTCCATCCAAAAACCTACCTTAACCGGTATATTACCTAATAATAAAAATAATATATGTATGTATATTGGTATATATATGTTTATATATATGCATATATATATATATATAACGACCTGACGAGTCTGACCTGAAGAAGACCTCGGAGTAGGCCGAAAGTTCAAGCAATCTACAATGTTCTTTTACGTGTAATCTATTTTATTCTGTGTTCCATTGTGCCGTCCAAATGTTGTGTATGCATATGTATAAAAATGTATTTTTATAATATTTATGTATATCTATAATATAAATGCATATTTGTGTGTGTATATATATATATATATAAACAGTTACATACATTATGGGTAGAGCGGAATTAAAATCCCGGTCCACCCATGGAATGAGAAATGAGAGAATGGAGGGAGGGTAGGGGCCTCTGGAATTAGGGTCACTGGAAGGGGTGTTTAGAATTGAGGCCGCACCCCTGATTGGTCAGTCACCTCATCCGAGACAAAAATCGCTGAATGAAGGTAGACGAGACGGTGACCTGAATTGACCTCCCAAACTTTCCACCCTCAGTTTATGTGAAATTCCAAAGAAGGGAGTTGGGAAGATCTCGCTGGTGGGGAGGCAAAGGAACCCTCCTGGAGGAATGAGACAAAGGGAGGACTCTCTGGGAATTGCTCTTTGCTAATTGGAAAAAACGAAGCTTTGCCTGACATTCTTGATTAGGGTAGTGTTGTGATTAGGATGTTGCTTTGATAATATATATTTCCTGAACGTAAAAAATGTAAGTTATGAGTACACAAATATCAGAGAAAGAGGAAAGTTAGCAAAATTATGGCTATGAAAATGGTTGGAAAAGTTTTTTGTAGAAACGATCTTCAGTCAAATTTACCTTAATAAGAAAATGCTTTACGGTTAAAATTTTAATTTTTTAGCCATTAAAATTTTGGAGGACCGCGCAGAGATGTTTCTGAATCTATAAATATATTTATTCTAACGCGTTTTAAATCATTCAATTTTATGAAATAAATTTATATTTTTTTTCATCTTATTTTTAGGGTGCTGCGAATATTTTTTATGGCTTTGTAATATTATTCACAGTTTTATCAATGGTAATTCAATCAATAGAACAGAAATGATAATGGAAAAGTTATTAAATTAGTCGATCATCAAAATATTTTGAAATTATTTAGAATAACCATAGGAAATAACTGTTTACCGCTTCATCATTGTATAATAATTAATATATTAAATAGCTAAAAATGGAATTCTGGGATATGAAAATGGCATTTAAATTGTTATAAAATTATATTACTCTTTGTTTATTACTTATATATTTGCATCTTAAAGTAATGCATAAAAATTGGAAATGAACTCATCTAGTGCATATAGGAATAAGGTGGCTTTTAGCTGGAATAATATGCAAATGTACATCTCCTATGACTTCCATAAAGCTCAGTCCGCCATCACATTGTCATATCTATAAGTGCATGGCGTCTATATGATTTAATAATTACATTCCGAACTGCTGTCCTTGTACTTAATATCAATCGTATACGACTAGGTAGGAGCGCCAAAAGCACGAATTAGTAATAGAGCACTGGAGTCACTCTTACTCCAATGGATTTCAGGTTTTTAAAATCAACTATATCATATCCTTATGGGATCCCTTTAAACGTATAATAAATGAACCTCAGCACGATGTACTGGAATAGCGAATTTCTCGCGCGACCCAAATAGAACAGCAGTTAGGAACTATCCACCCACATGATTAGAGCGACGGCGGCATGTCAAATGCGCGCGAATTTATTTCTTAGAGACTTCTTGCGACACGAACCTTCCTCAAGGCTTCTCTGGATCTCAGCGGGTTCTAGCTGGGGAAGTTTCATCTGCAGAGTGTGAGTTTTGGCAAACCGGGACACGCGATCCAAGAGCATCTCATCAAGGGTTGAGTCCTTTGCTTCTTCATCGGCGGGCAACGATGACTCCAACTCTGCTTCTGTGGCCAGCGTGCGTCCATCCCTTTCGGCTCCGGCCACCTCGTTCTCCGAGGGCTCCTTCACCAGGGTCACGGAATCAGCGAGGTTGATCTCTGGTAGGCGGAGGGCACGGTCCAGGAAGGTTACAGCCTTCATCTTGAGGCACGGTAGAGTCGACGACCTCTGGGAACATTCCGAGTAGACGCGGAAAAGCACCCTCATGCCGCTTCCCAACGTGTCCTCCTCAGCGGGGAAGGCCAAAGCCACTCCGGCCACGAGGGCCACCAACAACATCCTAATTCCCATTTTCCTGTTTTGATAAACCACAAGCACACGAGGTTTGGCTAGTGCCGGTTAGCGTTTGCGTTTTTGAATGCCAAAGCGACTGCCGGCGTACAAGAACCAACTCTGAATGACGAGAGTGGAAGCGGAGCTGGCCCTTATAAAGAGGGGTACACTCCCCCCCGTGGTGGGAGGAGACAGCCCCACACGTAGGGTGCCCCCCCCTCTCACCCAGCCCGAGTGTCTTCCCGTGTCCCCCTTTTTTGTGTGCCTTGACCCCAGCCGAAGAGACTACTCCAACCCGAAGGAGCCGGCTTCTTTCGGGAGCACTTCACCCTCCCCCACCCCTCGTCTCCCCCTCTCGCCCTGCGTCCATCCCCTCATCGCACCCATCGTTCTCCCGTAATGCCGTCCCCTCCTCCTCCCCCCGCTCCAATTCTCCCCTCGGCTCCAATCCCCACCTTCCCCCTCCTTACCCCTTACGGCCTGCCGGAGATGCGATGGGAGAGATCAACGCCTGTTGGAGGGGGTGGATGGAGTCGTGGGGGAGAGTTGAACGCATGTTGGGGAGAGAGAGGGAGGATGGTGGGCGGCGAGGAGGAGGGAGATGGGGCCCTTGCGTGCGTGGGGCGAGGGGTGTCCGGGGAAGCGGAGGGGAGGTGGGCTAGCGGTAGGACTCGTCGTGTGCATCTTTCGCGTGGGGAACGAAGGTTGGGAGGGTTAGGGAAGGTGGGCGAAAGGATGGAGGGGGGGATTGTGAGAAGGGAGGCGTTCGGTGGGAAGTAAGGCACGAGGGTGGACTGACGTCCTCCTCTTCCCACTATCCCCCTCTCCTACTCCTTTCTCCTTTCCTCCCGCTCCCTCTCCACCATCCAGGAAGAAGGTCTCATCTGCGAAGAGCATCATCACTCCCACACAGGCGCTCACGCGGATCAACCCCCTCCATAAGGGCTATCTTTTTATTCTTCCCCGAGGAGAAAGGAGGAGGTGGTCTTACCCACGGTTTACTCCCGAAATGAATCGCCTCATTATGAATGACACCCTCCTCCTCTTTTGTTACCGTCTTTTGGGGAAAATAATGTCGAGCCTGTCAGTGCCTTACATTTTTCTCCCAGGTCTTTGACTTTCTACTTCTATTAACAAGTTTTTGTACTCCAGAGAATAAATTTTTCGTTTTCGCCAATGCAGTTGCCACCAATCACGTCGTGCACCATACTTTATGCTTAAATGCCCGGTCTTCGGTTCCCAACTTTTTCCTCTGGCTCCTCTTATCAATTAAACCTTTCATTTTTATGCTGGATTCGAAGTGCCCGTGTATTTATGAATGCACGTATTTAACTTTATTCCACCATTCGAAATATATTTCCTTGCTTTAAAATTCTATATGACTGAATGAATTTCCTTAGATCAGAACTCCACTTATTTCATTATATGTAAAGGCAGCCAAATATCTTTTGGTCAAAGTTTATTATGACCCGACGGGCATTTTTAAATTTATTCCCAAAACTAAAATTATCTTTAATTCCCGATAACGCACCCTACCAGGCTTCATCGTAAAGTTATACCTTCCTTGCATTCCATATGAGGTGCATAGTCAAAAGTGAATTATTTACTGATATACGTTTGTAAAATGCTGTTTACTCGTAAAAATGGTAATTTAAAATTATTTAATATCGCTGCCATTTTATTACGTGTTTAGAATGAGAAAGACTGGGCAATAGTCTCTTAAGTCACCGCGGCCACGTCGAGGTCATAGGAGAGTTGACCTTCTGGTTCGTGCGTCCCACTTACTCTTGTCCCCCTGCATAAATATACTCTTTTTGAGGGATTAGAAAAGAAGCGAACTTTGCCGGCGCCGTGATCGATGGCTGCGGCGGTGGAACCCACCTCCCTTATCCCCCCTCCGACCGAAAGGGGTCATTTTGCAACGACGGGGAGAATGCCCCGGAGGATGCGGATCCAAGGGAGAAAACCCAGGTATCACGACATGCTTTCGTTGACGGACGGACGGAAAGGGTTACATGGGCAGGGATGGGTACGCGATTATTTTCCTCAAGCGGGATTTAATGGCGTGTTTCCCTTACCGGCACATCTCCCCAACTCGATTTTCGCGTAATGGTGGGGAACGAAAGACATTCACATTGAATTTGAAGCCCGTCCCCCTTTCGACGCTGCTTATCCCACCACGTTTTTTTCTCCGTGCGTTTCGGACAAGCGGGAGAAAGCGGTGCTCCGGAGACTCTGCGTCCGGCCCCACTACACACTCAATTCGGTCACTTTCTGGAGCGGCCGAGCGGATTTGAAATTACACATTTTATATTTCTCGGTCACGGCCATCGGCGGGGCCTCCAAAGGGGAGATTTTTGGGGAGTCGGAGGGACGACGGGAAGGATGCGATGGGCGGACGTGGGTTGGAGACGGGCGTGGGGGGAGGGGACGAGAGTTGTCGGAGACTGGTGTGGGTTACTGCGCGTTGAGGAGTCCACTCTCGGGAGTGCGGGGAAGAGGCCCAACCGGTTGCCGCATCAAGGTTTTTTTTGGGGGTTGGAGAAGAGGGTGGGGTGGTTGTTGTTTGTGTCGTCGCCCTTCCCTCCCTCTACCTCTCCGCAATATTCTCCCCTTTCCTCACCGTGTGTGTGTGTGTGTGTGTGTGCGTCTTTGTGGATCCTGCCGGGCTGGATACAGGAGGCTTCAACAGGTGGCGGGGGTGAAACAGATGGGGAATTCAACTGGAATACAAGACCACTCATTTCTCGTTTATCGCACCTGGCTAGCGCTATTTACCCAATGTCGCGGTTACTCGTCTGACTTCATTGAACGCGAGATATAAGCTTGGGCATTAGTGGAATGAATGGCGCACTGGAATGGCTACGGCCAGGGCAAAGGAGGGGAGACGAGGGTTATTGCCCCCCTACATGGTTCATGGAAGGGTTTGGGTGCTTCGGAGGGACTTCCTGCCGCCTTCAAGGTCGGCATTGTTGTTTGGCGGCGTGACCATTCCAAGCGGGAGCAAGGTCATCGGTACGGATCATGACTCTGCTTCTTGCGCATTCTCTTGGGGGTGATTCCTGCACATATCGTTGATCTCGCCTCGGCTCGCACAGGTAGCTCGGGCAGACAATCCGCACCGGTCGCGAGAAATTTCCTCAGCGCTTTAATCTAATTAATCAGTGGCACGTGCCCATGGGAGCGATGTCGATTCACGCTCAGAAAGTGTTGAATGTTTTTTAGTGGCTAAATCTCCCAATGGCTGTCTGAGAGATTTACAATGACTTTAGACAGCTGTAAGAGAAATTTCCTATAATGCACCTCATAAATTTGTGCGAAAAATTAGTTCAATTAAAATTAGTTTCAGATCTTCCAGTCCTGTCTATAAAATAGTAATTCTGTAATAGGTACAGGTTTGCTACGCGAAAGCCAAAAATTTATTGTTTTTAGAAACGTACACAAGAAGTTATAATTATTAGATCATCATTTTCCAATATATAACTTTTGATAAATTCTTAGCTGCCAGAATTGTTTCACTCCGAATCGTATTACGGATAAAAGCAATGGTTAGATGCACGCCACCGTCTGCGTAACACTAAAGGGTTCTAATGTATAATGATTATTTATGATTTTAAACGTATGGAAATAATTTAGATTAGACTTTTTATACTTTTACGGGATACACAGGTATAGCAGAACTACCTCTGTGCTGTAAGACATTTCCAAGATGCAACCGCAATCATACGGCCTTCTCAAGCATTACACCTGATAGGAAAAAGTGGTTGTTTTTGGAATGAGATATTGCATCTGTGAAAATGTTGTTGAATATGGGCGTAGAAAGATTCAAGGCCAATTTATATTCATCGTCAATCAATGCAGAAAATGTCACGGGATAAATTACATACGTTAGTAATAGAGTTAACTAATTGTGATTGAAAACTATAGCAAGTAAGTGATCCTTGAATTAATTGTTCACTATTCTTGATGGTTTTGAAATCATATGTATAAAAAACTTTGTGCATGCATAAAGAGAGTGGATTGAATCTTTGATCAAAACAACATGTTTTTGCTTGCCCAACTGTGCTGATATATGTCAATTTTTTATGCATTTCAAATTGGTTTATGCTAGCCGGTCATTACGAGGGTAGTTTCAAGTCATGACTATGCACGTTTAAGCGTGCTACGCGCATGCCAGTCTCAATGGCGAAATAATTTTCCATTTGGACATCCTATGGTTAAAGAGACAGCGGTGAGTCACTGGCTAACTGGAATTAAAATGAAGATATACCTATGACTCAATCCTTTGATCTGTCTTGTTTCTCTTCGCCTTTCCTAGATCTTTTTCCTTTTTTCTCCCAAATTCAGATCTGCATATTGCCTGATTTTAATATGATATTTGAGGATTATAAACATCGATTGACTTTCCTCGGGTTTTTATTATTTTGATTTCGTTGAGAAGAATTTTTATAATATGAATCAGGAAAAATGAGAAATACAAAAAATTCTATGAAGTACAAAATCCGCGTTAGTTAATACTTCCCATGTTTTATCATAACGCCATAAGTGAATTACTTATTTTCGCATTTGGAAAATGTATGTACATTAATGCTAATTAACACAATGTTTTCATGACAACTTCGGTCAATGATATTATGACATTTTTAGGATTAATCGGTTCAATAGCTAAGAATTTCTTCACCAAAATTCACTTAAATGAATTGAGTATTAAGCAGAGATTTGTTGAGGGTAAGGCAAAAATTTCCGTGTTTTGCACCTAAACTATTATGTATTTTTTCTTTATTACATTACATGTACCTTACTCAATAATGTAAATTATTACCAGTTGTATAAATATTGCGTTAGTAACCACTCTTATGTATTAATTTCCTTTAGATTTTGTTCGACCGTGAGATAATTTTTACTGCGATAAATTCATTGATAGCAAAACCCTTATAGCTGTCAGCATGAATTAGGATTTAAATCAGCTTTAGACCGATAGACAAAGCTGCTGTTGATCGGTTGAAGGTAATCGATCCGCGTTGTTACGGAGTTATAAACTGCACTGTTTTAGACATGTTCCATGCATAATGAGAAACTTATTTGGTGTGTCGTATTGTATGAATTAGTCCGATTTACCGGTGCAGCATTGTAATCAGAGAAAATAGCAACTAGGAAGGGAAAATCTTGATATGCTGGTATTCTATTTACCTCCCATAACAACTCTCCCATTGGAGGTGAAAGCCAGTGCACGTCGTTAGCGTGCTTGAAGTTATCCCACTCGTGTCTTTTCGGAAGATTTGTCGATGGGGAAAGAAACTGTGACAAATCCAAAATGGAAACCCTGCATTCTTGACGAGAGGCGCGGGGAATTACTGCAGAAACCTACTTGTCCTCGGCAATTCCCCTCGCCGTCTCCACTGGACTTTCCTGAATTCCTCGATGTGAGAAAGGGCGTTTGACGCGCTCGTCGAGCTGCCCGCCCCCCACATGACCTCCTATGAGCACCATTACCCTCATTTCCCCGACAGAACAAAACAGCACCGTCTCTCACCCAGGATTTGCCTCGTTCCGGCTTCGCTGTTCCTTGCTTGTTTCGGTCGAGAACCACTTTTACCTCTCTCCTCCCCTTTCCCCTCGTCAACCGAGGGTCCCCGCCCCCCCGCTATCCATTGAAACGACTTGATGAAGAGCACACACGTGGCCTGCGACTGGTTCGCGTTCCATCTTCGATGGAAAGGAAAATCAGTCGCTTGCTTCTTTAGCCTTAAATGCACCTCTCCGGTGTCGATCGCAGAGTGGAGAGTGACGCATGTGAGGGGTGTAAAAATATTCATCTGATTACGCTGCAGATTTTTAATGCTCTTACACCCTTGCTTTTAAAACGTTTAATATTTCTATTTCATCACCTTACGACCTCATTGCGATCAATGTCATGGTTTTGTTTATCCTTGAAACTATCAGTAGCCCATGAAATAAGTTCGTAGTTATATTGAGTAGAGAAGTCAAAAAATCAGCATAAAAATCTCACTCAATCGGTCGCTTCACATCCAACGAGAGAGATGAATGTCTCTATTAATTATATTTTGATGAACTCTGTAGTTTCAGGCGTTACCGGGAGAAATTCCGTGACTACGATATAATGAAAACATTTTTTAACCTGGGCACAGATTTTTTTCAATATTTCGTATTCATATTTTCGTAGTATCCATTACTAAACAGGTACTCACTTATTCTGGCATTTTTACTGTTCAGAGATCACCTGTTTCGGTTACAGTAATTTGTTTACGGCTATATTTTAAAATTATTGATTGGTTGCGATTGATTTTATTGTAGGTCTTACGCTTTATACCTTTCTTAGACAGAATCTGGGTTACTGTTTATCTTGCTTGCCCTGCTTCAGACCTATTTTTGTTAACTTTTCAATAAGGTCAAAATATTCATCAGGAAAAAAACGATTACTTACCGAAGATAATTGATTTGAAATATATCTAGTCTTATAATGTGCCTTAGGTAAAAAAATAGCATTTGTTGTTTTGGTGTGGCATGTTTTAAGCACTCCATTTAAATTTTCACAGAGATAAGAGATCTTGAAGACTAAACACTTTTTTGCAAAACTTCTCAGTGAATTTTAAATCCACAAACTAGGAAAGGAGAGGAACAGGCCAGGGATATTGGACGGGATGAAGGGAGGGAGAAAGTAGACAGAGATGAACAGAGACCGGATGTAGTAGGTTGCTGGATTGTGTTTTGTTAGGAGTAACAACATATTTATTTGGCAGTTGTGTCCATCCAAAGCCTACATAAACCGGTAGATTGCTTAAGTATATATATATATATATAATTATATATATATAATATATTATATACATGTATACCCATGTATATAAATTATGTGAAAGTCTCAAGAATAGTGCATATGAAGTTAGCACTAGCGGACAAGGGCAAGAGCACAGAAATACACAAAAAACAAAGACATTTTCTAGTTTCGAATTTTCGGTGGTCCAAGGCAAGTTTCTCTAGGAAGAGAAGGAATAAACTCAGTTTTTTCTTTTATATATATATATAATATATATATATACATATATATGTATATATACATATATATGTATATATACATATATATGTATATGTATGTATATATATGTGTATATATATATATATATATATATATATATATGTGTGTGTGTGTGTGTGTGTGTGTATATATATGTATGCTTCAGCTATTTAGCTAATTACTGCGTATTAGAATAGCCAATCTAGGGCGGAGGTCTCTCTCTCCTTCATTGACGTTCAGAAACTGGACCGTCTCACGCAGCAGCTCTCCATTTACTTGCTTTATTTTTTACGGCCACAGCAATAATACAGGTTTTCAATATCGCTGGAGAGCACTACAGTGAAAAGTGAAAATGACGTCTGAGGACTCGCCATTTTCGAGACCGCAGCCTCTCCTCGTCTTTCTTTCCTGACGTAAACAGTTCTCCCCTTCGTCCTCCGATTTTATCAAAATTGATCCAACGGATTATCCCTCGACTATTTGTATATATTAATTAATATTTCTCCTTCATATACTTGCAAAACACTTCTTAGAACAAATTGTTAAATCACCAACATGGGTGCACAACATATTTGATATCATCGCGAATTCTACGCCCGAAATCGTAACGAACAATGAAATAATAGATGGAATGAGTGACCATAAAGATATTTTTGTAGAGTTACTAACTAAGTTCGTGAAAATAAACAAATAAAAGCTTAAGTATACGTACGTATCCAAAAAGAAAAATTTCAACGGATAACAAGAATATTAAAAAACAACTTAAAACAACAACAAAACACTAAAAAACCGAAAAGAAAACACTTGGAAATATTTCTAAAATATTTTACGCCAAGGAATGAAAACATACATCCCATCCAAACTTAAATGCGACAGTACCGAACCTAGATGGTGCAACGGGGAAGTCACATCAGCATTAAGAAGCCAAAGAAGGCTACAATCAGATTCTAAAAATGTAGTAAAACGAAAAGTATAATGCGCACAGTTCTACACTCTTTTAAATCTAAAATGCAATGCGAATATCGTGACGAAAATCCAAAATCATTCTGACCCTATGTTAGGGAAATGCTAGATAAACGTAAAGCTGTACATTCTTTGAATACGGAAAACGAAGATATTATTACAGACAGCATGAAAAGGCAAATATTATTTAGATTTTTCCATAGCGTCTACAATAAAGACACGAAGGCACCTAACGAGCTTCCCCACCCACCTGGGGAACACATGAGCGATGTAACAGTGACGAAGAAGGGAATAGAACACCTACTCCGTAGTATCAAAACAAAAAAAATCATCTGATCCGTAAGGAATACCTGCTAGAAAATAAAGGAGTTAGCTGAAGATATTGCCCTGTGTTTAGGAATTGTTTTTCTAATATGGATAGAAGAAGGCTCAGTACCTTTCGACTGGAAGCTAGCCCATATTACTCCCATCTATAAAGGTGGTGATAGGAAAAGTCAATCAATAATAGGCCCATTTCTTTAACATTGATCTCTTGTAAAATATTATAACACATTATTTTCAGTGACATTATGAGATTTCTTGATAGTAAGAACATACTAAGCCACAACCAGCACGGATTTATAGAGATCAGATCTTGCGAAACAAAATTAGGTATTTTCATTCACGATACACTTAGATCGGAAGAAAAAACGCAATAGTCGATGCAGTATTCCTAGATTACAAAAAGGCCTTCGATATAGTCCCATACAATAAATTGTTGCACAAACTTCTTGTATTTTTTATACATTTATGACTTCAGCGCACACGTTAGTTGCAATCTCAGATTATTTGCTGACGACACTGTGGTAAACAGGGAAATAAGGAGCCAACTTGATCGCGATCTACTCTCTAGAGACTTAGACACAATCTTGGATTGGTGGATCTACTCTCTAGAGACTCAGACACAATCTTGGATTGGTGCAAGAAATGGAGATTAATGCTTAATATAGACAAATGCGCTGTTTTGAAATTATGGAACAAAGGAAGAGGCGAACACGACATAAATGAAATAGACGGTTCGGTGCTAACTACGGCCAATCAAGTTAAATATTTGGGGGTAGTTCAAACACCACACTTTTTATGAGGAACACATATCAGGACAATATGCGGATCCGCTTTAAAGAAACTCGGCTTCATTAAACGGGTGGTGGGGAAATGTAATGGTTTTCCTATGGATGAAGACATTTTTGAACCATATTCTTCTTAATCGTATCTCTGTTTGTAAAATTCATGTAATAGATAAAACTATACTAATTATTCGAATTTTAGCTGCCATAAAGTCATGCTAGCTCAATTCTATAGAAACTCGGTTTTTTTAAACCGGTGGTGGGGAAAGGTAATGAGAAAGTTAAAGAGAGGTGTTATTTTGCTCTAGTTAGACCTCATTTGGAATATGCCACAAGTATTTGGCATCCTTGGGAGAAAATTTGCCAAAAAGAATTAGATAAAATCCAGGGAATATCCGCCAGATTCGTTAAAAATTGCTATAATACGAACACAAGGGTGACAGGTCTCTTAGAGGATTTAGGATGGGAGTCACCTGAAATACGAAGAGAACAAGCAAAACTTTGCCTTTTAGAAAGATTCAGAACCAACGAGTTTAACGATGACACTAAAGGAGTTATAATGGCCCCACACTAATTAGGTAGATCAGACCACAGTGTAATAAGGGAATACAGATAGATTCACATACTCATTATTTCCCAGAACAATCAGAAACTATAATGTAAGAAACCTATGTCACTTTACAAATATTAAAAACATTTCATTTACAAGTCGGAACAAAATTAAACATTGCAAAGATATCAGGTATATCAAGGTACAGGCCAATCAAGTTAAATATTTGGGGGTGGTTCTAACACCACGCTAATTATGGGGAGCACTTATCAAGACAATATGCGGATCCGCCTTGAAAAAAACTCGGCTTCATTACACGGCTGTTGGGAAATCTAATGAGAAAGTCTTAGAGAGGTGTTATTTTGCTCTGCTTAGAAGTCATTTGAAATATGCCGTAAGTATGTGGGATCGTTGGGAGAAATCTGGCAAAAAGAATTAGATAATGTCCAGAGAAAATCCGCCAGATTCGTTAAAAATTGTTATAATAGGAACACAACTATAACAAGCCTCTTAGGGGATTTGGACTGGGAGCCACTTGAAATAAGAAGGGAACAAGCGAGACTTAAACTTTTAGAATGGATCAGAACAAACGAGGTTAAGGATGATAGCAGAGGAATTATAATGGTCCCACACTACTCAAGTAGATCAGACCACAAAGATAAAATAAAGGGGGATAGATTCCAGTACAGATAGATACAAATACTCATTATTTTCCCGAAAAATCAGAAATCATAAAAATCAGAAACCGAAGTCACTTTAGAAATATTACAAACATTTAATTTACAAGTCGGAACCGAATTACACATTGCAAAGATTTTCGGTGTATCTGTAGATGTATGTGTATGTTAGTTTGTAGTGTGTGGGCTTGCAAGTGCGAGAGTTGTGTAGGATTTCGTATGAATTTTCACCATGTTTTGCTTGTGAATTGTATATATTTGTGGCTTTTGCATGCGGTTTTTTTCTAAATTATGGATAGCGCCGTAACACACCCCTCACACGCCCTTACGGTGGCTTGCGGTGTATTAAGTAGATTAGCGAACACGTCCCGTTGATCTTTTAAAGAAATTTACCACCGAATATTTATTAATGGTTAATGAAAATCCCCATTTTGAACACCATTTAATAATACAATCTAGATCATACGCTAGAATTAAACGATCCTTATCCCCAGATATCTCCCAATAAATCACCGTGTCATCCGCGATCATCATAATCTTACTTTTCACTTTGCGGTTCAAATCGTTAACAAAAATCAAGAAAAGCAACCGCCCGATTACACTTACCTGAGGTACTCCCGAGGTCACTCGTACGTTGTCGGAACTAGAGCCGTCAAGGTATACCCTCGGTTCCCGCTTTGGAAGAAAGTCTTCAATCAAATTGATTACACCTTTGTTTACACCTGCGACCTTTAATTTATATAAATAAGTTTACTTTGGAGAACCTTATCAAGAGCTTTTTGAAAATCTAAATAAATCGCATCCACTTGCCTACCACTTTCACCCGATAAAAGTAAGTCATGTGCGAATAATTCTAATTGTGTCTCGCATAAGCGGGTATTCCTGAATTCGTGTTGACTGTTACTTAAAAAGTTAATGTTGCCAAGATATCTCAATGTTGTTATTATGATTAGCCCTATCCTAGAATAATCGTCAATAGTATGAGAATCATGCGAGGTGGAGCATTTTTAAAAGATAGAAAAAGTTCCAAAAAAGGCAGCTAGATATGTACTCTAAATATACAAAATAACAGACAATGTTATGGAAATGTTGGATATACTGAAATGGGAGAGTTTGAAAAACAGAAGAAAAAGGAGTAGGTTAGGTGCGATGCATATAATCGTCAGAAATGACGACACGTGGGATGATTTCTGGAAATAGAAATAGAAAGACCAAGTTTTAAGGAAGAAACGACCGCAGTTTTAAACTAAAAATAAAAACAAAAGAAACTAGAAGGAGTACTCTTTTTTAAACAGAACTATTGATGAATGGAACCAGCTGCCTGGAGGTTTGTTTGAGCCCTTTCCATTCAATTTTAGGTTATAAGAATAAGTGTAAAGCAGCCCCTGGGTGATAAACTTATTGATCAGAGATTATTATACAATTATACACATTAAAATATTGTTTGCACGTGATATGAACGGCGTAAGAAGTTGTATTACAAAATTGAATGATGTGTTAACGCTGCGTGATTATGACGGATATAAAATTGAAGAGTACGTGATAATGGACGTAGTACGGCGATGGGCAGTACGTTGTATGTGTGGTGTGAATCAAGCCCATGTGTGATGGTAAAGTTGCAGTCGGTAATCTTAAAGTGTCATTGAAAATAAAAGCGTTTTCTCTCAGATCTGTTCCTCTTGTGTGTGTGTGTGTGTATAAATATATATAAGTATGTGTGTGTGTGTGTGTGTGGGTGGCGGTGGTCCATGGGGTAGAGCGTTGGACTACTGACCGGAGGGCACCTAAGTTATGTGATTTTTCGGGTACCAGATCTGGTATCGGGATCAGATCCTGGGAAACCATAACCGGCACATGGATAGGAGCTTGCCCCTCTAACCTGATGCGTGAATTTCATACGCCGTCGAGCTTAGTACTGTGTGGGTGGGTGAACTCTAACATCACCTACCAAAACGACCTTCGGGTGGAATACTTATGTCCTTTATATGTGTTCCTTTACCATTTTCCTTATCTCTATTTCAATGTGAATGAATAAAAAAATAGATATATATTGTAAATATCATTGTAAGAGAGACCGTTTACCAGACTTGACCGTTGCCACGAGGACAATTGTTTAATTGAAAAGAGATTAATTATTATAAGATAATCTACCAGTAAAGGTAGGTTTATGGATGGACACAACTACCAAATTAATATTTTGTGACTCCTAACAAAACACAATCCAGCAACCTACTCTACATCACGAGATTAATATCATAATAATAATGCCAATAATAATTTAGTTTTTTAAATCAATTTCACGCACAAGGATAACAATCCTTTGTCTTTTTAAGGTTAGTTTGTCTGCGCATGGATACCTTCTTGAGAGATCTTATCTCTTCATCCTGTTTTGCTTAAACCGAGAAAATAGAGCGAAGTTGACTGGGTCGACATTATTTAGTTGTAGTTATTCACAACTTGAGGCGGAAGAGAGATGATCATTTTATCATACCTCATGTTCTGTGTTTTTGCCAGGTGTGATTTGCTCAGTTGAGATTATTACTCAAATTGTTAATGAATATGTAATAGGACATGATCGCATTGTATGCTAAATATTCCTCGAATCAACCGCGGCTACATTAGTCTGGATTAAACTCAATTTGTTACTTAAATCGCTGTGGAGTTATACTAATTTCGGTCTGGTGGAATCGACATGCACCTCACAATGACGCCGTTATTGGAGTGTGCATAAAAAATTAGAGTAGGACACATTCCTTGTATTGTAATGCAATGGGCCATTCTGTTAATCCCACCGACTCCAATTACATATAATTCTTTTGACAGTCAAATGGCATATTTCTATTTAATAATTGTGTGTGATGCCAACATTCATAGTAGGTTTGATTTTATTTCCACGGCTCAACTCATGTCACTGAATTCCATTCATTTTATTGACAAAATCGAAGATATGGAGCATTCATGAAACATGCAATTGAAGAGAATAATGCCTTTGTGGAATAGAAATACCTATCGAATTTAATTTTTGCACATCGGTATATTTTAGGATTTTCGTTGGCCCTTTCATCTTTCCCTTGTTCTCATACTTCTTAAAGTTCATTTTATCCCATAATAATAATTATCACTCCAGGGCCAAATTTTACTGTGCTAAAAATATCAATGCTTTCATTTATACTATTAAACGATTAAATGTTCACTGCCGTATGGTCTGGATGAAATAATGGTTAAAAATATGTGAACAAAGCGTTAATTATTAGAAAATGTTTTATAAATTATTTTTTGGCGAGAAGATTTATTTTGAAGATTTTAACCATCATCACTAATTTTTAATAATTTTGAAAAAAATAGGCGTTCGAGGAAGGCATTATCCAGCGTATCAACCCACTAATAAAATAATTTCTTATTGCTTACTGTCATCGACGGAAAGACAGTAAAATTTAAAACCATTTGAAGCATTTACTTTATATTTGAAGGAAGAAAAATAATTTAAACATTGCTTTCTTTGTATTAGACTATTCTCGGTAGCCCGTGCGACTTTAATTGTTTGATCCCTGCAATGAATATGACTTGTGATTACTATTATAAAACTGATAGTGTACAGTAGATTTTGTTACCGTATTTCCCTGACTTGGAAATTATTTTTTTTGTTTACCCATGCATTTTCTCTCAACTTTAGACGTAAACGCTTTAAAGAAGCAGAGCTGAGAGAGCGAGAGAGGAGAAGAAAAAAAATTCTCTTCTAAATTAGTTTTGTTCTTCCGATGACTGCGGCGGTGGCGGACCACTCGACACTTTCGAGAGAGCACCTCGCGATTGGCGACAGTGGGGACGTTTTTCCTTCGCGTGGAGTGCTTCGTCAACACCCCGACATGTCCCGGTGGGCTCTCGGCCGGGAGGTGCGAGTGGAGGGGACATGGGTGGCAAGAGATTCGCGGCAGGATGGAGAGGCATCGACCGAAGGCGGGCCGTGACGTTGGGAGGGGGGTGGGAATCTGATGGGACGGTGGGGACGGGATGGGTTGGAGGCGGCTCCCCCGCGGGGAGGAAAGAAGAGGAATAAGTATCACACGTGCGGAATGGCGTCGGTCACGTGACCCACTTCCCCATCGTGGGAACAATTGCCCCCGTCGGACAATGAGCGCGATTGTTGTTGTTGTCGTCGCCCCCCCCCTCCCCCAACCACTCCTGCTCCTTTAATTCTTCACAGGCGGAAGGACTAAGGTGTAGCAGGGGGGCGCACGCCTGTCTATCAGCCCTCCTCACATTCCTCTTCCCACGCGTCACCCTCCCTTCTTCCGCAGGTATGCAGACGCAATAAAAAGAGCCCGTATCATTCCGGGTGCGTTCTAATCGAGGAGCGGTGTCATGATTTTTTTATAAATCTTCAAATGGATATTATCATGCTATTTTAGGAAGGCAGATTTATAGATAGGAATGCCATAAACTACTGGCTATGTGGGCCGTCTACCTTCGGCGCAGAGACATCCTGAGGGCTCCAGTAACACGGATGGCGGATCTGTGATTTTACACCCCAATTTGGAAGATAATTCTTTTTTGGGGCAACGGTGTTTTGAAGCCGAGCGAATGTCCTTGAAACTTTCATTTCTGCAGGAATGATAGCTACACAAAAGCAATAAATAAATGTAGTTTATTCATATAACATGACTCCAATTACTATGTTCCCTAATTTGCGTAATGAACGATCATAAAGGTAATGAACAAATGTAAGAGGAACTCCTTTGTTTATTTTATGTAACATCGTGGCATTCACTTGCGTTTTGTTTTTATCAGGATATACTATAGACATGCCTTTACCAATTGTCTTGCGTAATTCACTAATCAACGATAAATCATGCGCATGAAAAAATCGCGAATTTTTTTCTGTCTACATCTAGTTTCCATTATGCTATGGATCAGAGTTTAAAGATTATTTTCAGAATTGCAGGGAAAACATTTTTTAGTACATTCTTCACTGTAGGGTAAATATGGATAGATTTCCTTATCCTAAAAAATGAGGGATTAATCTTAATAGTAGTGAAATGAAAACGCACTTCAGGAGCATTGACCAAGAATTTATCTATACTGGTATAACTAGACTTAATATGGGTGTAAATTATATTATAACCTTGGACATGGACAATAATGGGGAAAATAGGACAACGGGTTATATTCGTTTAATATCAACCCTAGTTTCTTTGACGCAGCTTCGTAGATGACCCTGATGTGCTTTTCCCACGCTAGGCCAGTGGCGGTGGTGTGTCTTCCAGGTACGTATTTTACGCGGCTCGCAAACATTTCTCCCCTTCCGCTTCTGTAGATGTGTGGGTGTGAAGATTTCTTTTTCCTAAATTTCATTGCTGCTCCATTTTTCAGATTTTATTGTAGGCTCCACACGTGACGCCAAGCACTATTATATTTGAGTTCGTTGGGAGGAGCTTCACAGTTTCATTTTCCACCTATATCGTCGTAGGTGGCTATATCATGTAGTCATGGTCCCACTGTGGTTAATTCATAATAAAACTGATTATTGTAAATAATAGAATGGAGGGGACGGATCACACTTCACTGCGGGTCACCAGAGACAACATTTACGAAATTTGTACTAATTCCATCAACGATTACATTTTGTGGTTGCTTACAAAGACATTTACAAACTTAGTTAGTTACTTTTGCATTAATTTCACGAGATTGCAGGCTTTTATTTGTTTCCCCGACTAGAGAATATCGAGGTTGAATTGTCCACTTTTTGCAATGCAACACCTACTTCTTTATGAACTAATTTTGAGTAATTGTGAAGAAACTGCAAAATTTCTAGGAAATGGATATCATTACCATAATATACTCAATAATGGCAGTGAACATAAACTGCAGTTAAATTCGTACTATCTGCGTAGAACATTGAATTTATGAATTAAAAACCTGAATTTAAAATCTGAAAGTAAGTGGCGGATAAGCTCGACACGAAGCTGCGCAGTATCTCTGGATGCTGCCTTTTCTATTATGATGTAGTCTTAGTGAAGATTAAATTCTATGAACTTTTCGCTTTTGAATATCTTTAGAGTATTAAGTAAGAGAATAATACCACCAGAATTTAAGATCGGGGAAATGAATATTTGTTGAAGAAAATGAATGACCGTGTAGTATTTTATAAGGAAAGAAAATAAAACTCCAGATTCATAGTTACCTCCAACGTTAGAGAGTAATGAATCCAATAATACAGTGAGGAATTTTCGAAAACTGCAAGGATCTAAGGTTTTTGCGATGCGACTAATGTGCACATCCCGCACTCCTTTTTGGTGTTGAAAATGTGAGGATTGTGTGATTGTGTCACATATACCTTTTGCTAGTCAGCTTATTTAGACCACTGCGCTGAGCAACATACACGATGAAGTCATATGGCATACAAACCTTCACATGATAATTTTTATTTGTTGTCCTCGGCAAGAAGGAACCGTATAAACGTGGCGCAAAATTATCTGACCTGCGTTCATAACTCCGCGCTGGCATTATTCTACGTCATCGGTTTGGTGGAATCCTTCAAATTAATGCCAATTCCACTTAACAACACGCCCCCATCGGTGATTCCACACCCTGAAACAGTTCTGGAAATTACTTTTCGGAGTTGCCTTCAGTTCGCTCTTCATATTCGTTTGAATCATATCTATATTGTCGGACCCTTTAAGCGTACCTTTGAACCTTCGGTGCCCTTTGAGCGGATTATCGGAGCGGAAGTCGGGACTGTATGGAGTTTGGTGGAGTTGTGTAATCTTGTGTTTTCCCACAAAACTGTTGTAAAAGTTTCGATGAATGCTTTGGTGCATTATCGTGGTAAAGAAGCTAATCGCTGCTGACCCGCGTATTATTCCCAAATTCTCGGGGAGAATTCTCTATACACAAGTTTTCGGAGTTACAAGATCACTTTCTAGTTTGCGTAAAGTCAAACATATACCATAATGCCCCTCAAGCCGGCGCAAGAGCGTGTGGCGGAGGGTGTTAGGTCACCACTCATAAAAGGGAACAAAACCACATGCAAAATCAGCATATCCATGCAAACCTACAGGTATACCCACAATGGCGTATGGTATATTCATGCAAATATCCTTTCAACTTACTCGTATGCAAATACATATACTATCAACTAACAAACAATTGCAACATAGGATGCTGTAAAAAATTTTTCTAATAACGTGCAAGCCAAAATTTAAAAAGTAAGAAGGCGAAATTCCACAACCACATGGACATGCAACATACAATAACCTACTCTCCCAAGAACACAGAGAAGGTGACCCAACGCTGTAGGTAGCGGGAGGGTCCCCCCGCGGAGAGAGACGAGGGATGGAAGGGGAAACTTAAAAACAGACGAAGCAGAGTAGAATTGCCGTAAAGAGCATCACATTATTTAATGCCATTCAAATGCGGTCATGCGGAATGGGTTTTAACAGCAAAATACCCGAGATTAGTGAAAGTGTATGCAATTGAGTAGACCTAATTATTCCCTAGACGCCGAGGGTCGACGACGATCATCTTCAATCGCAAGTCATACTCCCTCGAGTTCAATATTTATATATTACCATTTTTATTGTACTCGAAGGTCGGCTAAAACGCCGGTCACTTTCAACAGACCTGCGGGCTTTTTAAAATCTCTTGCACAACTATTTTATCTGTGTTTTCCCATACGCTCGTCCCGAAAGGCCTTCTGTATCATTTCAATAGTTTCGGCATAACTCTTTTCGTGTTTAGAGCAAAACTTGATGCAAATTTGCTGGTGACATCACTTCCGTCATTTTTATTGATAATAAAACTAGAGGCACACAAAAAAAGACCTTGTAAACAAATACACGCTACGCGCGAATTAAACGTCGGTAACTGCGCCACCCGCCGAGTTGGTGAGGAGTCACTGGTTATTCACGCACCCCACTAAAGTCGCTCGAACGTTATGGCGCAGAGTTATGGACGTAGATGGGATACTTTTGGGACATATTTCGAATGTACCCCAGGTTTTTGAGGATTCTACATAGCTTGTAATAGCTCGTCATAACGTTTATTCTCAAAGAGGGGGTCAGTTGCCACCATTTGTTAATCAGCAGTCCCATTAGCTGACTGGCATATACGAGTACTATATGGTGATTTGGGATTGTTTTAATCGGGATACCTAATGGATGAAAAATGTATGTGAATTTAAACAACAGAAGTACGTTTTCAAACGCTTTATCAATTTTTCGTGTAAATAGTCAAATTTACGAGAATTTGAATTCATCTTATTCGGAATTCGAGAGAATTGCAAAAAAATGATATTTTTCCAAATTTCTTATTGAAATATTTGTTTATTTCTATAGGCAATGAGTGAATAAGGTAGAATAATCATACGGTATGAATGGTCCATTCAGTCTCTATGACACTAATTTCCGTTAAAAATGACTCTTCTAAGAAATCCGAAAAAACCTGTTTTTCTTCAGTTGACTTCGCATAGAAAGAAAGAAAAAAACACGGCAATTCCACATTTACACTTTATTCAGACGACCATGGTTTCACCACATGTGAACATCTAAAGATGCCACGCAGTGGTGAAACCATGGTCGTCTGAATAAAGTGTAAATGTGGAATTGCCGTGTTTTTTTTCTTTCTTTCTATACGATGGAAAAATTCCACATAGTAACGGCTAAAACAGTCTCTTATATTCAGTTGACTTATCATGTTAGAGAAAATCATTCACTTATTCTTCCCATGTCACCTGATAAATACATATCATATAGTTTTTACCAATACCCTTGAGAAGGTTCCAGTCATCTAATGGTAATTAGTACGTCTTTATGTACGAGCTAAATGGTGCCAAGATAGTGTGCGACATTCACTGGCAGAGGATATTCATGCCTAATTATGCGATGAGCATAATTCATGATTCAGAAGCGAATTTGGAAGGAATTGGCGAGGTGTGGCCTCGCATTCCATCTGTAGAGCCCTGTTGACACCCATTCATTCTTCCGCCTTGCCTAACGGGAGACCTCCGCGCAGATTATTTCGTTTGCCCCGATGACGAGACTCGCTCGCTTTGTCCTCCATTTCTGGACTCCCATGCAGGCGATCATGCTTCATCTCGTAGTCACGCCCCTCCGTCCCCGCAACTTTCACGACAAAATGGCCGTGTGCCCCATCGTTGACTCTCTACCAATACTCAATTGCACATCTGACAGAATGCTGTATCGTCAATTAGACGGTAGGTGATGCTCTATGTCATAATCTCCTCAATCCTTCGACACGCCTTTGAGTGTTACAAATTTATATATTTCTTTGCGGCATTAACCGAGCTTTTCAGTAAGCCGAAGTCCATCAAATTTTTCTCTGTCAGAATTGCACGATCGTTCTCATCAATGACTCATCAATGTGTCTCATAATTCACTCGCAATGCCTTTGTATTTCCTAATATTCGTAATCATATATTAAAAACAATCGATGCCCGGCGGCCGCCAACCGCAGCATTTGTCGGCATTCCATTCACTCACGTCAGATTTAATGGTGGAAAACATATCAAGAAAGGATTTTGCCCGTTCGAGGAAATGTTCTCCAGAGTATCACACAATACAGTTAATCCACCTACGTGGCACTTGGTATAACTGCCCTAATAATGAAAGCGGAAGCCTTTAAAGGGGCAATTTGTGGTTTTTTTTGAGGGTTCGATTTCAATATCGTATGCAAGATTGGATAGAAAATCCCGGAATGGCATCAGTTTAACAAAAAACGCCCTTGGGATGGTGTTTTAGTGACCCGGCGCTGCTGATAGATACCCAGGTGTTTCTAGTAATCTGGTGGCATTCCCGTTTCCCTTCTCGCTCTCTTGTTCCAATCGTATCATATATCTCAAATCCCTTCTGTCCGTCGCCTCCTTACTCCTAATTCCACCTAAACTCAAGCTCCTACTTGTTCGCCACATATTTTCTTCCCTACTATGGTATTAATAATACAGTATCATGTCCTCTATTTTAATTTTATACGTTTGCCTTCACGAGTGTTCTGCATGTCCTCATTTCAGTTCCATTCAGTTACCAGGTGTTCTTTCTCCAGAATACTGGAATGTAATGTAAAGAAAAAATATAATTTTATTTGTAGTAGCAAAAGCTCATACTTAATCGTTGCGAATTTGGGATAGGGTATAGATCGGTAATAGACGGTGAAGAAGAAGTCGAATTTTGAATAATTATATTTATCATTAAAATTGTGATGATACAAGTACCATTGTCGAAGATAAAAAGAAGCACCAGGGTCTTCTCTCATATTAATACTACATCTAAATAGTACCCCAGAAGGGCGTATGGCGGGGGGTGTTAGGTCACCACCCATAAAGGGGAACCAAACCACATTGAAAACCAACACATACATGCAAACCCATACCCACAGTGGTGCATACATTCATGCAAAAATCCTTTCATTTCAAATACTATTGGCTCTACGAGCCGTTTTAGATCGATTTTTTAATACATTCGATTAAAAGTTCTTTAATTGCCTACTGCAATGATAACAAGTTCTCCCACTTAATTCATCCCCAGAGATTTTATGTCGAACACTTGCGCAAATTTTCCAATCCAATATCTTACACTCTGGATGAAATATTTTCTGGATCGGCAACCTTGTTTTCAGTGAATCATTTCCTGCCTATTTTTGCGAGGAAAGAGATGTGGTGTTATTATGGCAACATTACTTTCAATAGGGAGTTGCATTTTTGACAAAAGAATCAGAATCACTGGCTAATGCATTTTGTCAAACATTTTACTTCTTTCTTTTCTTATAATATGGAGATGTTGGGAATATATTATAAATTTCGATACCCTCTTTTTTAAATTCTTAACAATCTTTAGGTTTTCACTGCTTCTTAATTTGAATCACAAGAATCCTGTTATGTGGAATGCATTTGGCTAGAATTTTTCATCTAGCAGTGATTTCTACTGATATGCGGTTTAAGTAACCTCATGGTATCTAAGGAAAGCTTGTGATTGGATACAGACACTTTGACCTCTATCTTTTCTTCATGTGTAAGACGCCTTCATTTTGGGAGGCTTACTGCTGAATCGGCAATATCGTTACCCTCCCGACTGGTCTTCGTTGAGGTCTCGAGAACTGACACACTTTCATCGGCAGGAGTGTGTCGTAAAACTCGCCGACGGATGACCGATAAATTTTAAAAAATCCTTATAATTGTTGAATCTAAATTTAAAAAGACACGTTTTGTATAATTTCTTACACTGAATAGTAACCTCTTGGAGATATTGCTAGTAATGGAAATAGTAGAGAGATATTGATTTGTGCACTTTAGGCAGGAAAAAAATCCATGTAAATGTGATTATATGCAAATACGCATAACGCAGATACGCAGACGTTTGAAAGAAGGAATCTACGACAGTTAACGTAATTCTCATAGTTGAGGGTGGTGGAATGAACATTATTCGGTTAAAATATTCCCAGGTTTGCATGCTCTCGATTAATGAAAAATGAATATGTCTTATGTTACTGTACATTATTGTGTGAAACATAATTTGAAGGTTAAAAAGTGCACGAAAATTTCCATCCTTTAATAATTAATAAAATCCTTTGTGTAATTAAAATCCTATTGAGAAAATAACTCAATAAATAAGTTGATAATACAATATGATCGCCCCAGCTGGACAATGACTCAAACTGACTTTCGTCAAGAATTAATTTTATTATCATAAATTATAGCAGCTATATTGAGTGACGTAACTTGAAATTTAATCTTTAAAATATGGTCTACATTTGCTATAACTTTCTACATTCGTTTTTTCTCAAATTAAGAGTGTGAACGGGACAGTGGGTGAATAAATATATTTTAATAAAGATTAATACTGTAAAATAGAATGTATACTGTAGCAATAAATAGGTAAGATAAAATTCACTTTCTTGATAGCTAATATTCGTCACTCATAGGTACAAAATATAAGTCTACGTAAGAGCGTATAAGGTACCAAATATATTATATAATCAAATACATGACACTTGACTTCAAGTTATTTAACAAGGAGCGACGGAATGTGGGTTTTCCACGCCCAGATATGGATTACTCTTTTGGGCCAATTATTAATCCTCAAGACAATCCTGTCCTGAAAACCGCTCAGAAATTTACTGTCAAGAAAGTTGGCTTGATATTTCATTGGTTTGAACATCTAAAAAGCAGTTTTCTGTCTCTTGTGCTATTATATATGTGCGTTATCCGAGTACACTTACTCTGTCCGAGATGGGGGTAACTAATACCAGTAAACATTTACAGTTCCTTGGCTACTTTAAGATTTATTTCACTGTTATGCAGTGCTCTATTTTTGTGTTAATTTCATTTTCCAATTTTCCAGGACTTGCGTTAAGTGTATATCCTCCCATGTCTAAGTGTGTCCTCATTGTGCCCTGATACTTCTGAGCCCTATGTATTTCTCAATAGTTTGTTTTGCTGCAAAACCGGAAGAGAAGCTGGTTCTCATAATATGCCACTTTATTGCCTATTAATACCACTAAAATTCAGTGAAAAGGGAATATCCCCAAAGGTATCGGTCATGAATTCCCGTTTTTAATTTTATTTCCTCCGAAGTACCTTCCTGATTCACATCGAGGGCTCTCCGTTGCCTCGAAGACTGCTCCCTCTGGGATCGTCCGTGAGAACCGGCATCGCGTCCGATTCTCCAGGTGTCAAGGTTCAAGCCTGACTCACTCATGCCTTCATTATTTTGAATGGAGGCCCGAAATGTTCTATTCTTTCCTGGGCCTTTGTCGTGCCCATCCACCTAGTCGCCCAACTCAATATCCCTAAATCCAAAATGAAAAGGCTGAATAGTTTTCCGACCTAAAACCTTTGATGGCCTTAGGTATCATGGCCCTTCCAAGAGTCAATGGTGATTTCCTGCCTCGTTCTTAATTATATTTAAGACGTAGTAGAAGCTCGACCCCCTTTCTCCCTTCGGCTCAACGCTCATGGGGCCCAAGTGATGCTGCGAATTTTTGAACCGATCGGTGGCTCTTGGCCAAGGAGACGGAAAGGTCACATATCCACGTTGAAAAACACTTTGGTCCTTGCTTATCGGGCAAGGCACCTTGTATTCTATGAGTCCTTTGGTCATCTCACCAACATAGTATTAAAAACTTAATCGCCCCCCACTTGTGACTTCCGAGTTCCACATTCCAACGCATGATCGTAGATTGAAGCAAACAAAGAAACTAAGGTAAGGGGGGTGTATTAGTCTTGAGAGCAGAGCGTTAGACTGATAACCGGAAGTCCATATCCCGATTGATCCCAATGCACAGGCCATCTAAATATCCATTTGCTCAGACTTTCACCTTACCAGAATTTCCTGAGAGACCGAATGTGTCTGTGTCACTACGCGGACTGCTTACGCTCGTCGGTTCAAGCTCGTGCTGGGCTCTACCCTGAGCTGGTAGCTGAGAACAACTATCAATTTGTTTACAATGAATGTACTGTGAAAAGAAGACTCTGATATCGCCTAAATAGCCGTACAGAATAAAACGTGGCAAGGTCATACCGGAAGTTGATAAATCAACCTTCTATTTAGTGTGCGTTCGTGAAGTGTAAAGAAAAATGTTATGAATTATCAGTGATGAGAGAAAGAGCATTTTCCATGCATTTTTAGTCCACAAATTGCATATATTTCCTTACCGTTTATTTCTCTTCATATCAGAAGTATATTGTACTGTTCTTGAAATTTAGTATTAGAAATAAGAATTTTTTTAACAATTACAGGATACCGTAGGGAGTAGACACCAGTTTGGTGTAACACATAATTTTTTGCGTCTTTAAATTTTTTAATCTTTGAACATATGTGTCACCTTTTCTTTTCAGCTCTACCTAACGTTTCAATAAAACATGGATTCACTAAGTAAAGGGTTAAGAAAGTAAATAAAACCAGTAATGTTGTTTGATGGAAGAACATTACCAGACAAGAAGTACCTAGTTTTCTTTATTGTAACATTGTAATACCATTTTTCAATACTCATGTTATCACTTAAAATGTTTGCTCTTTTAAGGTTTATTTAAGTACAGAGATAATTTAGCCTTAAGCCATATAAATGAGTAAAAAATGATCATCTGAAGCACGAAATGTTCCTAAGAGTTTATATTTATAACTAATTTTTATAGAAAAGAATGTTCACCCTCCTACATGGTTCGTCCAGAAGATAAATGTACTGATTTTTTCCCGCCGCTCCAGGCGCGCTCAGCACCGCTCTGACGGGCTGCGATTGAAGGGGGTATGTTGGCAAGCGATGCTGAAAAAGGCAGTCGGCTCTGAGCTGTGGTGTAGTGAGGAGCTCTGTTAACGCGAACCTCCACGCTCGACCCACGTCACGGAACGCGATGCCGAAGTTTTTGGAGCAGCGTTATTCCATCAAATTTGCGCTAAAGCTTGGGAAATCGTCTAACGTAACTGTCGGTATGATTAACCAGGCTTACGGGGAGTCAGCCATGTCCAGAAACATGATCTTTCGGTGGCACAAGATGTTCGTGGAGGACAGAGAAGAGGTCGACGACGAACCACGGCCTGGACGCCCATCAACGACACTCACCGACGAAAATGTGCGAAAAGTTCGCGATGCACTGAACTCTGATCGTCGTCTTAGTGTTCGGATGATAGCAGAGCAGTGTAATGTGCCAAAAACAATAGTGCACGAGATTATTAGGGACCAATTACATCAATCAAAACATCTGGCGGCTGCATCACGAGAATGCGCCGTCTCACACCGCGCTTGTCGTGTCGGACTTCTTGGCCAAGCACGGCGTGGCAACGCTGCCGCACCCGTCCTACAGCCCGGACTTGGCACCACCGGACTTCTTTCTGTTCCCGAAGATAAAGAGGAGTTTGAAAGGAACGTGATACGGGACTTAGGACGCCGTCAAAGAGGCCGTGACGACGTGTCTTCGAGAGGTTCCCGATGATGCCTTCGCGGAAGCGTTCTAGGAATGGGAACGCCGCTGGAAAAAGTGTATCGACTCACAAGGGTCCTATTTTGAGGAATATTAGCTTAAGATATGTAAAAGTGTAATAATTTTTTTTCCTGAGCTCAGTACACTTATTTTCCAGACGAACCATGTAAATCGTAAAACTGGTGGATTTGTTTTTCAACGAGAATGATCATCAAAAACAAAACTAATAGAGATATTTTAAAATTAATTTAAAGTGGATTTAAGCCTTTTATAGTTATTTCTACCTTTCCACTGAAAAAATGTCATTAGTTTGGTGAGAGCATCCAACATTTTTCGCCGTATGAAAAAGATTGGTAAAAATATCTCAGTGTAGGTATGGAAAGCTATACACCTGTATGAACGGATATAACTTGTTTCCTTGATTTTTTGTGATAGGGTAAGGGAAGAAGACCTCACCTGAAGCACACTCTCACGCCGCGCCGGCTCGGCACCCTTTTCCATCCTTTATGATCGAATCTGATTTCCGATCGGAGTTGTGCTGCCCTCGGGATTGCGATTTAAATTCCTTAGCCCGGACCGCTCAATCGGATCCTCCCCCCGTATTTCTGGTGACCCACTTAGCGGTGTATTAACAAATAGGTCAGCGGTAGGTGGGTAGAGATAGGACACTTATGCCTATTCGTTGCAGAATTGCGAGTGTGTGCACGGGATCTCATTTTTGAACTTGGAGCTAAAATGCATGATATTTTACTTTCCGTCTTGGTATTAGTTTATAATTTGGAAAGTGGTTTCTTTTAAGAACTCATCACTATGCCATTCAACAGCCTACTTGTTGAATAAAATATGGCTATCCATACTAAAAAGAAAGACTTGTATTTTTCCACAGGGTTTTATGGAAAAGTACAAGTCTTTCTTTTTAGTTTGGATATTAAATACTTCCACGATGTGAAGCGTGAACCAATAGAAAAATGTGGCTACTTCAGAGGCTTATGTGGTAATTTTAAATGTAGAAAAATATGTAGTCAGGAATAATTTAAAAATTGAATATGCGATAAGCTAATTGCATACATTGTGGTACGATGTGCATCCTATTGAATATCCAGACTCAGAAGTTGAAATTATGGATATCTTTCGTTGTGATACAGTTTTTATGAAGGCAAGCTTTGACGACTCGAATAAGTTCTATGAAGTATGGGAGAAGAATGAGATCTAATAAAACTTTTTTTTCCACTGATACATTTAAAATACTATATGCCTATGTCTCGCCGCATTGGTGTGTGGTAGGAGATGGAATAATGCCGGCCTTGAAAATTTTGCAGAGGGAATAACTTATCACAGTGCCAGGTTTCCTTTGCTTCGTGTTTTCATTGTGAACTCTAGATGGAAAGTGATTATTTGAATCCGTATTTGATAGTTTTTCGTTCATGTTTTTTATAACTTTTGTCCGAGATGCTGATGTGGGTCTTAAAGTATGTCCTAGATGTGTGATTAATGTTTGAGACTTGGTAAATAGATTGATGGAGTCTTTTCTGAAGAAAATTCGAATGAGTAGAACTAATGAAATGCCCCGAATAAGAAACGGTAGACATAAAATGGCGAATATCAACTCATAGAATTTTTACCTCATGATATTGACAACAAAGGGCTGTATCAAAGTAATTTTAAGGTATCTTTCGATGGCGATGATGAGATTACATTTGATTCCTTGATTTAAGAGTTATAGAATGCTTATTTTGTTCCAACCAAAAACAATGCTGAGGGTTTGTGTTGGCCCTCCACAGAGTCCATGCTACCGGTTAGCTTTAGTTTGGAGAACTCATGTTCAGCCTTATTCAGCAATATTTTTACCGGCGTACAAATGCACTCCATTTTATATCATAATTAATTATCCACCGATTTATGCAAATGTAAACTGTATATTTTAGGGTTAATAACATTTTAAAATATTTTCTTACGTCTATATTACTGCCTTGTCTGCAGTATGTTACATTCGTTCACAACGAATTACTGAGTCCCCTTCTCTATCCCGTAGGGTCCCGTTTACAATTAAGAGACCAGTTATTTGTCTAGCGGGAACTAATCCTTCAAGACCATAAAAAGACTTTTTAGTAGTAAATAAGGTTTTACATGCTCACAATCATCAGTTTCCGCATAATATACCTTTCAAGGTCTTCTGTATTACAGATTAAGCAAAGGGGTAGGTACACTTTATTATGTATCAGTTAGAAACAAATGTTTTTCGATGCTCTATGGTATGTTTTCTGTACAAATTGTGCTCATGTATTTAGTGGTTGGCAATACTAAAATCTGATCACCTATATTTTTGGGCCCTGAGGGCGAATGATTTGTAAAGACGCTTGAGGGCTTACACACCAAAGAGTATTTCCCTAAAATCCCTTCTCGCATTCATGATTGCGTTGCTGAGGCCACCTCACACCATCCTTGCCTTAATTATAACTCTGTTATTTTTGAAGTCCACATCGCAAACAAGGTTCGTCGACCCCGGGCTTAATCCTTCCACCGCTTGGTCAGAAAATTGGTTTCGGCGAACGTCGCAACGATTCAAAAGTCTTAATTAGGATAAAAGCTCTGATCTACGGAGCTTCAACCTTCAATTATTTCGTTCGAGTTGGTGTCGCATGGGATGAAATATAGCTCACCCACACATGTGGTCAGAAAAGTGGCTTTTTTCCGGCATATAGTAGTCACTTGGCACGTCTACATACATTTACTCTTGAGTATTACATGATGTATAACCAAACGAATTAGGTTTCCGGTTTAACATAGGTGTGGGTTTCTGAGCAATTTACTTTATTGCCCTAATTTTTTCTCTGCAGTAAATCATGATACCCCTCGTGGGAATGCTTCAATTGAGATACCCTGTTCGAAGGAATAGCTACGGTATTAATTCTCTTTCCGTCATCACCTAATTCATCAGAGAGTTTTCATATTATAATTAAAATCTATTTCAATGGTTTTCCCCTTAGTTATAAATTCAATTACTTTTATGTGTTGAATGATACTTCATTGACTCATTAATTAGTAAGTTTATTCATTCAGCATGCCATTATTTTTCTTTCTTTCAGAGATCAGTTTAGTTGGATTTGTGTTAAATAATGCCCTTATAGAGGACTACATAGGAATACTAATGAATCGGAGCGAATGCCTTTTGTTTTTCTCCTCAACTGCAACTCTTCTATTCATTTTCCAAAACTTTGCTTTCCATTCACTTTCTACAGAACTATCGTAGTAGTCTCCCATAATATTCTTCTGTCTTCCATACACACCTACAATGTTTGGATAAAAAGTATCAGTAACAATTTTTTCCTGACGTATGCGTGAAGTAGTGCATTCAGATCGTCGGTTAAGTGTACGCATAATTGCAGATCATCGTGGCATTGATATGACAGTGCACACCATTATCACTGATCATTTGGCAATGCGAAAGAACTACCCTAAACTCGTCCAGAAGGCCTTGACGGGAGACCAAGAGCAGAGTGAATGTCTGATTGCAAAAATCCTTTGCAAAGGCATCACGACGATCCATAACCCCTTACGGTCATAATCTGACACCAGCAGACTATTTGCTTTTCCCAAAAGTCCAATTCTCCCTCGAATGACATGGTACCCTTAGTGCTGTCAGCAAAGCTTGCACGCGTACTCTTAAGGCTCTTCCGCCTACCAGGGAGCCTTTGAGTCGTAGAAAAGCCGCAAGGGCAAAAGTGTATCAAACAGTCAAGGGATGGACCTTGAGGAATATTGAGAAGCATTGTAGCAATATCTGAAATTAATTTAATTTTCCGAATCCTTTCCCGATACTTTGCATACAAACCATGTACCATGTACGTACGTATATGTAACCAAATACTTATTTTTCGATGGAACGCTTTCTCGCAACATATCCTTTTTCCAAATTATTCGTCTTCACTGATTTACAAGCATCATTTTATTAAGTGCAACTGATGACACAAACGAACTTAAGAAACATAGTTATATTTGAGTGCCATTTAGATTTGGGTTGCGGTAACTGTGGTTTTGCAAGCGAATACGTTAATCACGGAGCCAACTACATATACCTGTTCTTTTTTCTCTTCGAAAACTGCTTGTCTTCCAATATCTTAGATATCATGATTTCTTCTGTCTTAATCTCAGTGTTTAACCTATAAATCTCTAAATCTGCCTAAAATAAGAAGCCCTCAATCTACAATTGGAAAACGAAAGGCAAGATCCCTATTGATGTAATGCTCTTTAGTTAACGTTTCAACTGGTCTTTTATTGCCTCTTGATATTACTCCAGGCACAAGAGTTCCTTTTCTTGTAAATGTTATTTAGTGTGCTCTTTTTTCTTTTTCAAGTACTTGGTGTATTTTCTCATGTTTGTTAGATAAAACATGAATTACCAGGCCTTGTTATGCGACTTTTTCCCGATTTCGACCTTATTTTTTCCATGTTGGTCATTGAAAGATTTTTTCTTATCATGCGGACGAACTATTTTGTTTCTTTTCATCGGTGGTCTACTTGGCTGAAAAAACAATTTGCATTTTAAGGTTATAAATTCAACATAACTGGTCATACGTAATATTTCAGCCTCAGCCACACCTAAGAAGAGGAAGTAGTCAAGAACGAAGATATTTTTAAGTCACACGTGTGAAGTTCCTTTAAAACTCGTAATTTATGCACTGTGGCCTCATATCGGGATTCCGGGAATTTTAAGTTCCTCCAGGGAATGCTGAATAATAATGTAAGGGCTTCGAGTTCTGATCAATGGCCAAATCATCGCGAATTCAGACATCTCCTCTACTGGATGCCTAATATCTGCAGAAGAAATAATACTGATTGTACGAATCGAATTATTTATTGTCCAAAGGGATTGTGTTATTGAAAATAAGGGAAAGAGTGGAGGCGTACTGGGTTAAGGTGGAGAAGATAAACCAAAGGTACTCAGAAGAATTCCTTGAGCATATACTAGTAGGGGGAACAGACACTTAGTACATTGATTTCCTACCCTCATGCTTTCGGCGTAACTTAAAGTTCCACCTTTATTCCGAATTTTAATTCTTCCCTAATAGCCACTGCTTGGGGTACCTTGAATACGTGAGATAGTTTTCACATATTTAAATAAATGCTAATTCCTGATTTGATTAGTTTTTCATGTCAGTAACGCAAAGGAATCGGAAAACTTTCTGAACTGAAAGTGGTATCTCTTTTAGTAATGATTCAATGAATGATTGTTTTTTTTTTTTAATTTTTCGAACTCTGTAATACAAGTATTTCATGCAATGGGTGCTGTAGTATCGTAATTTTGAAAAGTGACGTCATGGATACCCTCGAACACGATTTCCATTTGTTTTTCAAGTGCCTACGTGTACGTCGAGTAAGACATAAGCCGCACTTTTACGCTGGAACTCCATCGTGTCAAAAAATTACCTGTTTTTTAAAGAATTATCGTGGGCACTCTTTAAGTTAATCACGTGGTCATTTTATGAAAAAAGGTTCTGTTTTTGGTAGCACGAGTAGTCGAAAAATGGAATGCAGGCAAAATTCATGCTGCCTAGTAGTTTTGCTGTCAAATTTTTCAACTGCATACTACCAGTATATTTTACTAAGAACCGAATTATATGTATGAGTTAAAAATAGTAGCATAAACAACGGAACGGAATATTTGTGGAAATTGAACCTGATATTTTCTTCAGTAAAACTAAAATACTGATTTAATGAAACTGGGCGAGAGAATCATCAACATCTCACTTAATACCCCACAAGCTGTGGCGGGGAGTTTTTGGGCGCCACTCGTAATTTAGAAAAAACCCGCATGCAAAAGCCACAAATATATGCAATTCACAAGGAAAACATGGTGAAAATTCATGCGAAATCCTACACAACTCTCGCACTTGCAAGCCCACACACTACAAACTAACATACACATGCATCTACAGATACACCGAAAATCTTTGCAATGTGTAATTCGGTTCCGACTTGTAAATTAAATTTTTGTAATATTTCTAAAGTGACTTCGGTTTCTTACTATTATGATTCCTGATTGTTCGGGAAAATAATGAGCATTTGTATCTATCTGTACTGGAATCTATTCCCCTTTATTTTATCTTTGTGGTCTGATCTACCTACGTAGTGTGGGTCCATTATAATTCCTTTGCTGTCATCGTTAACCTCGTTTGTTCTGAACCTTTCTAAAAGTTTGTCTCGCTTGTTCTCTTTGTATTTTGAGTGGCTCCCAGCCTATATCCCCTAAGAGACCTGCCACAGTTGTGTTCTCAACGAATCTGCTGGATTTTCTCTGGATTTTATCTAATTCTTTTTGGCAAATTTCCTCCCAAGGGTCCCAAATCTTGGGGCATATTGCAAATGAAGTCTAAGTAGAGCAAAATAACACCTCTCTAAAACTTTCTCATTAGTTTTTACCACCACCCGTTTAATGAAGCCTAGTTTTTTTTAGAATTGAGCTAGCATGACATTATTACAGCTAAAATTGGAATAATTAGCCTAGTTTTATTTATTAAATGGATTTTACAAACAGATATATGATAATGAAAAATTTTGTCGAGAAAAGTCATCATCCGCAGGAGAGACTTCCAGAGAAACTGAAACCTAAAAGTGAGGAACAGTTCCTTTAACGTCTTTATTCCATTTAAATACCTTGGGAAAAAACAGCTGAATGGGCCATTGTGTGACAGTGTTCCATAAGCAATGTTATCTCTATTTAAGTAGACTCGGTGGTGCGTTCATTTGGTGTTAAAATAATTATTTAGATTAATGATTGAAACGAATCGCCAATTTAATCTCGAGGATGAATGTTGTTCATCACAGTGCTGAGCAGGAGTTACGACCTGAAATCACGGCAACTTCGTAAAAAAAATTATTGATGCAAAAATAAACGGGAAAATCATCAAAGCAAGACCAGAAAATGAATATCTCGACTGGCAAAGTCTGCCAATACGATGCATATTAAAGAACTGTGTGTGTACCTGACATAATTAAAGTTATAACAAACTAGTCTTCGGGTTCATAATTACTGACGATGACGCGTGACACATGTGAGTGGGAGATAGATAAAATCTTCGTAGGCACTATCCTCTAATTTTAAGATTTGTTGCAAAGTGGAGCATGTGAATGCATGGCTGGCTTTAATGAATGATGGACGTGTTTCCACGGAACGGAACGGTGATTCCTTTCAAAACTGTACGGTCACGAAACAAACTTTATCTCAGATCGTGGAAAACATACAACCATCTAGGAACATTTTATCATGAGTCAGGGGAAAATTTCTTTTCTTAATCATCGCTTGAGTTTTAAAGCTCCAGGTATAGGCCTCCACCTAAATTTCTTTTTTGGGAATTGTCTCTCTTTTATTGGCTGATGTCATTCATTAAGTCGACGAAGCTATATGCCTATATGCACTATCATCCCAAGGCCTGAGTTTTAGAGCTTGTTATAGTTTACGTACTCCACTCTACTACTCCAATGTCGATTCCACGATAAACTGTTTCATTACAATTTCAATGCTTTTCACATGGTCCGTTCGATCAAGGAGACGTGTTCTTTTGCTTGAGCCATTAAGTTAAGGTCATCATTCTCAATGCCTAGATGACGTAATCACCTCATTGTCTCCTTTAATTGCCTTCTTACTTCAAAAACCTTCACCACGTTGCCTCATTGTAAGTAGAGGATGTGATACTATTACAGATAACTCTTCATCGTACCCAACTAGAGGCTGTACAGTTGGCATGTCGAGCATGGTGACTTGTATGAACAATGATATTTTAATACTTAGTTAACTACACTAATAGACCTATTATTTAACGTGAAAATGTATGATTAAAAAGTATCTTATAAACCTATCAAATTAAATCTTACTTTTCAAAATTATCACGTGTGAATCGTTTACTTCCAAATGTCTAATTCCACTTGGCATGAAATATAAATTCAACTATAAAAATTTTGAGCTATGCTCTCTGCTATTATGTCAGGCTTATATTAATGAAACAAAGTAAAAGATGCTTCATTTATAAACCTTATGGTGGAGGTTCCCTGATTTCACAGAAAGACTCTTTGTTCCGACTGTTCTTAGAAGGCAAAAGGTTTCCCAAAAATGGATATCGACGTCGCTCTATTCAGCTGTCCGTTGAGAACTGCTATCATTGGAGATTGATACGCGATAATTGGCCGAGCCTTAGAGAGTTCCACCTGCCTTGCGTTGTTTTTTTTCATTTTGTTTTATTTGCTTTCATGTTTATTATTAGGTAATCTACCGGTTAAGGTAGGTTTTTGGATGGACACAGCTATCAAATAAACATTTTGTGACTCCCCACCTAGCAAACTAATCTACTATATATCAAGTCCCTCTTCATCTCGGTGTACTTCTTTCCTCCCTTCATCCCGTCCAACATCCCTATCCTGTTCCTACCCTTACCTCGCTTGCCCAACATTCTCCCCTCTATTACCCTCTTCAACATTCCACTACCGCTCAATACGCCTTTCATCCATTTTTCCTGCCTCCATAGGATTTCTCTCAACAAACCCCTATCCTCACCCACCATCTCCAGTACTTCCTCATTTCTTTTCCTTTCGGTCCATTTCACCTTCCCCATTCTTCTCCACACCCACATTTCAAAAGCCTCCAATCTACGTCTATCCTCCTGCTTCAGCGACCACGTTTCCGCGCCGTACATAGCTACGCTCCATATCAGAGTTTTTACGAGTCTTGTCTTAACATCCCTACTCAACGTCCCCGTCATCAACTCCCTCCTCCTTGAGAAAGCCTCCTTGCCTAGCGCAATTCTTCTCCTTACGTCCCTACCACTTTGACCGTGTTGGTCCAAAACACTTCCGAGATATGTAAACTGTTCTACCTGCTCTATTTTTTCCCCGCCTATTTTAATATTTAGCTTAGCCTTTTTCTTTCTGGAAAATCGCATAACCTTTGTTTTATTAATGTTGATTCTCATCCCATATTTATCGCACTGAACCTCCAATTCACTCAGCAATGCTTGCAGCCCCTTGGCTGACTGAGCAACTAATGCTTGGTCATCAGCAAACCTAACCGATTTTACGAATTCCCCTCCGACTTTCATTCCTACCTCCAGTTGTTCCCATGCCTCTTTAATCATTTCCTCTACATATACGTTGAACAGTACCGGTGACAATGGGCATCCCTGCCTTACACCTCTTCCTAACACTGCCCATCCGGACTCTCCGTTCCCCATTCGCACCTGAGCAGTCTGAGACATGTACAGGTTGCTTTCATGTATATTATGTATATTCACTCTGCTGAAAACACCTCTCCTAAGTTAGCACACCCTCGCATCAGTGCATTCGGTCGTATTACACACGAATTCTAGAAATTAGAAAAACTTTAAAGACCGAGGCTGACATGAATTACATTTATCTAGAGCGACACCGGTTGAATTTCTAAAATATTTATTACATCTAATTATGACGTTTGCAAGAGATATGACGTAAGGATTTTCGAAGGATATTTATAAATACGGCAAAGGATAAAATGATTTACATTATATTTATCATTTTAACTTAGCAAAATATGATCCTTCAGTTTGATCATCAAATTAGCTCACATTAAAATTTGAAATTGCATCAAGTGATGGAGGAAAACTGTCAGGTGGTGGGATTTCTAATCACAATCGTGTGAATTTCTTTCCAATAGTATCATTAGGTTATTCATAAAGTACAGGTTGATTAGCAAGTTTTTATGTAAAAAATATCAGTCAGTGAAAAATTTGTAATGCATGATCTTTATATTTTTTAAAATTTCTGGATGGATGATTCCTATTACTATAATAAAATAAAATACTCCTTAAAGTAAAAGTAAAATAAAGCTTTATTGGCAACTTTGGGCATGAGGCATTATGAAAACGTTAATTTGAATCCACATAAAAAAATAGCATTGTTTTTTATATCAGCAGGATCACGGTATCGCTTTTGTATCATTGTGTTCTGCATCGTTACTATTTCCACCGAGTGTGGCAGTGTTTCATCCATTAAAAGAGCCAATTTGGCCCTTTTAATGGATAAAAATTTCCACATTCTATGAAACAAATTATTTCATGAAAGCGGGCAAGTATAGCATTTGTGTTATTTGATTTTGTTTGCGTAACACAGCAATTGAACACAAACCAAATGCCGAGTGCCCAGAGCTTTCTCCCCTGCAAATTTCTAAAGTGAATTTTACTGCAGAATGGGTTTGTAACAACACAAGACCATTTGAATTCACATTTTGAAAGGCTTATTGTAGTTAACCGACTTTTCCTGCGAACTAAAGGCTGAAAAAGTTCGGAAAAATAGACTCATCTTACCCTTGGTAACGTTTTGATAATAATATGAGTCACCATTTCTGAAACTTCTCTTGCTGACCTAATCAGAAAAAAAGATGGACATGTTAATTACGGGTGCCTAATTTAAGTGTAAATTGATTTAATATTGGTCTAATTTTTTTAAGAAGGTCAGAGCGGTGTAACTTCGGATGGCTACTGTGGCAGACTTATTTGTAGGGGATTTATTTTGAATAAATCGTTTAGGTGTGTGCATTACTATGCCTTTATTACAGTGTTCAACACGTTTATATGATAGTACAACCTTAGTGATTTATTTGAATCAATTTAATTAGAAATAGATCACAGTTCATTTTATGACACCTCCTATTGATAATATCCTTAAAAAATGGTATAATTTGGAACAAACGAAATCTCATTGCTAATTCGCGATCATTGATACCAAAATATACGATAATCATTTTATTGTCAGTTCATGATTTACTTTTTCATTTAGGTAAGCACCAATTTTATTTTAAGCTGGCCTCGGTAGCGTTAACTCCGGCTTCGATTTCCACTTTAGTTGATTGTCCTTCACCCACAACTTGAGTGTTTGTAATCGTTCTTGAACTTATTTCTTGATAAAAATCCAATATGTTCGCCAAAGAGGCTGTTGTTGAAAAAATTATTTAAACAAAAATAAGTCATTAATAAAAACTGATACTCCCAATACCCAAAAATTATTACTGGTAAAATACTGTAAGAGGAATACCGATCATACGTTATTGACACCAGTAAGAGTGACGCGAACTTTTGTGGCTTCTAACTTCTGATAAACAAATAAGTATACATTCCCTTAAAGAAAAACGTTTATTCTTTAATTTCTGAACTGGTTTGGAGCTCCAATGAAATAATTAAATATTCCGAAGTAGCCTTGGATGAATGTAACAAAATGTGGGCCGTGATGGCAACAATGGAATCCGCATTTCAACAATCCGAAACGAGTCCACTATGCCACTGCGTTCCCGCCACCGAGGGCGCCGCGGGGGTCAATGTCATGGACTCGTCCGGGCTCACGTCGCCCCTCGCCTTCCAGGAGCATCAGCTGCTCCTCCAAACCTCTTCCCAGTCTGCAAAGACCGCCCAACGTTGCCAGCTTTAACGCAAATAGCAAAATCCTTTTACGAGAATGTTTGGAGTGCGTACTTGGCCTCACTACGAAGAATGGTGTCACCATCATCGCATTACCACGGCCATTTGATGGGCTTCCGGTACATGTGTGGTTCAAGAAACTCGTAGTTTCTCCACCGTTATATACTCGATGAAGGTGGAACGTCACTCGGTTATTTCATTTGAATTATTAGTGGTGTGTTTCTTTAGAGTTGATCATTATTTGTGTCTGAAGGCAACGACATTGACCTCTCTTATTCTAGAAGTACTGAGGGAAAACCTTTGGGAAAAATTAGCTCGGCCAACTTAATTTTAAAATATTGTATACTTGTACAAATCGCAATGGCAGTTGAATTTGCGTGTAGAGTTAACCATTGCTTAGCCAAATACTTATTTTCACTCTTCATTACGGTTGCCTTGCTTGCGGGTATATATTGAATGTCTTTTTAATCGAACTGCAGGAAGGAAGAGAATAATTGTGACATAATGTTGAAGGATGTAAAAAATAAAAGACCGAAGACCAGCACGAAGTCATTGTCTAGTATTAAAATATATGTATCAAAATGATATGGTGGAAAAATGTTTGATATTTTTGCATCTTTGAGATTATTCATGATATTTCTGTTGCTCCAAATTAAATTGTATCCGTGAACTTTGATTCTCCCACCATCGACGCCCGTTAATAGACCCAAAATGGCTGCTCCTTGAATCACATATACTCCTAGCCTAACATATTAATCCTTCCGGATTTAGATGTATTTTTTCTAACTTGTTGCTCCAAGCTTTTAGAATTGAAAAGCTCAGTATAAAACAATTCCTTAATTCGAAAACCGGTTTCATTGGTGTTTCTGATATGATTTTGTCGATAGTTTTTAACATGTATAGGATTTCGAGTACCGTAGATTAAACTTCAACTATTGTTCATTGACAAATGCATAGAATCCAAAATTTTATACGTTAAATGTTATTGAAAATATTTCCGGAATTTTTGTGAAAGACTTTCTTTATGCTTACATAGCAGCGTCTTCTTAGCCAGTAGGGTGAAATTTAAGGCAACTCAATGAAGTTCTAGATAAGGCATGGATGTGTGTGTCAATGCAAAAGCAAATATCTGTACTAATTGTCTGTGTCTTTTCGCTCCTCATATTTTTAATAACTTTACTTTCTGGGAATGCAGATATGAATCTGAGAGATAATGCTGCATTTATTGAATATTTCCTCGAATATAGATGTATTTGAAATTAAATACGCGCATACTGTTTAAAAATCAAAGGGTTTTATTTGGTGTGAGAATTATGTATATTTTTTGCGGAAAGTGTGAAAGTGTACGGAATTACAAAGTCAGTAATTTCCTTTCAATAAATTATGTATTTCCCATAAAGTACTATGCTATTTTCCTTGATATGAATAATGATTGTATCGTAACATATTTGATAAAAAGGCGTAATGGTCTATGAAAGATGAAATACAGGGATCAACATTAAGCTTGCGATAAATGCATTAAGATAAATGCATAAAGTTTAATAAAAAGATAAATGCATTAAGATTAATAATGCGCCGACCATTTTGATTGTTTTCAGGGAATTAAGGAGGAAACAATGATCTATGATTCTCCACAACGCTGGTTGTTATCTACCTATTTAGCTGTGTCGTGATCGAGATTGTGCGTGTATGGCTTGTGACCAAACCCCCCTCGCCACACACCCTTGCGGCGGTTTCCGGGGTATTATGCAGAGGTGGATGTATTTTTGTAGGCTTCATTAAATAAGTAAGCTTGATAAACTCTGTACTTTTTCACACAAACTTTATTACATTACTAAAGGTGCCGAAGTATAGGCAACATCATCATGAATATCTGAATATACCTAATGATGTCGCCTATGAGTCGAAAAATGTAGTTGTGTAATAAAGTTTTTGGGAAAAATATAAGGCTAACTAATTCAGCGATCATGAATTTTCACTAAGTAGAGCCTAAAACATTCATGGAAAAGGTAGTAGAAATAACCCGATGCTATAAGTATTGCGGAGAAAATGTCAGGAGTTCACATAGACTATTAAAAAAATAAATGATGGATTCTATCTTCGAGACACGAGGCCAGCAGAGAGGTCGCCGTAATCGTTATAATTCTGTCGACGTGGGTGAATGAGTCAAACGTTTGAGCTGTGGGTGAATTTTGGGGGGTTATTATTTATTATTAGGTAATCTACCGGTTGAGGTAGGTTTTGGATGGACACAACTACCAAATAAATATTTTATCGTATGAAAAAAGTACCTCAACTTATCTTCCATACTCACAAACAATCGTAAGTATGAGCTCAAGGATTACGGAAGAATAGTAACATTCTAAGACACGTAAAAGTTTCTACGTGTTCCCCGTGAATCCTTCCTGCTAAGCCTCGTCTTCATGATTATCCATCCACCTGCATCCGTCGATGGAAGGGCATTCGTAAGGTTGCCTTCGAGGTGGCCCTCGTGACCCGTGCGTCGATCAGTAAACGTGTTCGCCTGCCGGAATGGCTGTTGTGGTGAATCCCCTCCCATTCCCTTTCGATCCCCTGCTGACCCGATTCCCTCGAGTCACGAGCACCCCTCCCCCTGCGCGCTTAACGTCCCTCCTCCCGAGCTCTCCAGCGTGCCTTCTCTCCTTAACACGACTCCGCCCCCGTCGTGTCCTTGCGATCGGAATGCCCCCTTCACGAAGAGCGTCTCTTCCTTTCTTTATTTCCGAAGTGTAACCCTTTCGCTCTGTACCGCATCGACCGATAGCGAAGCCCGCCCTTTCAGTGGGACGGTCCTTCCCAGCCGAGCGAATCGCGCGTGACGATGCCATTGGTGGCTGTGGTGGCGTCCCCAGAGGAGTGAACGCTCTTCCTTCCTCGAATTGTTCCGATTCTGCAGCGGCTTGCATCGTATGACCACGCAGATATTTAACGTACTAATAACTCATTTTCGAGAAAACATTTCTCGAAACAGAGGAATCATATTATTTTCTCATGGTCATGATTTACGTATTTCGCTCTCTTTGGTATTCTAAAATATTGCTGTTAACATGGGATGGTTCCGGTCATTCCGTTCGTCATATCCTGGTTCATTTACTTCGGTAAATGTACATGCATTATACGTGTATTTTTTAAATTAGGATTCCGTTACTCGATTTTGAAACATAATTTCTTGTTTAAAAAAACCAACGTTGATTGGGTGGATATTATTAATTTTGTATTTTAATGTAGAACACAAAACAAACCGAAATTGTCATTAAGTTTGACTCTATGCACTATAGCAAAGGTATAGAAGATAAAGTGACATTCGTGAAGAGAATAATATTGTCAGATGAACCTTTGCGGGAATATAGTAAATTAGTGGATTGAAACACATTGAAAATTTCCATTGAGATTTGCATGCATTCCTTCAGGACCGTCGCTATGGATGTGTAACACCATCGCTATCGCAATATATCTTTCAGTTATTTATTTGAGAGTGCCCTAAAATACCGCATGGGAACTGTGAGATGATTAGAATAAGGAAAGCGTTGGAGAGGAAGAGAAGGTAAGGTAAACACGAGAGAATATATTTTGAAGGTGTGATGGATAGGGAGCGGATAACAAAGGCTAGAAAGTCAAACATGAGTATGGTTGGGTCAAGTACACACGAACTTTTAAAGGTTATTACTGAATAGGAGAAATGTGGGGAGGAATTAGGAGGAAACGGAGATACAAAAAAGGAGAATAGAGAGAAATATCTAAAATTAGTAATTTCATTAATGAGTGACCATGAATTGTGCACTTGAAACATACTATGTTTTGAAAAATTCGGCCGACGTTAAAAAAATTCGTCATCAGTGTGTAAAATTAGCGTTAGAACCGCTTTGCAAAAAACTAGCAGCCTGTGCCACATCATAGTACATTTTAGATATACTTCAACTTTAACGGACAACTTTCGGCTCTATTGGGCTACATAAAATGAAATGCGTTTCACACTTCGAATGATCTAGAGAACAGAGATTTCAGCGAAACAGTAATATGAAAGTAGAAAAAAAAGTTTCCCGAAATGACAAGGAAAAAATAATTCTTCCTTATTGTTTTCGTTTTATTTTATTTATTTTTTATGTTTTATTTTGCAACTCTTTTTGCGATGGAATAGTATGTCGAGTCGTCCTTTGTTATTTGGATTGTCTTGTTCATTGCCGAATTGTCCTTGCAATTTCAATGAAATGAAATCAATGAAACTGCTATTGCACCGTTCTTCAACCAAGCTACGTGTATTTCTTGAGTGAAATATTTCCGAATGTAGTTGCTGATGGACTGAGTTCGTTTGAGGTAGACGTAACGTCGGGATTGACACTAATAAGTTTTGTAGAGGTCATACTTTTCTTGATATCCATTGGTTCTTACGATAACAGCAACCTTAGATTATGCACAGATGATAGATTTATTTAAAGGGAAAAAAGATGCCTCCAGATTCCGAGCTAATATATCAATATAGACCCGAAATCAGAATGGTGTAAGGTATGTGAATTAAAATCACGTTTAAACATCAGACATTGTTCACAGAAGATTTGGTGAAAAGGAAAAGAAAAAGAAAGCATGAATTGTGAAATAGGTAGGACTGACTTAAGAAATTCTGTACAGGTTAAATACTTGGGTGTTACTCTAACATAAAATCTTTCATGGGTACCACATATCAGCAGAATATGTGGATCAGCCTTTGAGAGACTGGGTTCCAGTCGATGAGCTATAGGAAATTGTAGTGACAAGATAAGACAGAGGTGTTACTCCGCTTAAGTCGGGCAATATTTGAGCATGAGGAATTTGGAAAATGCGGCAAGTTCTTTTGGAATTCATGGGAGAAAATGTCAATTCAGGAATCCGAACAGTTTCTGATAAATCCGCCCGATTTATGAAAAGTTGCTACGAGGAGAGAGTAAGAATGACGGGTATGTTGAACGAATTAGGTTGGGGAGCAATAGATTCACGAAGACGGCAGGCGAGGTTTTGAACTTAAGAAAGGGACAGGAGAAGAGCTTACTTAGGACACCAAGGGAAATATTATGGCACCAAATAATATGGGCTGATTCGACTCCTCGGGTAAAATAAGAGAAAAAGTAATCACCCTCTACTGGTACAAATATTCGTTCTTCACACGTTATGCAATCATAGTGCAATCGAACCCAAGAACCGGAATGTATTAATTTAAAAGTCAGCATGTAATAATGCAATCAAGCACACCAATTACTGCATCATGTATATATAAATTAACGTGTGTGCATGCGGAAATTTGTATTTAAATGCATACATAAACTAGGAATTGTGAATGTACCAGTATGAACGGTTCCTTAGCAACCTCCGCCAAACGCCCGACAGCGGCTCGCCAGGCACAGCGTGGAAAATGTGAGAATCCTCCTTGGGGTTGAAAATTGGGAAGATTGCTTACGGTGGATAAAATTTTGGAATCTTTTTGTACGATTTCCTTTTCTTTGAATCATTTTCCCATGTTCTCGGTTGTTTCTTCCTTTCTGACAGTACGAAGTGCGTTTCCTAATTAGTAATGTAAGACTCCATAGACACACAGTTTTTACCCTCTCTCCTCCCGTCTCAGATTCATTGTAAATGTGTTTAAGTTTTAAATATCCAAGAAGCTGTGTAATTTTGTTTTTGGGGTAAAAGGAGGAATTATTAAAAGCTTGCTTTACTTCCTTTCAGTTTATTGAGTAAAAGCAATCAGCAATAAATAGCCGTAGTACGTAGTAATACACGTCATTAATATATTATATATATATATAAATATATATTATTTTTTTATTAGGTAATCTACCGTTTAAGGTAGGTTTTTGGATGGACACAACTATCAAATAAACATTTTGTGACTCCCCACCTAGCAAACTAATCTATATCAGGTCCCTATTCATCTCGATGTACTTCTTTCCTCCCTTCATCCCGTCCAACATCCCTATCCTGTTCCTACCCTTACCTCGCTTGCCCAACATTCTCCCCTCTATTACCCTCTTCAACATTCCACTACCGCTCAATACGCCTTTCATCCATTTTTCCTGCCTCCATAGGATTTCTCTCAACAAACCCCTATCCTCACCCACCATCTCCAGTACTTCCTCATTTCTTTTCCTTTCGGTCCATTTCACCTTCCCCATTCTTCTCCACACACACATTTCAAAAGCCTCCAATCTACGTCTATCCTCCTGCTTCAGCGACCACGTTTCCGCGCCGTACATAGCTACGCTCCATATCAGAGTTTTTACGAGTCTTGTTTTAACATCCCTACTCAACGTCCCCGTCATCAACTCCCTCCTCCTTGAGAAAGCCTCCTTGCCTAGCGCAATTCTTCTCCTTACGTCCCTACCACTTTGACCGTATTGGTCCAAAACACTTCCGAGATATGTAAACTGTTCTACCTGTTCCATTTTTTCCCCACATATTTTAATATTAACTTAGCCTTTTTCTTTCTGGAAAATCGCTTAACCTTTGTTTTACTAATATTGATTCTCATCCCATATTTATCGCACTGAACCTCCAATTCACTCAGCAATGCTTGCAACACCTTGGCTGACTGAGCACCTAATGCTTGGTCATCAGCAAACTTAACCAATTTTACGAATTCCCCTCCGACTTTCATTCCTACCGCCAGTTATTCCCAAGCTTCTTTAATCATTTCCTCCAAATATGCGTTGAAGAGCACCGGTGAGAATGGGCAACCCAGCCTTACCCTTCTTCCTAACACTGCCCATCCGGACTCTCCGTTCCCCACTCGCACCTGAGCAGTCTGAGACATGTACAGGTTGCGGATCAGTCTCCTGTCCCCCCAATCAATTCCTATTTTCTGCAATACACGCATTAATTTTTCCCAATTCACTCTATCAAACGCTTTTTCGAAATCTACAAAACAGGCAAAAACGTCCTGATTGTGTTGTGTATTCCTCTCAATTAATAATCTACTTACTACAATGGCATCACGCGTACCTCTTTCCTTCCTAAACCCAAAATGATCATCCCCTAAGTAATCATTTGCCTTACTCTCTATCCTTTTGTTGATGATCCTGAGAATAACTTTAGCTGCGTGGGATATCAAACTTATTGTTCTGTAATCCTCACATGATATAGCCTTAGCCTTATTTGGAATAGGGACTAACACCGACCTGACAAAATCTTCCGGCCAGATTCCTTCTTCATTGATACTACGAATCAGTCCATGTAGGGCCTTCTTCCCGCATTTTCCTAAACACTTCAACAGTTCTACAGGGATGGTGTCCACCCCCACGGCCTTTTTTGCTTTCATCTCCTTTAATGCCCTTTCTATTTCATGGTCGAGTTTGCCTGGACCTAAGCTATCTTCTTCTACGCCATGTTCCTTTTCTATTTCTAACATTGTCGGCCTAAGTTCTTTACCATACAGTGTTTCTATATATTCCTTCCATGTCTCTTGGATTTTTCCTGGTTCAACTATTATCTTACCCCATTTATCTTTAACTGTTAGCGCAGATCTTGCCTTCTTACTTCCCGATAATAACTTAACCTTGCTGTATAGAGCACCAATTTCACCCTTCTTCTGTAAACTTTCCATATCCTCGCATTGCGTTTTCCACCATTCTTCTTTTGCTTTATTTGTGGCCCTTCTCAATTTATTGTTTAACTCTTTGTACTTCATTTTGCCTAACTCTGTGTTTACAGTTTTCCATCTTCTTCTCTCATCCATCTTTGCAATCATCTCATCCGATTCCCATGGTTTCCTTATCCTTTTCCCGTCAACGGTTCCTATAGTGTCTTTCGCGGCTTCCGATATCCCTTGCTTGATACGTTCCCATTTTTCTTCGATAGTACTCAGTTCTTTACCGTCATTCATCACTTTCTATACAGCCTGCTGATACTCCTTCTTCGTTAATCCATTTAATGCTTCTAAATTCCATTTCCTAACCCGCCGCCCTTGCCATATCTTCTTGAAACAGACGTTACATTTCATAACAACTAAATTGTAGTCAGAGTCTACACCTGTTTCTGGGAAACTCTGCGAATTTATCACACTGTTCCTAAACCTGTACCTGACCGTAATATAATCTAACTGATACCTTTCTGAGTCTCCTGGCATTTTCCATGTATACATGAAAAAATAATTGTACTGATTATTTCCCGCCGCTCCAGGCGCGTCCAGCACCGCTCTGGCGGGTTGTGATTGGAGGGGGTATGTTGGCAAGCGACGCTGAAAAAGGCAGTCGGCTCTGAGCTGTGGTGTAGTGAGGAGCTCTGTTAACGCGAACCTCCACGCTCGACCCACGTCACGGAACGCGATGCCGAAGTTTTTGGAGCAGCGTTATTCCATCAAATTTGCGGTAAAGCTTGGAAAATCGTCTACCAAAACTGTCGGTATGATTAACCAGGATTACGGGGAGTCAGCCATGTCCAGAAACATGATCTTTCGGTGGCACAAGATGTTCGTGGAGGGCAGAGAAGAGGTCGACGACGAACCACGGCCTGGACGCCCATCAACGACACTCACCGACGAAAATGTGGGAAAAGTTCGCGATGCACTGAACTCTGATCGTCGTCTTAGTGTTCGGATAATAGCAGAGCAGTGTAATGTGCCAAAAACAATAGTGCACGAGATTATTAGGGACCAATTACAGATGCGAAAAATTTGCGCAAAGTTGGTGCCTCAGTGATGATCAAAGACTCAATCGTTTGGAAATCGCGACACAACTTGCGGGTCACTGCAAAAATGATCCACATTTTTTATAGAACGTCTAGAGACTTCTTTCTGTTCCCGAAGATGAAGAGGAGTTTGAAAGGAACGCGATACGGGACTTTGGACGCCGTTAAAGAGGACGTGACGAGGACGTCAAGAGGCCGTGACGTCAAAGAGGCCGTACCTACTATACGAGAAATATGCGGTCGTGCTAATAAAAAATTGGGATTTGTGAAAAGAGTGCTAGGTAAATGCGCCGAAAAGGTGAAAAAACGATGATTCCTTGCCTTGGTCAGGCCCCACTTAGAGTATGCTGCCAGTATATGGGATCATCATAACATAAATTTGGTTTCGGAATTAGATCGAGTTCAGCGGAGGGGGGCTAGATTTGTCAAACATTGTTATGACCAAATTAGCAGCGTATCCACTTTGCTATACAATTTAGGTTGAGATTCTCTTACACAGCGGCGTTTCCAATATAGATGAAGCCAGAAACTGTTTTATTTAGATTAAACTTATAAAAAACATTTAAAGATGGCCCTTTTCTGATGACATCAAGGATATAATACGAACCCCAACGTATTATGGTCGAAGGGATCACGAATATAAGACTAGAGAGATAGACTGCAAGACTGACAGGTTTAAAATGTCATTTTTTCCAAGAACGATAAGGGACCAGAATGCTTGTAGCCGAAATTCCCCAGGACATATTTCATTACAATAAGTATTAACGTACAGGTTAGGGACTGCGCGAGGATATGCGTGTATGTATATGTATATATATATATGTATATTTTAATATATGTATATATATATATATATATATATATATATATGTGTGAATATGTATATATGTATTTATTTTTTCTTACAGGTTCCCCCCACCTTTCCTCACCTAACCCCCAACCCTCTCAACCCTTACCCTTCCTTCATGGTGCTACACCCCCTGCCACACACCTTTTTGGTGGCTCGCAGGGTATTTATGTAGATGTAGATAGATGTAGATGTGACGACGTGTCTTCGAGAGGTTCCCGATGATGCCTTCGCGGGAGCGTTCCAGGAATGGGAACGCCGCTGGAACAAGTGTATCGACTCACAAGGGTCCTATTTTGAGGAATATTAGCTTAAGATATGTAAAAGTGTAATACATTTTTTTCCTGAGCTCAGTACACTTATTTTCCGGACGAACCCTGGACCTACGCCTTTTGTGGTGTCTAAACCATGTGTTGGTGATGACTAACCCCTGTCTCCTGCAGAAGTCAATCGCTTTCTCCCTGCGTTCATTCCTCGTGCCTAATCCATAGTCCCCCACCTCACCACCCTCTCTTCCTTCGCCTATCGTCGCATTCCAATCCCCCATCACTATCAAATGTTTCCCTGCATGAACACACGCGATGATATCCTCTAACTCATCGCACATCCTATCGACGTCTTCCTCCTTGTGGTTGTTCGGTGGCATGTATACCTGAACAATGACCAAGTTCGTCGCCTCTGCTTTAATCTCTACGAGTAAAATTCTATCAGTTGCTTTCTCGATGTTGACTACGCTTCTTCCTACCCCTTTATTTAATATTACGGCAACCCCTCGTTGGCTCTCGTCCCCGCCGCTATATATCACTCTATAATTGTCACTCCAGTAATCCCCGCTATCCTTCCATCTCACCTCGCAGAGACTTAAAACATCTATATTACCTCTGTCCATCTCTCGCTTAATGCTTTCTAATTTTCCTGTCCTCAACATTGTCATTAATATAAGTATATATATATATATATATGAGATAGTATGAACACCAAAAATCTCTCCGTACGATATTTGGCGTTAATACGTACATAATGTAGCGTAATGGTTTTACAATCGCTCGCCATTGCCTCATTAAGCAATTTAATAATAAAAGCTAATCCAATAGAAGTTAGGATGTCCTTATCTTTTTTCGAAGAAAATCTAATCTGGTATGGTACGCACACCTATTACGTCATGCAAGTGGTCCACCCGCATACTCTTGAACTCTTCCTCGTGAACACAACAATGTTTTGATTTAATTCAATGCTATCCGATTTGTGAAAAACTGGGGTCTGATCACGAACACTTAAGATTTGGTAATGCGAAACATTAGCTTTAGGCAAAAGTTTATGTGTAAAGGTTAGTGGGTGGTTTAGATTTAGCAATTGATTGCGTTGAATATGCATACAACTTGTTGATTACCATGGTCTTATTAAGACACATGTTGTATTCTATAATATAGTTTCGACTTCTTTTTTTCTGGTATTACACAAAATTTCTTGTTTTTTTTTATTATGCAACCTTACCAGTGCACATTTTACAAGTGTTTACAAGTGTTCTGTCACTAATATCACTGTTGGGGGCGAGAAAATCGTTTTCTATTAATCACACAAAATACGATGCGTAATAAAATAAGCGTAATTAAAACGTAATTTATGGTTGCTACGATTATTTTTCCATCACGATGGATGGAAAATGTCAGCGGTGCAGGGATTACAATATTGAATTACGCTAATAATCTATTACTGAATAATAAAATCGTCGAAGCGATCAATCATAATCGCGAGTAGTAATTACCCTGAGGGCGCTATGTGGCGCCCCATGCTTTGATGGGCGTTCTTGGAATCATGCCGCTCGCTTGTCGACGAGCTTGTTGTGGCATTTACTTTTTGCTGTATTTGAAGCCTTCACCTTTCTTCTCAGTCCTTAAGTGAAATTAATGGCAGGAGGGGCATAGGAGTTTTTTTTGGATTTCACTTGGAGAATCAGATTTACACTTGAATAAATCCCCTAACACTTACAAACGAGGTATCGTAAACTTTAGCATCCGGTGGAATTTTTACCTGCATTATTTATCGTAGAGTGACTTTTCCATTGAAATTTCTAAAGCCATCTTGTTAAACCCCTTGAACTCTTCTAGTTTTGTTTCAATCCACTACGAAATTGACCGTGTACCATACACTTGGATCCTGACTTAAAAGTGTTCCAATGTTCGATTGGAAAAGTTTTAAAGATTTTTTTCTTCGAACTTTTGAAAAAAATCATGATTTATAGTCTGAAAAAGTTGTCGCTCTGGTATTTTACAAATCTTATGATGGATTTATTTTGCAGTTAAGTAAAATATTACCAATATATTGGGAATAAAAGTGAGACATTGGCACTCACATGGGTGACTTCACGTTCCGCCTCTGATTACAAACATAAACCCTTATCTCAGAATATAATATATTTGGCGCTAAGCATTCGAATTTGGTTTTAGAATGATGAGGCTCTATTCTTTGGCAGTAAATTATTCTGAGACTCGGTATATATATACCAGTCTGAATTTTCAGTGTCCTTTTGGTGATTGTGTAGCACCTGCGGAAGTTGCTCTTCAGGTGCAAAGCTGGCGTGAGTTGAATTTAGAAGATTCAATGCCGAAGTTGAAGTGAAAATTGCACAAGAATGTGCAATGGGCGAATTGGAAGTGTTACAAATTCCATTATAAAAGCTTTTTCATTCTTTGTTTTTGATCCAATATTTTAAGATTGGCGGCGTGATGCATAATCGCTATTCTAATTATATTTCTCGAGTGACTTGTTCGCATCAAAATCGTATGACTGTTGTTATTTGAAAGTCTCAGTTAGCTATATTTGAATTGGATGTTTTAACTTGAGTGCACTAGGGTGCGTGAAATATTATCCTCGGAGGCTGCTTTCGTGTATGAATATTCGGGCATAATTGGGAAAAATTCACTTTCCGAAAATTTGTAGTTAATTTATGGCATAAATAGTGCTCTAATTTATAGCATTTAGTTTATATTTCTCACATGTAAATGTATTCATTGTATAAAAATTGTTATTATTTTTAAGTTTATATAATTCTGTTTGAAATAATATTATGGAATGCTGTTTTTATTTGTCATGCGTAAACCTGGCCACTCGCTGTTGTTAAACAAGCCAGAGAAATTAATTTTTCAATTCAGCAAATATTTATCGTTTTCGACGAAATATTTTTTGGTCTTTGTGTGCTTGCACAAGAAATTGGAATACGTTCCAGTTCCCCAGGTCGATTTTTAATAGCCTAGTCGCGCTCTTTCCTACATGTCACGGAGTCAGTAAGTCTTAATGCCCGGTTTTTAGTAATTCAATATTTACGTACGCGAACCGAAATTTTTGTTATCCCTAAGGGAATATCTGTTATGTACGTGTGTTGAAATTGGGACATTGAAAATTTTCGATTTTAAATCTTGTTCTTTTAATGCATATAATGAAATTTGCTGATATTATATCATGAATACGAATTATAAATTTGTTTTCAATATGCCCGTGGAATGAAGCTGATGAAATCATGTTCATCTTATATCCGATCAGACACTATGCGATTTCTTCACGAAGAAACATTTTGTTAGGGTTTATGATAAAATAATTTGAACATCTTGGGCTGTTAATGCCCCAACTGTTCCAGGTAGATGAGCAAATGAATATCGGCGGTAATCCAGCTGTAATGAGTTTTGGAATGAGTTTGGCGGATTTGGATGTGCATGGTTAGCCCCCGTTCGGGAATTTTCTCTCGCTGAAACTGAGACTACTGGACTCCAGAGCTACTCAATGATAATGAGCTCTCCATACGTTTGTCCTGGATGTTCATTTGACCCGGACTAGTTTTAACTGCCGCTCTCTGAAATACCTAGCGCTCTTAAGTATCTTACACCATTTTTCGGCTTTTAGTTGTGAGAAAGCGCTAAAATCGTGAGTTTCGGTTGTTGGATAGGCCTGCAAATTGCCAACCTTAGCGTAAAATTAGCGGGAGTAAAATTCACCGGAAGCACGGAATGTTTTCATGCACCACTTAGCGCTCAGGTGTAATTTACCGATCACGTTGCTCTCATGGAGTGATACAGGTATGTACTCGTATGGTGAATCCCCTCTCTCTTCTAGTTGATTTCATCAGAACTTGGGGCATCTCATACATCCAGATTTTTCACACCTATATAAAGAACATGGGTATTAATTTGAATTTGACAAGTTAGATGATAGAATGAAATCCAGTGGGCTGAAGATTGGAGATTTTTCTTCGCTTGCTTTGACTATGCGCCGAAAAGTTGAAAAAATTTTTCAGCGATTGTAAAATCAAATAAGAATACGGGGATCGATGGCTAGTTCATAATTCATCTTAAGATTTGTAGCCTGTAGTTATATTAGTTGTAGCCGAAACGATGACTGTACTTCGAGATATCTACACACGACGAGGGATCTGTGTACACGCAATTCTGCGGTCATTTTTCTCTAGAATAAATTTTAGTCTCCAAAATCTAATCCTGAACTGCAGATTGCCATAGCAATCTACAGTTCAGGATTATAGTAAATAAATTCAGTAGTGAACTTACGATTTATTTTCACTAAATCAGGAAAGATTGGCTGGATTGTTGAATTAAATGACTCCTCGGTTATTACTCTATGAAGTGAAAACTTGGCATGCTTGTGGAATTATATTTAAAATAGATGTATAACGTCATTGTGGCATACACTCTCTGGTATTATCATTGAAATGGCTCTACTAACGACTTTTCCATTTAGTTGTTTACAGAATTTCATTCATAAAGCAATAGGTAGCAGATTTGAACCCGTGTCAGTTATATAGGTGGTAGATTTGAACTCGTGTCATGCTTCGTGCACATCAGTATTTTTTTGTCGGATCGATGATTTTAGAGGTGCTCATTATCCTTGGATTGAACGGTCTTTCGCCACTTATTGACCTCCTTCTACCGTCTCTTTTTGAGGGCAGTCACTCCCCGAAATTTCACCCGAGTGCGTTTAGTTGGCGGCCCGGAACGCCTTCCCAGCCAGTCCGACGACGCGAGGGCTCCGCCGGGGACCGCCTGGCGCATGTGGGAAATCGGAATGATTCCGAATGTTCTCGCGTTTGCGTCATTTTATCGAAAAGAATGTCCAAAAATTGGAGTGTGGAATCTTCATGTCAATATGGAAACAAGTAGCCGCTGCTTCAAGGCTTGTTTTTACCGGGGAAAAATCCACCATTAGGAGAATACAAATGTAGGTCTCGAACCGAGAGAAATATTCCGTGGAAAGAGGTAGAATGGCCGTAGATTCCCACATGCCTTCTGAACGGTAGAGCTCAACTGCAACGGGAGAAGGAACTCACCCTTCCTAAGTAAATGCGGAAAATGGTGTGAGCTGTCTTGATCTAGATATTTCTAATTGGAGCGCAGGAATGGACGCTTTTCACACGAAACCTTCAAGCGACACCTATTACACCGCACTCAATGCGCGCAAATAATTTGCGCACTGGTGTTTGATCAAATTTTCTATAAAAAGCGTTATTAAAATAAAGTTTGGCAGACCAGGGCTCATTCTGCATTGATCCTTCGGTATGTGAAATTGAAATATTCAGGTTAAGAGTTTATTCAAGCAGTTCTTTTCATTTTACGGCTTAAAGTTTACAGAATTGTCTAATTACCAGAGACTTGCTTAGTTAGAATTTAGATGGGATTGTCTGACAACACTCACTTTGATTTCAATTCGATAAGCTTTGCTCAATAGCCAAACGCACCATCCACTTTCCTAAAACTCCTATTTATGCATGAGACGTGTACAATGAAAACTATTTGATTAATATCTTAAAACATTTCATCGTTTTTGGTAAACTTTGTAAAACTTTAATGCAAGAGCTGTTTGACTTAAATGAAGAAATTGAAAAACAAGGAGCCAAATAGAAAAACTCATTGTATTGAAGAACAATATTGCCGTGCCAGAACCAGAAAAAGTGTTTCAGTATATACCCATAAATTCAATTTCAGCGATCAATTTCATCGATTAATCGAGCGTTCTTCCTAAATCAGATAAAGTGTGGTTGATAATGTTAATGGAAAAGCGAATGAACATGCGTGTGTGTGAATGTGTATTTAAAAAATGGGTATTGTGAGTGGTAATTGGATGTGTGGGCATTTTCTTGATGCCTTATGTGTAATTTAGCACTCGAATTGACCAGTAGGGATGAATTCATTCCCTGGGGAAAACGGGATACCACCGCCTTGCGACGACCGTTGTATTACATTCGAAATATGAAAGATAAAGGGCAGCAGACGAAGTTGGCTTATCGAACCATTTGTGGCATTGTGCCACTCTAGACCGGCCTTTACCTATCGTTCTTCACTTTGAGCCCATGTCTGAGGGGGACGCGTACGCAGACGCTCTCAGTAAACGATGACCGGCGATCGGCGCATTGTAATTTGCACAGCCTCCTAATGACCGGTGGTGTATATGGTGACCGGTATAAGCAGTAAATCGGAGGCTGAGGTATAAGGATCTGTCAGTCGTTAGACGAAGTCGTTTGACTCTAATTCGAAAGCGTTTTCATAGGCGAGCCGGTTTTCTACTTGTTGACCTCTTCAACGAGTTTGTTGGATAACTGTTTGATCGGTTAACCGGTTTTCACGAGACTAAATATATCTAAATAAGAAAATTTGCACCCGTAGAGTTATATCATTTATTATATTTAAACCTTAAACTCCAGCGTTGTAGGGTAGCATAGAGTTCAAGGAAGAGACGACGCGGTTGGAGGTTTTAAATAGCGAGGAAACGAAAATGGAACGAATTGTGGCGTCGACGTGATCGCTGGGAATGCGGTCCCGTCATGTGGACGTGGTTTTCGTTCCGCGTAGCTGGCACGATCTTTCCCACTGTTCTCAAGGCATTCGCGATACTGTGTGAGGGGTCAGTTTAAATAAAAATCCTAGGAAACTTTTTTTCTGTTAGTTAACTCCGTTCTACCGTTTCTTCGTTTCTCAAACATTATGGCTGCTCTGTTTCATCCATTTTAGTGATATATAAAAATAGGCGTTATTTGCGAGGTTTTCCAATTCTTAGGGACTTTGCACTATGTGAGGGTTTTTTTTAAGTATAACTTCGATGTACGGGGCGATGTTAGGAGCTAGATGTATGATGTAAGCTGTTAGGATCGCGATGTACCCCTGCCGGTATACATTCGATACCCGGGGATTTGTTGTGTTTAATCTCATGGAGCAATTTGACAATTCCTTGTTCGTCCACTGTTATATTTTTCATGGGTTCAGTATGTATTGCTTCTTGGAAATGCGTGGTGGCAACATCGCTCGTGAAAACGCTTTGGAAGAATGTATTTAGAATGTTAGCTTTCCTCTCACCGTCAGTGTCAATGATATTGTTACAATCCCTTAAGCAAGCAACGGTTTCCTCACCCCCTTTTACTTCCATATCATACAGACCTATCTGACATACGAGTACGTACCAGAATATCTATATGACCAGAAAGCTTTAGAGTCAGTGCCCAGGCACTCGCATAGTACTTAATGTTTTAAGTCTTAAAGATACTACGCAATTGTATTTTTGTTACAATTTTATAGGATCTATACTTGTCCAATAATTGTTTATTCTCCGAAGATGATGCATTCACGACTGCTTTCTTTCCTCTAGAGTGTAACATTCTCTGCTTTCGAAGGTCTTTTTTAACGTCTTTGGTCACAATATTCTTTAACGTACCTTATAGGGATGAAGTCTGTGATCCCTCTTTGCATAATGTTGACAAAATGTGACCAAGTTTCTTCCACGTTGGCATATCTTAAGCGCGTTTTGAACTCTGGTAGTGAAAAGTTTAATTGACTGGCAAAAGTTTCACATTCTGCTTGATTGTAATTATAAATTTTTCTTTTTGGTTTAACAATCTTTTTTAATGCTACGTCGAAGTTGACATTAGCGGATTTACGATCACTCAAGCCCTCGTCAGTTGAAACACTAATAATACATTCCGGTGTGTTAGTAAGAAATAGGTCCAATATGTTCCTTCCACGGGTGAGTTTGCGTACTGCCTGATGGAGGGAGTTTCTTTGAACCAATTTTTATGAGGAATTACCAGATTCGCGATCGCAATTCCAAGATATAACCAGAATCCAAATGATACCAGGGAGGTTATAGTCACCACAAATTATGCTGATACTGTTATTATTTTTACGTGAAAATTGGTATATTTTTTCATTGAGAGCATTAAATGTTTCAACATCTGAGACTGTAGGTCTTTAAAAAGAGAAAAGGTTAATGTTGGGTTAATTAGATCGCAATAATGTGCACCTAACACCTTCTATGTTATTATTTTTAAATACTCATTGTTTGCTTTCAAGATTACTTTCCATTTCCACGTAAACTCCACCTCCTGGTCTTGTGCCTCTATCGTGTCGGTAACCTGTGGCATCAATATGGAAAATTTCTTGGTCGTTTATATCATCACGCAACCAACTCTGTGCCTAATACTATATCAGCGGAATAACTTTCGATTATGTGGTCGTGTCCGCTGTTTTTTTTTAGGCTTCTGCACTTTAGCACAAGGATAGGTAGATTATTTTGATTGACGCCCGTATTTATGTCTGGATATAATGTACTACGCGTTTTTGGAGAAGTGCGCGTCAGATGTCTTTCTACATCAATTTCAGTGTTTCCTGTTTCTTTACATGTTTATTAATGATTTTATCTGCGCTGGCCTCAAATATTAGCGACCCACTAAATGACCTACTTCCTATCCTGAAAATGGCCTACAGTGTTCGAGTATCATATCCGCTACCTTACTCGCCGCTTCCGTTGTGGGTTTTATTGTAAAAACCTTTCCCGTATAACCGCATTAGAATGCCATTGAATTACGTAGTGCTCGTTAGAGTATAGCTTGCTCTGCTTTGTCTGTTTTTAGGTTTCCCCTTCAATACCTCGTCTCTCACTGTAGGGGGACCATCCCGCTAACTAAAGCGTTGGGTCATGTTCCCTGTGCCCTTGGGGGAGTAGATTATTGTATGTTGCATGTCCATGTGATATTAGAATTTCGCCTTCTTACGTTTCCAATTCTAGCTTGCACTTTATTGAATAATTTGTTACTGAATCCTAAGGGTTAATCGTTTGTTAGTTGATGGTAATTGTATTTGTATGCTTGTAAGTTGAAAGGATTTTTGCATAAATATATACGCCACTGTCGGTGTACATTTTCATGGATGTTTTGATTTTGCATATAGTTTTTTTCTCTTTTACGGGTGGTGACCTAACACCCCCTTCCACACGCCCTTGCGGCGGTTTGCGGGGTATTATATAGAAGTAGAGGTATATTGAAAATAGAATCTTTTTCATGTGATATAGTGGCGATGTAATTTGAGAGATTTTATACTCAAATTTATGTACATGTATATTAAATCATTATTCCCTCGTTTACACTCCTAAATCGATTGTTTTGATTGTAATAATTATGAATCCATTTTTGACCATATTGGTAACATTACTTTTAAATTCCATGGTATACTAGTGCACATTATGTATTTTCAGCTTGGAATCTGCAGCTATGCCTTGTTGTGCCAGCCTTTTTATCTGAAGTTTGGCTGTTTTGGCTGCTTCGAAATGATATTTCATTTACCTTTCAAAAGTGAGAGAAAAGTAATGCATATCAGGCCGCCAAACTTCAATCCTTTGACCTCATAGCGCTTTGATATGACGTAGATTTTAAATAAATGCTTCGTCGGTTCGATTGCTCAAAAATAAGGAGTCAATGTTTAATAGTGTAAGATGGCCAGCAATCCTTGAATTCTTGAAACCAGGAAACAATCATGAATGGGGAAATTAAAAAAGAAATCCTTGACAAAACCTGAAATTGAGAATTAAGACCTGGAATTTTGGAGAATTTATGTTAATTTATCGGAAAATAGACAGACATTAGAAGGAAATATCTTCTCCTCGCTTGAATGGCTAATCGAACGATGTTTTTAAACTGGTGGCTTTCAATGTGTAATATATTCTGGAAGAAGGTAACTGCGCGTCATTTCTGTACACATTGAACGTCGTGAAGCTAATCGGCATAACCGAGTGCCTTTGAAACAACTGCCTACCTACCACCGCTGCACAATTCAACTGAGGAGTACTTATTTGTTTAACAATTACTAATTTGAGTGAGAATACGACGGTAGATAAATACCCCTTAATGGGAATGATTTTTTCATTAACACGATGCATTTATGATATAATTCTGTATTTACAGGTTGATATAGAATGATACCTGGTAGATGGAAATTATTTCAAACTATTACCCCAGTCTGTTTTCAACAGTTGACTCTTAAGTAACTTCTGAATTCGTGTCATGGTCATGGTGACCTCGTATTTAAAGCACTGTGAGCTTGTCTTGACAACTCTAGTGACAAAAAAAACGCAAGCAGGCGTCATAGATGCAGATTTAGAGTCATAGAGGCAAATTAACGAACATCGAGATGCTTAAGAATGGACAACCTCCAGTGTCAGATACTGTAGGAGATTAAACATCTCCAACGTAAGCGGGATTTTTATAGAGGTGAGCCATAAATTTCTTGAAATATTAAAAAAAATCATTATCTACCATGAATGTTTACTCTAATTGGGAAATACTAAATTTTTTTCACATTTAAAGTGGCAGTGTCTGTCCGATTACACTGGGGAAACTAGGCAGCATAAATGGATGCATAAAATCTTGGAAAACGAATTTTTATGCTTGGAAACGTATAAAAAAACCTTGAATCATAAACCATCTAATTACTGGTCACTCTGTGGTAATATTTTAATATTATTGATTGCCAAACGGTGAGAGTCGATTGCGAATTTTGTAAAATATTGGTAAATATTCATCTGTGATATAGCTAGAGGTGCCTGCCTAAAGGGGTTTGAAGTCATTTGATGCCGATTGAGTGACCTATTTTTAATGTATTGAAATTACTCCTTCAAAATAATTCAAGGCGCATATATTGATGCACATTGAGCATTTCACAACTCTGAGTCATCATGATTCACACGCAGGCGTAATCCACAACCGTCTTAAAATAAACAATCGACGCAAAATTGGTTTAACTCCATGGAACTTTGAAATTTTTAATTAAACCTTGAAGTTATTAGTTTGATTTAAAAAATAAATAAAGTAGTTTAAGCAGAATAATTAAATTTACCATCAGTCAAACCTTTATCGAAAGGAGTTTTTTTTTCTCAGACGTATACCATCTAAGCTTAGTCACTAGTAATTGACATTTCAATTGAAAAAAAATCCTCATTTCACAATCGGAATTCGGTCGATTTAATTTCGTGTTTTAGCAAATTAATATCGTGGCCAGGAAAACTTTCAAGGATTCAAACATAACTACCTTCATAGATGTTGCAAAACTCTCATAGATGTTTTCACCTCTTGGAAATATAATTAAAATATTGTTACTTAAGTGTCTATCTGTAGGACAATATCTGTGGCACCGCGCTGCAAAACGTAAATGATTGGCTCACAACCGTCATAGAGCAGTAAAAATTGGAACAAATGCATGTGATTATGATGAAATTCACATTTCGCTTAACTTAATTTATGCCCAGAGGACCTCGTTTCTTTATTCACACATCTGCTGTATATTAACCAGAATTCGTACGAAAATAGGGTGAGCCTCTGTTATTCTCATTATCGTTTCGTTTGAGCGTAGATTGAAGCAGTAATTAGGGTAGAAAACTTAATTTGAAGCATTGATTTTGTGCGACCGTGATATTTTGCTCTCGGACTTTTTATCTCCAGCTTCCTTATGCGCGAGAGAATTTCTGGGTGCGGTGGGAGTTCCTCGGATACACCGATCATCATCATGTCGCTTCCGAGTCTGTGGTGGGGGGATCTCGGTGGGATTCCACGGAGGGGCGGGCTCCAAGTCGAGGATGGAATGCGGGTCGAAGGGGTGGTGGGCGAGACTGTGTCAAAGCGGGAGTGGAGGCTGTCCGTTCACCCTCGCCCCACACCCTCTCCCTCTCCGACCCCCGATGCCCCATCCCAACCGCCGCCGTGGATTATTTCGCCGCCTTCCTCTTCCATCCTCCCCAACCCACTCCCCCTTTCACTCTCGCGAGAAATTTTGTCGAAGGCAGGACGAATCATGATGGGAAACCTACTCCTGATGTGTCGCTCATTCCATGAGATATCTCATGATTTCTTCGTTATTTGTTAGTTAACACTAAAATGTGACGCTTTGAAAATTACGGTCAAGCTTACTTTGAGTGTCTATTGGGTTCATGAGACTACAAAATATATTTTCACGATTTTAATTTGAGAGCATCTAACCATAGTCAGGGGGGGTCTTATTTTCCGAAAACTATTGTAATTTTACTCATTCCTCTTTGAGACATGTTCCTCCCATGTTTTCAAACCAATTTTGTATTCCAAATGGAATTATTCTGTCGCCCTACTTCACCGTCAATTAGTGTGCTGGGCTTTTTACTGTTACCCGACTGCCTAGGTTTGTTGCTATCACGTTTCTTATGAAAAGAAAATGCACATGTCTTCAATTGCAAATACTGAGTACAGAGTTGGAAATATCTAATTGTAAGATAGACAAATAATTGTTGAATTGTTCCTTTCTCAAATATTCTCGTGACTTGTCTCGACCGACGTACCGCAGTACTTTTTTTCCTACTCATGAGTAAGAAAAACTGCTACACAACGGCTTTGACCTATCTTCAAGAGGGTATAATAAAATATGTTGGAAAATACTTCAGATATTCAGATCATGAGCAGAAATTGGATCATAAATAGGAGTGTATAATGACTGTAAAAAGTGGGACTCACAGAGGAGTCTAATTTATTTTTGCCATTTAGGAATGGCAAGGTAATAAAAGGAAAGGTTAATATAATTTGAGAGAGAGTGGATAATTTGGAGAGAAACCTGGCGTCCTCTTTAACCTGCTGTATTAACGAAGCTTAAGGTTCCACAGTAGGTCGGATGGAAAAAAACTGAAAGTTTCCGAATCACATAGCGCAGTGTGGGAAAGTAACACCTCTGTTTTTATGGTCAAAGTGTAGAATCTCATTCTTTTGAGTTAATATTCTACATCCTGAGGATTAAAATGCTGGAATAACTTATAAAGGCAAAAATTAGCAGTGTGTCTATGATATCACAGGCTCTAATTGTTGGTAGGATTTTTGTAAAATTCCATAGAAGTCACGTGAAAGTAGGATGGCACAATCAGGAGATTATTATTATTAGGTAGCCTACCATTTAAGGTAAATATTAGATGGACTTAGACTATATTTCTTAACTTCGTCTAAAAATACCTGCACTGTAGCCCATCCGCATACTTTTTATCTTCCTTCATTCCGTACAACATACCTATCCCACTCCTTCCTCGCCTGTTTGCCATTCTCCCCTGTATCATGGTCCTCAATATCCAGTCGGCTATTAAAATGCTTTAAATTAACCTTTCCTACTACCTAGGAATTTCTATCAACAATCTTTCCTCCTCCCCTCTCATGCCTAGTATTTTTTGTTTGTTTTACTGTCCTTTCACTTTACTTGTTCCATCCTCTTTCACACTCGCATATGAAAAGTCTCTAGTCTATGCCTATCATCATGCTTAAACGACCATTTTCCCAGGTTGCATAAAACCACTCTCCTGGTCAACGTTCCTATGCCTCCTTCCTTAACATTATTACTCCATGTACCTGTAATCAAATCCATTCTCGTTGTGCAAGCTTCTTTATCTGACGCACTTTCCACTGCTTTGACCATTTTGTTCCAAAACATTGCCTAGATAGGTGGAACACTGGCAATAAGCAGTTCCTACTCTTCTATCTGTCCTAGTTATATCCCTCCTTTTTTACGTTTGACTTATCCTTCTTCCTTCTCAAATGCAGCATCACCTTTATTTTTTTCTTTGGTTCTCATCTATATGTAAAAATCTGATATTGTGATGATTTAGAAAAGGACGAAGGATCGTTTCTTAAGAATCTGCAGAGGAATAACTAAACATTTTCAGATTTCTTTCGTTCATTGGTGGGACTGTTAAATTGTTTTTCCCAGTTTTTCTGAAAGATAAACATATAATACCAACATTAATGAGGACGCTCAGTGGCCTGTAAACCTTTTAATATCGCCCGAATCAGCTTAAATTTGAGTTAAAGTTTTTTAGACAAAACATTCTAGTGTATGCACAAATATTGAACTATTTACTGAACATAGCTTGTGATATCTGTTTATTCGTATAATGTGAGTGCGATAATAGACGATCATAGCAAGAAAAAGGCACACATACTATACGTGTATTCTCTCCACCCTTCCCCCATATCCTGTAAGTGCTGCCTCCACGAAATTACCCATCCAGTCATAACGGGCAATTTTTTTCAGTCGCTTACCCCATTAATTTAAATATTACCAAAAAAACAATTGCATTTATTGAAACAGAATTAGCCTTGTGGCGATGAATCCATAAGTGACAATGTCGGTTCTATCAATACATGTATACATATGTACACATATACACGTGTACTTGTACATAAAGAGAATCGTGCCCTCTGGAAAACAATAAATATTAATTGACCATGCATTTTTAAAATTCGAAAGCTATGAGTATTAATTGATTATACATTTGTTTATGCTACACATACATTCCATGTAATGATTGTATATATTCCATGAATGATATTTGGATAATATACAAGTAAAATCTTAGTTTTGGCTGATAAAAAATTCTGTTCAAAACCAAAAAAAATGAAATTCTTTCCAGTTGTAATTTGAGCAAAAAATTCTGATTCAAAATTTCTTGGGTTGAGCACTTATTCATCAGAAAGTGATGTCAATTGTTTAGGAAAAATACTTGATATATTCGTTTAAAATGAATGCAATTTGTAACTTCCACACAATTTTTACAAAGTGTATTCATTTTACATTTTCATTGGAAGTTACAAAGTGTATTCATTTTAAACGAAAATGAACCTCCACAAAGTTGAGCCTGAAACCATAGAATTCACATAATATAATACCCATTGCAGATACTTCTGTAGCCAGTATGAATAGTTCTTGCTTTTCCGAATGATTTCAAATGCATTGGTGACTTAAAAATAAACTGGAGGAGATCTTATGCCTGCTGATTGGGGATACATAGTCATATGCAACTGGTGGGACCAAAGACACACAAACTGTTGAATTATTTTCATATTGTATTGTATTACTTTATCATATATTGTCGGCCTCGGTGGCGGCGGGGTAACGTCCTCGTCTCGAACCAGAGGTCGTTGATTCGATTTCCGTCTAGGTGGTTTTTCCTCCCCCTAGGGTTTGGATGTATGTTATTGTCAAATTGTTATATCAATCTTCAAAGGACGATATAAAGGTCGAAGTGCTGTTTCAAAATAAATAAATATCCTTTGTTGGTTAAGGATAGAAAACTGTTCCTTTTACAATGATATTTTAATTCTTTATGCCTTGGGATCATGAAAGCCCTCAGCAGACCAATCAAACCAATCATCCAGGTTTACTGCCATTGTATCACAGCATATAAACAAAATGGGAATCTTTACTATATTTCCTGATGTGGGTTACAAGGGAATAGAGTAGACGATGCAGCTAGCGTCATTACGGACATTGGAGGTTGTAAGCTACAGCAGGAAACCAATAGCAACTAATCGGAGGTTATTGATGTGGATGTACCCTCATCACAAGTCTTTTCTAACATTTAATTTACCTTTACACCGCCATCTAATATACAATTATACCTTATGTTGTATGGATACAAATTACGGCTCGCTTTTACGGATTAGGCTCAGATGTATTTTTCACTGGATCAGTGAAATTACTGTGTTGTTTTTGGAGCTATACCATTATTATAGTATTATTATTATCTTGAAGTAATAATATCTGACTAATTTAAATCTTTCATCATACTCCAAAAATGAATAAGATAATATCTGGTTTATAGTTTTACGCCTTGTTTCGTAGAAAAAAAACATTCCCTGGAAATAAATGTTCTTATTTTATAGGAAGACGGTGGCTCTTTTAGACCGTTAGAATCGGAATTGTGTGTGGAATTTCGGGAAGTTATTTATTTCATAATGTGTAAGACAGAACAACAAACACACTTAACTAGTTTTCGGGCGCCGGTTAAAGTCGGGCTTACTTAGGTCGAAAAATCACATCGTTATTTAACTTATAACAAGTATTTGCACCATTATTTTAACTTACTATGTAACTGCCCGGTGTAGGAGATCAAGTTTTCACTATGGTTCTCAATATCAGAGCGCTGAAAAGAATTTTACTACACTTTGCGATAGAACAATAAATAATAAGAATAGAGCTTCTGCACAAATTTACAAGTTATGAGAACTGTCCAGCGATCGTTCAGGAAAGTTTTGATTCTAAAATACCCACCAGAAAAATGAAAAAGATACTGCGCGAAATACTCTTCTTAGCTTTCATTCCGAAGACGTTGATTGTACTCGTACATCTTTTTGTTCAATAATCCACATTAATCTCTTCCCTGCTCCATTTCTCCTAACCTTTATAATTTACCATAGGTATTCTTCCGTGTTCGCTCCCTCAAACGATCTTCAAGCTTCCCCGGCATTATGTCCTTCTCGAAACCTCATGGTATGAGTAACTTTCTCTGCTGAGAATTTTCTTTTAATTGGTATTCCATTGTGGACTATCGTTTCTTCTCAAGTAACTCTTGTTCTCGAGACCTCTCGTTTTGCTTGACCATTTTATAACCGTCAACTCCTTATTTTAAGTAATTTCCCTATATTTTCTGTATTTTAGTTTTTCATGAATTTGAATATTATAATGCCAAACATAGAGGGTTTACAAATAAATATCTTTAAATTGCTTCAAATTTAGTGAACTTTAGCTGTTTTTCATTTTGTTATTGTCAAGAGAATCTCTTTCTATAGAGCTATTCCGAATTTTATGGTATTTTTGTTTCTTTCGTTCGTAATTTCCTCACTAAACAGATAGGACAGTAATTAATGTTACATCCTAGTCATAGTAATCATTAGCTTTTTTGCATAGCAAAATTATCTCTTTATTCCTTTCAAATGTTCATATTATGTAGTTTCAACGATGTACGCATGAGCTCTTAGGGTTCCATCAGGTGGGTTATTATGAATGGATGAATGTCCACTAAAATTAATCTATTTATATACCATAACCCATCATTTGTATTAATTCCATTTTTTGAAGATCTTTTCGATTAAAACTTAGTGATTTAAAATCGTTGGTGTTTATGACCTATTTTTTCTTCAAAATATTTAATAGATTTTATTACCGGTTAGCACAAAATGTATTTTTTACGATAGGCACCAGTTTATTTTCAATGAAAGTCACACTTTCACGAGTACAATGAATATATTTATTGGAAATTAATACCCAAGCCATGCAATTAAAACGAATAATAATCCTCCTTGTACAGAGGCTATGGCAACATAAAAATGTTAAAATGAATCTTGTCAGTCTGAATCAAAATTGAAGTTATGTATTCTACTCTTTCGTTTTCACTGTACACCTTTAATTATTTCTCCCGTTATCGTCTTTCCCCCTTAACTTTTTTCCACATTGATTCTTTTCTTTGTGTCAAACTTGTCTTATGTACTTGTCTCAATTTGGCATTAAATTTAATCTTTTCATGGCTGCTTTCTTCAACTGATTGATATCCTTCCTAACCATTTCTTCATCCCTTTATTCCATTGGTATAGCCTCTCGATATATCTAACCTGAGCCTACTTACACCCTTATTTTTAATCTATTTGTTCTCTTCTGTGCATCAAACCTCTGCATTTTAATAATTAATTATCTGAAATTTGTACTCTTACTCCAATTTTTTCTCTCTTATACTCTATTTGCTTTATTCATAGACTTTCAATACGTTCATCATCACCGTTCGAGTGACGCGTTTTTTTGGGATTTGACGCGCATGATTTCTTCTGTTTCATTCGTCTAAACAAGTTATTGCTTATTTGTATTATCGAACAATTTTAAGCCGTATTGTTAATCTTAGTCTCTAGTGGATGGTTTGCCATAATATGATTGTAGTTTGCAAACCCACCAATACTTCATTAAATTTGATGACTCTTTTATTGCAAATCTCTCATATAATGATCCAGTTTTCTTCGGCATTACAGCATATAAATAATACTCACTCTCTACCATTATGACTAAGAGACTTGGTCGCACCACAGGTATTATTAGTTAAGCAATCTGGAGTCCGAAAAATTCACTGTCATCACAGCAGACTCTTCGATGGAAAGAGAGTTTTAAATACCTAAAAATGGAATTTCAGTAAGATACAATGCATTCTGCGTTTACCTGATTTTAACAAAAGTGGAAACCAGGTTATTTTAACAAAATTTTGCTGAAATAACCGTGTTTTTATTGCCATTTTTAATAGATTCTACCAAGTAACGCCTGATACCACCATTATCATACGTTCCCAGTTTTATCTCCTCTTATTACACAATGTTTCTCAGTGCAACGTTGTGAAGTCCTTCCTTTGCTCATTATTTTTTTATTTTCTTCACCAAAGATGCATATTTATCCGACAAGGTGTACATTCTTATTTCACGAGTTACAATTCCCTGTAGTCATTTCATTAGAATATTTTTGCCTGATAGATTCCCTGTTTCCGTTTTGTCTTCATAGTAGGATAATCTTCTAATATTTTTCACTTATTTCTCGTTTATAATAATTGTTTATGATGATCGGTAAACGTTTAGCCAATTCTATTTCCATAACCCATTAAGTTGGTTGGTCATTGCCAACTTAAATTTTTAATGTCTCCCGAATATCTTGTTGAATCGCACAGTTCTTTCCAGGGTCATGTTAGTAAATTAGTAAACTTTAAATTTGACTTCTAATAATCAAACTACTTTACTTTTCCACATAAACTTTTTAATTTTTACAACCCAGGTTTCGTTATAGCATAACATCATCAGGTAAAAATACAAGTCAAGCACCGTATATATACATATCTCTGGGTGGAGGGGAAGAGGAGGGAGGAAAGAAAGGATTGGTTGAGCTATGAAGAGGGGGGCTAAAAGTCTATGGTTTGAGGCGGAGGAGGAGGGTTGGTAATATTGACAAATTAGCAATAATTGGATAATTAGATTAGGTAAAAGCCAATTAGATAATTAGCAGGCTGGAAGGATATGGTAAATACAATGTTGCAAAAAGTAAAAGTAACTAAGTTTATGTGGAAAAGTAAAGTGGTTTGATTATTAAAAGTCAGTATGAAGATTTTCCACCAAGTTACGCCAGAAACTATTTTATTTATAAACTTTAAATTTTTTGTCTTTTTCGTTAATACCAAAGATTTTTGTCATTGCAAGCTCAGCCTTTCATAAGAAATTATTTGGTATTTTCGGATTACTTACGTGCCACTGCACCATGACCGAGGCAGATCAATTTTGCCCATGCTGTAATTTGGTACCCGTTGATTCTCAACTATATAATCAATGAGATTTGATGAAATTGTGTCTTTCGCCATTTTTGCGGTTCTTTTGGATTGGGTCGTAATGCAGTTGTATTACGGGGACTACATTCTTTCCCAGTTACCTTTTGTTGTTGCATATAAGATTTGGTGTGTTCCCGGCGCAAGATTACTATTCTAATAATTTTGATTGACGCACACCTTTTGCTATTGTAGTTAATAAGGTACGAGGCGCATCACAGATCGACTTCTATTCAAGTTTCAGGGTATGGAAACCCCTAAGTACCAGCACCAGTTGTGGTGATGCGTGCGTTACTTGGAAAAAGATATCGTGGAATCAAAATTATTACTTGTTGTCTTGAAATAAAGGGATGCTCGAGTCATACAAAAATAAGTTTCCCTTTTGAAGAAGTACATAGGAAATTCATGTCTGGAACTTTTTCATAAGCATTATTACCTAGAATTTAAAGGTTAATACAATCTTTCATAACCAGATTGAACACAGAGGTCGTCCCCGTCAATTTTTTTTGCTGATAGTCAGGCAAACGCCATTCAAGGTTTTTATTTACGGGATTAACACATCAAAGCACTTTCTATGATGAGTGAAATGACTACCTACTAACGTGTCAGTCAAATCTATTTTAGACTTTCACTTTTGGTACTGAAAAGAGCAAGTCATTGCAGAACGGATATCTTCCACACGCACCGTAGAACATTGATATGAAAGAGCAAAGGTAGGTTGATGATTGAAATATTACGACGGTATCTTATTGTATGCTGCCGTAGAATATTTCATCATCCACGTTGAATATTTTTATTAAGCATTGTCACAAATCGTAAGAAAATTCTAATCTCTTTCATGGAACGCAATTAGAAATATTAAATCTGGATTTTTATGCAGTTTCTTGATGAACTACCTTTTAGTCAGTGTAATAAAATATTTCACATTTAGCCTGTATTATCAACCTTCCTTTTATAGCTTTGCTGAAATATTTTCCCTTAAATATAATATTTTCTCTGAAAATCATGAGGATTCCTTATCTTAATGCTATTTTAATGTCATTAATTGAAATATCAAAAACAATTTTTTGAATGAGAATTTGAGATAACATTTCTATTTTTAAATAAAACTGTGACTGTTTTCTTCTTTTCCAGGTGAGTAAAAAATCTTCCATTACTGTTTCCGGAATGTTTCCTCTTCAGCTGGGTGAGTGACCCACTTAAAATCCGGGTCAATCAATGAATAAATTGACCTCCGTAAGGGGTCCCCCGGTCGAAGTATAACTCGATTAATTTCCGACACCAGCTAATGGAGTAGTGAATGTTGACAATGAAAATGCTACTTTCCTGTCAACTCGCAGGAATGAATTTGAAGGTACTTAAAACAAAATATCTAAAAATTTTAGGTAATGCATGTATACCTAATTTTTTTAAATGATCTTATGGAGTCATTTGAAAGTATTCACTCCTATTACAGATAAGGTTATTTTACTTTCGAATGAAGACATTAAAACCAAGAAGGTAAATAATTGCCGTGTCAAATAACGCCAGGCAATAAAGCGAAACCATTTGCCTTCGAGACTTCTTTTAATTCCCTCGTAAACACCATTAAAAGGTGCTGCTCAATATAATACGCCCTCAGGTTTATTGACATGAGAAAAAAATTATCTTTATCATACATTGAAGGTTTTCACCTGCTTTTCGGGATAATTTTTTTCTATTATGTTTGCCAAAATTTTAAATAGCTTTGCCATCATCGCTAAAAATAGAATATTTAGAAATAATGAAGATATTTCAATAGCGGCGTAGTTGAAGTTTTACGACAATGGCTCTTGTCTTTTGTAGTGCTTAAATAAAATTAACTCAGACTTTTAATAATGCTATAATGAGGTTATCTCTTCACCCTCAACTGAGAAAAAAAATATATACACGTGTGTGTAAATATGTGTGTGTATATTATGTTCTCTGCCCATCACTTTAGCATAACTTTCGAGGGCAGAAGCTGTTGAATATTTAATTATTATTATATAAATTTCGTTGTCATTAGGAAATTGTCCTGGTGGCAACGCTCAAGTCTGGCCAACGGTCACTCTTACGATGCACATGCATGCATACACAAGAAGAACTGATATAAGACAAAATGCTCTCATATACGATGATACTCAAAGATTAACAGCTGCACCGTTACCATCACATATAGGATAGATTCACACCATTTATACAACGCACCGTCCATCGCCGCATTCCGTCCATAAGCACGCCTTCTTCAATTTCATATACCGTTCAAAATCAAACACCGTTAACACATCATTCACTTTTGCAATACAACTTCTCATATTGTCCACATCAGGTACAAACACTATTTTAATACGTTCATTAGTATAATAATCACTAATCAATAAAGCTTATCGCTCAATGGCTGCTTTACACTTATTCTTAAACCTCTTAACATTGGATGGAAAGGGTTCAAACAGACTTCCAGGCAGTTGGTCCCATTCAACAAAAGTAATGTTTATAAAAGAGTATTTTCTTATTTGTTTTTTGTGTTCTTCTCTTTATTTTAAAGCTGTGATCGTTTTCCCCTTAAAACTTGGTCTATCTATCTCTGTCCATAAATCTTCCCACGCGTCGTCATTTTTAACGATTTTTATACATCGCGCCTAACCTACTAGTTTTTTCAAACTCCCCCATTTCAGTATATCCAATATTTCCGTAACACTATCTGTTCTTTTGTACCTTTAGATGAAATATCTTGCTACCATTCTATGAACTTTTTCTATCTTTTTAATGTGTCTCACCTCATATGGATCCCATACTATGGACTAGTATTCTAGGATAGGGCTAACCAGTACCTTATATGCTTTTTTTTATGGCTACGTTACTTCCTTTTAAATTCCTCTTTACCCAATGAAGTACTTTAAATGCTTTCCGTGTCATATTATCTAATTGGACTCTCCACCCAAGATCCCTTGTTCAGTAAATGCCTAAATATTTGCAATGACTGCTGCATGGGATTCTTTCTCCAAAGAGGGTGTAAATATCCTTTTGTGCAATCTTTATATTTGAAAAACTTATATGCTTACTCTTACTTACATGAATGCCCTTATTATTATTTGTAACCCAGTCACCATGGCAATCGATGTCATTTTGAAGTATTACGTGGTCATTTACATGCTCCACGCGTCTGTATACTCTGTCGTTATCAGGAAAGAGTCTTACTGGGGAATATTAATTATTTGGTAGTTTTTTGGTTAATTATTAGTTTGAGAGAGGTGTGGAGGATTGGGAATGATTTTGACACGGTTCCATCGGCTCGACGCAAATCGCGCAGACGGAAACAGAGTGAAGGAAGACCCCTTCGGCCTCCTTCGTCTCCTCACATGTCGGCCCCCGTGTGACCCATTTAATGCAATTCACTCCGGGAAAGGGAGGCCCACACGAGCGGCAGCATTCCGAGCCTTGCCCACGGCATCCTCCCCGAACCTTCAACCAATGACTTTCCTCCTCCCCCTTCGTCGCCGGACCACAGATTCGTTTCCTGAGCCTTTTCGAGTAACTGTTCCTCCGTCGCTGCTGGCCAACTGGATGCCTTCAAGGCCTCCGCCCCTTCCTCTCTCCCTTCCCCCTTACCATCACCTTCAAAGGACGCATCTGCTCTTTTATTTATCGCTGCGGCATCCTGCGGCGATTGAATGATTCGGGTTCATACATTCTTGCTTCTACCAAGGTTGTGGGTTAGCTTTTTTGCCTCAGACTTCACTCTAGACTTCAAATATGTGGTTGACTTGAATTTAAGGAAATTAATTTAAAAGCCATAAATGGTACGTTAAGACATATTTCACATAATTAGCAAGAATAATAGGCAACCATGGAGTTCCAATTTAATCATCATGCCATCTTGTTAGCTGTTAGCTGAAAGTAAATTAAATAAATTTTTGAAATACATATTACCTATTCACAACTGACGTGCCAGCGGTGGCTACCTGCCAACTGATAGACCGCTAAAAATTTAATTTTAAAGCGAAAATTGACGTTTCTAGTTTCCTAGTTTTGACAATGTACGCAACGGCACGTACGAAACAAACATAGTTCAATTTAAATATCGAAGTGGTTAACCTAGCCTTCGCTTAACAGACGCCTAGCGGTTTTTGGGAAGAATAAAATTATTTAGCTAACTCACATTATTTGACTATCTCATGGTAAATAGGGTTATTTACTCTGTCCATTGTCTTTTCTCGTTACATTCAGTCGTTATAAAATTAGAGCCCTTGTTGAGCACCTTGGGTATTTAAGAGCTAATTAAGTAGGGAACTAAGATTTCTGTCATCTTTATTCTAAATTTCTGAGATATTAGAAGTTTCATTGATAACATTTATCATATATACGTACTATTTTTTCACATTATATAACGTTTATTACCATAAATTGACAAAAAATAAAGTTTTTGAACTGGTAACTCAGTTCCTGGTTCAGGTTTTTCTCATTGTCCACTTCCCTATATGTTCTCCTACCCTTTAGGTATTCCTGAAAAAAAACGCACATAGGCAAATAAGTTCTCTTTTCATGAAAAAATCAGTTGGTTTAATAAAATTAGAAGGATCGCACTATTGACTATCCGGTGAAAGAAGAAAAAAAGACTTTTGAGTCAGTCTATTCACCTTCATAGAGTAAACACATTAAGCTACGCATCAAGATCAGCACTTGTCCATATTATAGCAATCATGACATGATAGGTAAGCAATGCTCATATAATTTGTTATTTGTGTTCCACTTCGCCCGAGGCATGGTACCTGTATTTCAGTGAATCTTAGTATCGTTTTCTCCTGGTGGTGGTCACAAAAGTGGTCACAAAAATCCACACGATTCAGAATTGCTTAGTCCTTCCGCGTTATTCTGAGGAATTTAATAAATTAATCTCATGGTATGAACTTTTAAATGAAACTCATTAAAGTCAACCACTTTTTATTCAAGTGGCTCTTATTCAGATCCAACTATACGAATCTATATGTTTTTATTACCTCCAAAGCGCGAGTATCGTGGCTTTAAACAGCTCCAAATTAGTAATACAATTACTTTGCCATTTTCATTATGTTATAATGAAAAAAGTTTCTTTCAATTAGAAATGACTGAATTATTATTTTTTCTGACTGCATAAAATATACAATTGAAACTTAATCACATCGAATTGTCATGTTCGTAAAAAATCGTATTATTTGAGCCTGTTTGCATACTTGTCGTGCAATTAGGCCATCTACCCAATCATCATCATTTCGTGAATAAATGGATTAAGTGTAGTGGTAACTACACTTATCTGCGCTAACAATCCATCATCTCCGAAGAAAAATAATATTTCCATGGACCATCCGTTTTTTTAATTCTTTCTCTTGAAGAACAGCCTTGGATCCTCCCCCCTCTACGGCAGCCATTCTCATGTTTCCTGGAATACTCTCTCTCCCATCCCTTATGGTCTCCACCATTTAACCTCCCCCTATTCGCCTACTCCCCCTTCTCAGCCATTTGTAACGTGACTCCACTCTGCCCCCGTAATTGATCCCAACGTTACGCGATCATTTGATTACCTCTCTAATTTGAGTAACCGCCCTAGAGACCGAGAGCTTTAAAGAAAATTCATGGAAACCCTTAAAATATTTGCTAGCAAAATTTTTAGGTTACTTTAAGCACAGCTTTAATGCGTTTTCTATTTATTTTCATTTGTCTTTAGTCAGTAATACCAAGAATGAGCTAACTAATATTTTGGGTTTTGTTCGACACGGAATAAGACCGTTAGCTAATTATAGTGGCTGAAATAACGAAGGAATCCTTGCAAATGAGGGAAAATTTTACCAAGGAAAATTAAATAGGGTTTTAAATTCATAAGACTAAAACTGTTGACATAATATATTTGGAGGAGGAGAGTAACGTAGAGGTTAATGATCGTGGGTGGAATGAGGTGGAATGGTAGAGCGTACTATCGAATAAGAAAGTGAAGAGTTAACAGGTATAAAGATTGCTATAATTTTCCACAAAATAAAATTGTATTCACATCCAGTTTTATGTACTACATCTTTTTCAACTGAAGCTCTCACTGGGCCAGTATATATAAACATATATATATATATTTGCAGCACCACAGCTAACCTCAACAAATACCTCCACAATCTACACCATGCACTCCACAAACGCGGTTACCCAGAAAAGCTCCTACAGGATAAAATCTACCACTCCACACGACCACACACACCACAGAATGACAACCCCACATCTGACGCTGGACTCAACCTTTGCACAACCTATTTCCCCGGATCCCACAGACTGAAAACCATGCTCAAAGAACTTTATCCTATATAGTATTACATGACAATGACGCGACCACATCCTTACTGCCCCAATGCCCCTCTGTCGCTTACAGACGACCAGCCAATCTCAGAAACCTTCTGAGATCCACCAACCCTTTGACACCCCGCCCTGACAAATTTCCACATATTTCCCCTACCTGCAATCGCCCCCGATGTAAAACATGTCTCTTAATCAGATCTGCTCCCCTCTCCCCACATCCCCTTATTGTCCCTTCACCCCGTTCCCACGCTAATTGCCTCTCAAAAAATATTATCTATCTTTTGTCGTGCAAACAATGCACCTCATTCTACATAGGCAAATGCATTACCCCCTTATCCATCCGAATGAACAATCACCGCTACTCCTGTAATTCTGCTTCACTCTCTTCTCTTCCTATCCCTGTACACGCAAGTTCACACAACCTATCATTCGACGAATGCTTTTCCCTAACAGTTCTAGAATCCCTACCCGATTCAGCCACCAACATAAAGGTGAGAACTCGCGAATCCGCATACATCCTATATTTCCGATCCTTTAAAATTCCCACCCTTAACCGCCATCTTTAATTTCTTTCCCAACAATCCCTAAACCTTCCGCCCCCCTCCCCTCCCCAGGCACTCTTCCCTGAAAACCTCTCAGTCTGACCTGAAGAAGGCCTCGGAGTAGGCCGAAAGCTTAAATCATCTACAGTGTGGGTGTCCTTTTACGTGTTATCTGTTTTATTCTGTGTTCTATTGTGCCGTCCAAAAGTTATATTGCTCTCGTGAGTACTTCCGCATCATCGATATATATATATATATATATATATATATATATATATAATGTATATATATATTTACGTATTGAATATATAAATAAATAAATATATATATATACATATTCAATATCAGAGGTGGGGAAACCAGGGTGTCTCCACATGCTGGGAGAGGTTAGGCGAGTAGGAAAAACCGAAGCTGTGGGGATGGGAGAAAAAAGCGAGTAAAAGTGGGGGGTGGAGGTTGAGGGTTTGTAGATGAAGAGATGAGGACGAAGGAATACGAAGACTCTAGTTAGTTTCGATGACAGGTTCCGATCTCCCTTATGTGTATTCCAATGGCGTCCATCGTCCCGTCTCCCCACGATGTGCGGGGGAGTGGTGACGGTGTCCTGTGATGTCGGGTGGGGTCCGTTGGCCGATCGGTCTCTTTCTTTGGGGATCATCCGGGTGCCGAGAGTTGAAGTTGAACGTGAAGAGGTTGCGATGAGGGTTCAAGCTTTGGAGTTCATGGTGTTTTTGATTATTCCCCTCTGGTCATCACAGTATGATGCGCAGTTACTTCCTATCAATGCCTGGAGACATATCTTTTGCCCAAAGACGTCGAATTTAAGTTTGAAACTATGGTTCTGTTTAGATAGTTTAAAGTCGATACGTATCAGAGAAAACTCTAGATGTAATGTCAACAGGGTGGCCAATACCAAGAAGAAAGCGATCACAAGACGGGATTTCGTAAAGAGTGAGCGATATTTTCACAAACATAAAATCAATTTTAAATATATTATAATAATTTTTCTCCTGGTGACAAAAATGTGAAAGTTACTATTTTTATGAAAAATGTCTTTGTGATTCATTTGATATTTTATTATAATTTCAAATCTATCCATGGCATTACATTCATTCATCAAATCCATTTAGCGTGTTTAAATGTAGGCTTTGGAAGCTCCCTAACGACTATTTACTTGTAGGTATCATGAAAATTTTCGTTTTTTTGCGTACATTATTTCTGTCATCATTTCTTCGTAACTTCGGCTTGCCCTCATGCTACTTGGAAAGCGTACTCTGTTTTTTCTTCTGCCCCACTTACCCAGCATTCTTGCTTTCATCACGACCTTCCAAAACACTGAAATCCCCTTACCTTTTACCATTTCCGCTAATTACCTTCTCTGCCTTGCTTGAATTATCACCAGTAAGTACCTCACTTCATCCACTTCTGCGTTCGTATTCCTCTCTTTTCTTAATTCTTCACCCCGCACATATCTCAGATTTACATTCTACGTGCATTGTATTCTTGACGTGTTAGAATTTAAAATTTACGTGTACGGTACCTTTCTTGCACATTGCGTGATTTTTACCGAAAATTATTATTTGGTTCCTTGTCATTACTTCGACTTAACAGAAGTCGTATGATAGAACGTGTGGTAACTATACCCCGCACTCCCCATCATACTCCAAAAAAAAACTTTTTTCGTAGTACTGTGTGGTAACTATGTTATTATATTTGCGTCAAACAGGCTAAATGCGGATCATATTTAGATGCAGTAAACATTTTCATAATTATTTTTACTTTCAGTAATTGTATTATTTGACAAAGAACGTTCTAAAAACCTTCAAAAATGCGTTTCTATGTCACGCAATGCCAAAAAATGCTACTAAGGGAAATAGAAAAATCTGTTTTACTTTCCTATTTTTGGAATGCAATTGATGTTGTTTTTGCATAACATAGTTCAGAAGTAAACCTGAATAAATTCATAAATTTCAGACGCCTAATTATATTTTTTCCGCCTGATCGAATGATTTGTTAAAGGATATGGAAAAAACTCGCACTGGAATGTTTTTGGTTAATTTTTCACCCTTTTCTTCGAAGTGTTTTAGGCTAAAATCGTCGACCTAGTGGAGACACAAGAAAAATTACAACAGACAAAGAAGCATTCACTAGGAGTAGGGGATTGATGAAAGGAATATTGAGTAACGATCTAAGCGGTGGAGGCCACCACTTAGTCAAGATGCAAGGGGGATGCAAAAATAGGAATGGAACAATTTGAAGTTTTCTTAATTTACATACGTATGTATATGTATATATATATATATATATATATATATATATATATATATATATATTTATACATCTACACACATACATGCATATATTAAATAAAAATAATTACAATATCAATCATAATGTCCATCATGATAACGACAGGTACATATACGAGGGTCATCCGGAAAGTAGTACCCGTTCGTGAAATAAAGACACAAAAGTAAATATTAACAAACATAAAAAAATTTATTTGAAAGAGGATACTTTAAACTACTTCTCAACATAATCTCCAAACAAATTAAGGCATTTGTCATAACGTGTGACAAGTTTCTGTATTCCTGCTGCATAGTCCTTCGCCGCCAGCTCATTGAGATACAGGGTCACTCCTTCTTTAAGTTCTTCATCGCTGTCAAATCTTTTTCCTGCCAAAAAGTCTTTAAGCTTTGTAAAGAGATGAAAATCTGAAGGGGCCAAGTCCGGGCTATACGGTGGATGGTCGAAAGTTTCCCATTTGAATTGCTGCAAAAGTTTTTGTGTTATCCCAGCTGCATGAGGCCTGGCATTGTCATGAACGAGAATGACACCAGTTGACAATAGACCTCGCCGCCGATTTTGTATTGCCCGCCGTAATTTCTTTAATGTTTCACAATACGCATTTGCATTAATAGTGTCTCCACGGGCCATAAAATCAATACGCAATACACCTCGTCGATCCCAGAAAATGGTTGCCATGAGTTTCCTGGTGGACAGAACTGTCTTGAATTTTTTTGGTTTGTTTGGTGAATGAGCATGATGCCACTCCATTGACTGTCGTTTACTCTCAGGTGATGCATAACAAACCCATGTTTCGTCACCAGTAATTATGCGAGTCAAGAAAGAGTCTCCTTCATCAGAATAACGTCCCAAAAACGTCAGTGCTGCAGCCATACGCTTGGTTTTGTGCTCATCTGTAAGCATGCGAGGGACCCATCTTGCACAAATTTTTGCATAATGCAGATGGTGTTTAACAATTTCATGAACGATTGTTCGAGAAACATTGGGAAAATGCTCACAGATGTCATCAATTGTGACGCGCCGATCGTTCCTCACGAATTCGTCAACTGAGCTCACCAGTTGGTCTGTAATGACAGACGGTCTCCCCGAACGCTCATCGTCGTGTGTGTTCCCCCTCCCCATGTTGAAGTTGCGACACCACCGCCGAACAGACGACTCGTCCATTACATTGTCTCCATACACCTCCTTTAATTGGCGATGAATATCACATGGGCGAACGTTTCTTGCATTGAGGAATTTAATCACTGCCCTCACTTCACAACTGGCGGCGTTCTCAATTTTTTTAAACATTGTAAACAATCACAGAAACAACACAGGCAATGCTAGCGTCACGCAACTTGGCTCAGAGAAGGCAGACAAGCCACTGAAGCTATCTGACCTCGTCCAGCGGCTACTCGCGTCGTCAGCACTTCATGCGGCACGAACGGGTACTACTTTCCGGATGACCTTCGTACTATACTTTCTAAGTGAAATACATTTCCCAAGACGCATGAAACAGGCTGTTGCTCGTATTTACAAGGACAATGTTTTAGGTTAGTTAAAGTAATAAGAGTATAGTACGCTACTAGAAAATAAAAATGAAAACACTTTTTACATGCTAACGCGGTAGGTAACATTTATTCTGATCTCTTTTCGTTCACGGTCAAAATAAACTCTTAAACTTATCTGTTCCTACTTAATCTCTCTAATTTTATTGACATAATTTTTATCACCGAAATGTAATGGGGCTAATAATATCTTTTTAACATCATCGCTAAAGAGACCTGGTTTCAAATTTTGAAAGATATTTGATCTCTAATTTAATTTGCGCTCAATGAGTGATTGCCATTCTACTTCCTCCGATAATCTTGATACGCTTATCAGTTTATTATAACAACGTTTTACAAATCTTTCTTGTCTACACTGTATATCCCTAAAACTAAATCTTAAGGTTTTGCTATCTAAGCCACATATTCACCTTATATATTTAATGCAGGAGAAATCGTGAGTTAGGGTAACGTGCAATTATTTATTAGGTCTACTCTTACTCTTCCGGCACTTTCGATGCAGTGATGGAGTTTTCGGCAGGGAACCACTACTATTCCAAACATTCATCACTTCACACTATTTAAATTTTCATTTCTAATTACCAAGTGTTGCACCAATGTCATATTGATTCAAGATCATCTACTAAAGCTACTTAAGTTAACGTAAAGAAGGGATAAACGATGTTCAAATACACTTCTTTGAAACGACTTTTACTGAATTAAAGCTAACACCGTATAACCTATGACTATCCTTTCTACGCGACCATTCACATAGTTTTTAATCCGGTCTACAATATCCTTACGTATGCCGTATGCTTTTAGATTTGTAAGTAGGTGTTTTATAGTCTAGAATAAAGGCGTCTACTGGGACATAACGTTTTTCTTGAACTCCAAAATATCATAAACCAATGGAGTTTATTGGACCGACACTAGCAATCTTTAATATATACACACACACACACACACACACACACACACACACACACACACACACACACACACACACACACACACACACACATATATATATATATATAATTTTTTATGTATGTATATATCTATATATTTTATATATACACATGACAGGAGACAGGAGACTGATCCGCAACCTGTACATGTCTCAGACTGCTCAGGTGCGAGTGGGGAACGTGGAGTCCGGATGGGCAGTGTTAGGAAGAGGTGTAAGGCAGGGTTGCCCATTGTTACCGGTGCTGTTCAACGTACGTGTATATGTTGAGGAAATGATTAAAGAGGCATGGGAAGAACTGGAGGTAGGAATGAAAGTCGGAGGAGAATTCGTAAAGTCGGTTAGGTTTGCTGATGACCAAGCATTAGTTGCTCAGTAAGACAAGGGGTTGCAAGCATTGCTGAGTGAATTGGAGGTTCAGTGCGATAAATATGGGATGAGAATCAGTATTAATTAAACAAAGGTTATGCGATTTTCCAGAAAGAAAAAGGCTAAGCTAAACATTGAAATGGGAGGGGTAAAATAGAGCAGGTAGAACAGTTTACATATCTCGGAAGTGCTTTGGACCAATGCGGTCAAAGTGGTAGGGACGTAAGGAGAAGAATTGCGCTAGGCTAGGAGGCTTTCTCAAGGAGGAGGGAGTTGATGACGGGGACGTTGAGTAGGGATGTTAAGACAAGACTCGTAAAAACTCTGATATGGAGCGTAGCTATGTACGGCGCGGAAACGTGGTCACTGAAGCAGGAGGATAGACGTAGATTGGAGGCTTTTGAAATGTGGGTGTGGAGAAGAATGGAGAAGGTGAAATGGACCGAAAGGAAAAGAAATGAGGAAGTACTGGAGATGGTGGGTGAGGAGAGGGGTTTTTTGAGATAAATCATATGGAGGCAGGAAAAATGGATGAAAGGCGTATTGAGCGGTAGTAGAATGTTGAAGAAGGTAATAGAGGGGTGAATGTTGGGCAAGCGAGGAAAGGGCAGGAACAGGATAGGGATGTTGGACGGGCTGAAGGGAGGAAAGAAGTACACAGATATGGAGAGGGACCTTTTGTAGAGTAGTTTGCTGGATTGGGTTTTGTTTGGAGTTACAAAATGTTTATTTGATAGTATTGTCCATCCAAAAACCTACCTTAACAGGTAGATTACCTAATAATATATATATATATATATATATATATATATATATATATATATATATATATATATATATATATATATATGTACACACACATATTGTATAAGGACCCATTAGTATATAATTGGTGCATTGAACGTTTTCATATTCCTCATTTTACTTTGCTAAATGATCCATTTATATCTTAATTACTCGAGGTAGATTATCGAGAGTTAGTTACATTTAATATTTGTCTTCGCGCTAGGCTCAAATTAACGCGCCTGAATGAAAAAATAATAATTAGGTATTAGCAGTTGGTTTTCTCTCAAAGTTAAGGTCTGAAATACACAAATAAAACATGGATATTAATTTCAAACACTGATAATTTTTAAAACATTTACGTTTGTTAATATTAATCACTAGGTAAATCATAATAGCAGAGACGAAAATTCTTGCAATGTTCCACTTGTCTCTGTTATAATGGAACGGTTTCACCACATCACACTTGAATTTGTAATTTTTGTTAGAAGAGCTGTATTTTGTTCCCTAATATCCAGATTTAGTAGTCATTTTCACGTATTGCAGAGTATAGAGGGACAGAACAATTCCTGTTCATGTTCCTGTTCTCATTTTGAATATTAGTATAAGATTATTTAAATTATCTTCTGAATAACTAAAGAACAATACGGGCGAATGAGTATGCGCACATATTTTTAAATGCGTAAAATACACGTAACAGTACGGATGTTTGCGCTTGTGTGCACCTTTATTCACTTTATTCCTCATTTAAAGAGAAACCGGTACTTTTAATTTGCTCCAAGTAATTATCAATTAAACGGGTCCCTCAGTGGGATATACTGAGGGAAGATACCATGTATCTTCTTTCTTCGAGGGGAATATGCTGTAATTATCAAATGACAGTACATTTTTTTCTCGTTCTGAGGTCCGAATTTTCTGTATCGATACCGTTAAAATTCTCCGTGTAACTATTAAGTGTCGGAGCTTTGCTGCACCACCCGGCTCGAATGCTTTCGGCATGGCTTTTGTTTGTGCCCGCGGAGGGAGGGTGATGAGTTGGGGAGGAGATGCGCGCTGCGGGTGGCGGCAAGGCGGAGGTGGGGGAGGTTGGGCGTGGCGTGGAATTGGGGGCGGGGCGGATTTCGACGAAGAGGATGTGCAGCCTAGATCTGTTATATAGGTAGATGGAATCAGCCAAGAATTAGGCAAACATAACGAGCCGGAACACCACGTGACATTGGGCAAAAAGTGGAGGCGCTTGAAAACTGTGAATCGCCATGATCAATTAAGTGAATCCATGGAAATATACATACACAATTCAATGCCGACTTCTTACGTGTGTGCATGGATTATATATCGGCAATCCTTATACTTTTCTTTGATAAATTGCGTATTTTTCTCATGGAAATTAGTTTTTCACATAGCTTTCAAATAAAAGTCCCGCTAACATGTTTCCTATCGGGATAGCTATGCTATTTGATTATACGAGGGTCATCCGGAAAGTAGTATCCGTTCGTGAAATAAAGACACAAAAGTAAATATTAACAAACATAAAAATTTTTATTTGAAAGAGGATACTTTAAACTACTTCTCAACATAATCTCCAAGCAAATTAAGGCATTTGTCATAACGTGTGACAAGTTTCTGTATTCCTGCTGCATAGTCCTTCGCCGCCAGCTCATTGAGATACAGGGTCACTCCTTCTTTAAGTTCTTCATCGCTGTCAAATCTTTTTCCTGCCAAAAAGTCTTTAAGCTTTGTAAAGAGATGAAAATCTGAAGGGGCCAAGTCCGGGCTATACGGTGGATGGTCGAAAGTTTCCCATTTGAATTGCTGCAAAAGTTTTTGTGTTATCCCAGCTGCATGAGGCCTGGCATTGTCATGAACGAGGGACCGAGGGACCCATCTTGCACAAATTTTTGCATAATGCAGATGGTGTTTAACAATTTCATGAACAATTGTTCGAGAAACATTGGGAAAATGCTCACAGATGTCATCAATTGTGACGCGCCGATCGTTCCTCACGAATTCGTCAACTGAGCTCACCAGTTGGTCTGTAATGACAGACGGTCTCCCCGAACGCTCATCGTCGTGTGTGTTCCCCCTCCCCATGTTGAAGTTGCGACACCACCGCCGAACAGACGACTCGTCCATTACATTGTCTCCATACACCTCCTTTAATTGGCGATGAATATCACATGGGCGAACGTTTCTTGCATTGAGGAATTTAATCACTGCCCTCACTTCACAACTGGCGGCGTTCTCAATTTTTTTAAACATTGTAAACAATCACAGAAACAACACAGGCAATGCTAGCGTCACGCAACTTGGCTCAGAGAAGGCAGACAAGCCACTGAAGCTATCTGACCTCGTCCAGCGGCTACTCGCGTCGTCAGCACTTCATGCGGCACGAACGGGTACTACTTTCCGGATGACCCTCGTATTTGTAATTTAGTTATGTTTCATTTTTGTTTCTTGAACTCTTTCATTTATGCAATATCTGAACCTTTTTATAGCCTTTCCTCGTAGTTCAATAGATCGCTATGTTTTGCCATAATATCTCTATTTGCAATCTCCTATTCTCTTGTGATTTGTTTGAAGTTACAGAATTTGATTTTGTTTTCATTTGTAATTTAATTAATACTAAAATAAAAATTATTCTCAATACTGTTTGTAATATGCTCTACTCGAGGTCTTACGCACTATCTATTATGTAAATATTTTTTCATTTCCCCGAATTCCATTTCGTGTTCTAAAATTTGGTCACAATTAAATAATATTTCATTGTTATTATTTCATTGCTGCCTTTCTTGCTTGTAATTTGTGATTAAAGCACATCCTACATACTTTGAATAGTCCGTCCAGAGCAATGTTTCCTTTCTACTCTAATTGGTATTGAATATTTATTTTTACTTGTACTCTATTCCAATTTTTTCTCCAGACTAGTATTAGATAAACATCTTATTTGATTTGAACTCAATTGCATTTCATATTGTACCGTCTTTTCATTTTCTCGTTATCATTTTTTTTAACGACTATAATTTTTATTTATCTTTAATTTTTACTACTTCAATTCATTTCATGCATTAACAATATTTAAATGTGCATCGATATTAATATAATTAGTAAAAACATACTTTCTTAAATTATATTTTCTCTTAATTTTGAATGAAAAATATTAACTAAATGTTTTGGTTTGATCTTACGACTTCATAGTGTTATGGTAGGAATGGATTGAACACGTCATAATTTCCTATTAAAAAATAAGCTGTTTGAAAATGAATCAAAACTAGTCCTCAGTTGCAAAGAACGAAAAATGAATGACACAAAAAGTTGGTATGTCACCAACAGCTTATAATTTAAACTGTTCCTACTCCAACACATTTATTGAAAGGTGTAAAAATGTTTCCCTGCTACTGTATTAAACTATGTTATGTTTTCTTTGCCACATATTTATTCCTAAATATAATTTAGTGACAAAGGCGTCCGTTTAGACTGCATGAACACTTACACCTCGACTTTTCCCGGGGATATTTTCGGATGGATGCCATGCTACGTGGTGGTGAAAGGTGAAATACCCGTGTCCAGGACACAGGACAAAATGGCCATTACGCACAACACACGTCATCGTTGTTGCACACGTGGTTTTTTAATAATATATTTAATGGCATACTGGTGGGTCGCGGTAGTCCAGGGGGTAGAGCGTTGGACTACTGACCGGACGGTCCCGGGTTCGATTCCCGGGCAAGGCACCTCTGGGCACCTGCAGCTCCACTCAAGCTAGTTGATTTTACTGGTACCAGGACTTACTGGGAAACCATAACCGGCATAGGGAAAGGAACTGGCCCCCCTACCCTGATGTGTGAATATTAGTCGCCGTCGGGCTTAGTTGATTAGTGTTGATTCGTTTGATTATGGTTCAGTGGATTAATGGCATACTGGTACACGAAGAGGTGACAGTCATAATCTCACTCATAATAATAGGACTTAAGTATTATACCCGTTCTCTTCTTCACTCGTAATGATACGGCGGACATTCCACTGTGATGAAATTTGCAGACAAATATAGTATATACCTCTGGTACGTATATACATTTAAACAAAACGAAATATGTTCAATAAGCAAAAAAATGTATTTGGTGTCAACTTGTTCACAAATAACTCATTATTACAATAAAAACACCATAAACACAGTAATAAACCCGAAGGTCCGCTGGGTAGGTTATGGTAGAGTTCATCCAGTACTAAGCCCGTCGGCGTATGAAATTCACACATCAGGGTAGGGGGGGCAGTTCTTTTCCCTGTGCCGGTTATGGTTTCCCAGGATGATTTGGTACCCGAAAAATAACATAGCTTGAGTGGAGGTGCAGGTGCCCGGAGCAGCTTGCCCGGGGCTCGAACCCGTATCCGGAATCAATAATTGTTGTCCGTAATGTTTGTTATTATTATAGTATTTCGTCCTTAGTATTGGTAATCAATCAAAATGGCTTTCCCAATCTAAATCAAGCAATTTTCGGCATATTTGTCCATTGACATAAATGGCATTCCAATTTAAGGTTGAAAAAGTCCAATTTGTATCTTTTCTTGCTAAAATTCTTATTTAGAATAAACATTTCATTTATTTGTTCGAAACTCTCATGACTGGGTTGATTTTGAGGAATTTCCAGCGAAGACCGATCGTAAAGAGAATATTAATTTTCCTTTTTCAAAGAGAACTACCCGTAATCCCTTGAAAAAATATTTATTTAGGAAATTTTATAAAAATATAAAACTATTGTATATAAAACTAAAATATTATGATCTTAGATATTTATTTCAGCGTATAGATATTAGTCATGCACTGGAGTTCAATGAGATCCAATACTGGAAACACTTAATTGCTTGCGGTTCCGTGACTGGAGGGAGCATTCACCCAAAAGGCATAATCAGAGTGAGAGATTTAGAAGACAGAGAAATAAAACGTGTATTGTAATAAATCGACTTATTGAATCATCCGCGATCACCTTAAACCGTATTGCCGCTTCCTTTAAATGACCATTTATGCATGAATAAGATTCTAGAGTTTCAGGTAGTTGTTGTTCTATAAGTTTTCATTTTTAAACGTCAGTAGTAAAAAAACAAAACCGCACTTACTTTGAAAAGCCTTTCTTTTATTTTTAGACTTACTAAAAATGTCACACTATAAAATTTTGCGAAACGATGCCCTACCCAAGATCAAATACGCTATCTAAATTTGCTCAGTGCCTGAAACAATTTCTTTATCAAAGTTGAATACCTGACGAATGAATGTTTCTCCTGACACCCTTATCGGTAAGAAATGAAAATATGACTCTATGATAATGAAATAATTACACTGCATTTGGCTGAAACAATCTTTTAATTTCTATGTAATAGTATTGTTAAGAAAAGTATAAAATTGAAATGAAGGATTATTTCACTAAGTGACAATTTGTAAACGTTATTTAAACTGGATGTAATTTATTAATTATATAAAGCAGTTGCCTCCTGAATCCTTTAGAAGAAACCAATTTTATTCGAAATTTTGAATAAATGAACAATCAAGCAAATCGGATGGTAGGATGGCCTCTAAAATGTGCCATCTGACCCCCTCAGCGGGAAGCATCTTCACCCAATACTGGTTTTTATGAATAGACGCCTTAAATAGAAATTGCTCGCATGAATACTCTGAACTCGCATGAATTTGTTAAATGCATATTTGAATTGTGCATGCGTTCAATTGTTAAGATGAAATACTTGCTTAGAACACTTCTCTGAGATTTCGGGTTTCCCTAAACGTCGTTTTCCTAATTCCCAAAGCCAGTATTAAAAAACTTAGGAGATTCCAATAACGTTACTTTGGTCAACCGGTGACTATTCACGGGGAGAGTAAAGGGCTCGATAGCGTATAGACGTCAGACCCGAGACACTACTTGATATCAAGTGCTTCGGTACTGACGTCTTGTCGCTGTCAAGCCCTTTTTTCTCCCCTTTAATGGTCACCGGCTGACCAAAATAACCGTATTGGAGCCTTCTAAGTTTCTTATTTTTGGCTATAGGAATTGACCTAACTTCAAATTCACAGTCAATAGCTCACACCTCTTCATACTGTCTTTTACCCACTTCATATGGCGCCTTGAAAAACGATGTTTTTAATGCAGTATCAAATGTAATTCCAAATCATAAACACTATGTGTTATTAAAGGACTTATGTAATTAAGATTTCAAAAAAGAGTTAGCGGGTCTGTTTGTTCCAATTTATAAGTTTTTTTATTATTAGGACACAAAAATTAGCTGCACAATTGAGAAGATCCTTATCTCTGATGTCTTGCAAACATGCTTAATAACAGTGCCCACTCTAGTGCGTTTTTGGCTCAAATATTAATGTTTAATCGTAACGATATGTCTGTGCGGTACTTTAATCTACTGCTGCCTTGGGGAATCATGGTAACAACGAATCACACAATGCTCTGGTTTTACTATGGATCCAAAAGTCATCAAAAGTCATCTACTTTTATTATTATTTAATAATAACAGCGCATTTAATTAATTTACTGTCAATATTTAATTTTAAATAGAACTTACGATTCAAATTAAGCTTAAAGTTTTCCAATGACAATTATGAAACAAATTGAAACAGTGTGCACACTTTTACCATAAGGACTCTATTTAATCAACTGAAGTTGAATGACATAAAATGATTTCCTGGGATTAATAAGACGGGTTCAGCCAGCATGCCAATTCACCATCCATTACAGCTATTATCGTCGGTTTATTTCATTGCTTTCAGACTAACGGTGAAGTCTCTAGAGAGACAACTCATTACTTCTACTTCCAGCTCCTCTCTCGATGGCTTACCTCATCCTAAGACGCTCACCTTTTCAAGCATTTTTAGTTGATTAGATGGTATGTCGGGATAAAATTTGCTGAGAAACGAGCACGACAAAAGTGAGTTGATGTGAATCCATACACCCATCTTCTGTTCTCAATTGGTTTTAAAACTTTTGGGTGCTCTAAGTATTCGAGCCTACGGGTCACAGAACTAGACACGCAGCAGTGTCGCTTCGCTCAAAAGTCCTAGATACGAAATTTTGTACATGCCCAATTTCTTAACGGTGTCGAACGTCGGTAATCAATACTCTAACCTTCAGTTTCTATTGGAAAGCTTCTCTTGCATTACTTGGATATTAACCAATACTCTCGACAAGTAATTTCCGGGTACTTAGTACTTAAGTCAACTTGGTCGAAATAATTTCAATTTCCTTCCTGTTTCGTCAGTCATACTATATGTAGGTGGGTGGGTAACCTACGAGTCCTAAACAACCTTAGATGACCTCGGGCTCGAATTAAGGTCGTCTGTCCCTTCTTGGCAGTTGAGAGGGGAGGGATAGCAGTTCAATCTTCCCCTTTAGGGGTCGCCCCTGACGACCTCCCCCACGGCCTTGGCCACCCCTCCACAACATCAACTTCTCCTCCCCCCCCTCTGCACTACCTATCACCGTGCTCTCCCACTCTTTCTCTTTCCAATCTCCCGTTCTCTACTCAGTGATGACTCCTCACAAGTGAGGAGTTCCAGACCCGTAAACTCTGGCCGCACCTAAATATTTTTCGCCTGGAATCCAGGTGGGCGTTTCGATTTGGTTATTCGCATACGTGTACGTAGGCATATGTCCAACCTTTTGCCTCGCTTTGCGTCCCTTGACACACTGAAGGTTCGGCTGCACGTCAATATGATTTCCTTAGCACAGCATTGGAGGATGGTGGCATCCTTCAATGGAGCTCGGAGGAAATCTATCGTCTTTGTCCCCATGCAGAGACGGCGAGTCGACCGAAAAAGAGATTGTCGTAATGCAGTTGTACGATCTCAGTTATTGTTTATTAATTCTTATTCATTCCTCCTGCCGTCATGTAACTCTCTTTACAGCTTCGCGTATGCTTCTCTTCTCACCCATGGAGCTACCCTCCCCAGCATATGCCCCTCACCCTGTTTCATGTCCATGGCGGCCGATTGAGCACCGTAGTTGCAAAACCCCTTTCTCTTCCCAACTCCTTACCATATTCGGCTCTGCTTCTTCCTCCCCCTGCATGGTGAGATCGTAGCCCTTGATAGCTTTTCTGTTAAAGTAAATTCCCATGTACCCTAAAATATTTTCAGCATGCATGGATTGTATAAAAAGTATCGGAATATTTTTTTTCGGAAAAATAGACTTATTACAGATATTGCTACAATACCTCAAAATTTTTCAAAATATATCCTTTTAGCGTCGACACACTTTAACCAACGGCTTTTCAACATTTGGAAGGCTTCTTGGTAGGCAAATTCTGGAAGATCCTACAGAGAACGTGTACAAATTTCTTTGACGGTACTTAGGGTCCCATGGAGGTGCCATTTGAGAGAGAATTTCACTTCTGGGAATAGGAAATAGTCTGCTGGTGCCAAGTTGGAACCAAGTAAGTTGGTGCCAAGTAAGGGGTTTGGGGAATCGATACGATGCCATTGCAGGTCTTCGTTTGTAGACACTCGACTCATGGTCGTCCTTTAAGACCTTCGGAACGAGTTTAGCGCAGATCTTTCGCGTCGCAAATTTTCAGTGATTATGGTGTGCAATGTCATCTTGTAAATGCCAATACGATATGCGATCATTCACGCACTAACGGAAGGTCTGAATTCAGCACCTTACGCACACGACAGGAAAAATTGGTATCGATAGTTTTTATTCAAACCTTGAACTTTATAGATTGTCATGGGACAAGAAATGCGAATAGAATGAGTGTTTTGATGGTGGAGTGATGTGAATGGCTATTGATTTAGAAAAATGTTAATTTTTGGCACGAAAATGTATAATTTTATACTCTTTACTATCTCAGGCCAAGTAACTAAAGAAATATTATATCGAAACGAATGAGTTTACTCTTAATGATTTCGAAAAAACGATAAACATTGAAAATTGTATAAAAATGACATATTTAATAGCTATGTTAATACCTAAAACTTAAATCCAACATTTTTTTTACAACTATAATTTAGGTGTAAACCACGCTCCCAATGATCGTGTATTTTTCTATATATCCTTTCATTACGATTAATTGCATATGTCTAGACATAGCATTTGATTCGACTCGACCATAGAACAATGAAGAAAAAAATAGCATCACCCTTGCACAAAAAGCCATATAACCATGCTTATCCAATTTCACACTTTCAAGGCATTTTCAATTACCTATCTACATAGGTTTTTTAGCATTGGTTTTTATACAGTGTTACTTCGAGATATCATAATTTCCCCTACTCTTCTTATTCTATTAGAGTTTATAGGCTGATGCTTTCCATTAACTTTTTGTTAACTTTTTCTTCGTAGTCTTCTGTGATAAATGTATCTTGGACATATGTTTTTTTCTTCAGTTGAGAAAATAGTTAAATTTTTTAAACTTTAAAATGAAGCAACTTTTTCCAAAATGCTTGGGCAGGATACAAAAAATAACTTCAGCTACCTGTTTATAGCATAAAATTTTCCAAATATAATTTAATAAACGATATTTTCACATGCGTCTATAAAACAATATTTTGGCAGTAAATGGTGTTTCATTTCATTTATTCAATTCGCATTTTTTCGACAGTCAAAGACTGCGAGTGTGTGCCTCTCGTAATGCAGTAATTGAGACACAAGGTTATTCTCGTCTTAACCGTATATCATCGGCTTGTATTTTAACCCTCTCTCAGAATTCCGATCCATTTGGTTTTCGGTGAAGGTGCTTTTTCGTCTACGGCTCCGAGATCCGAGGTGGAGATTAAAATGATTCTCGAGGCATTGGTCGAGGAGCGATGGATGAAACGGTACTCTAGGGGGGCGTTCTACATTTTTCTGACCACGCACACACACACACACGCTTCTCTTCGGACCATAACCGATTAACAGGGGGCGTTCGAGAATGCCGACCCGCTCTTACTCGGCCGGCGTCGCGGTGGGAGGAATAGAGCGTGGAGAGGTTTTCGGGAGAGCGTTCTAGAGCGGTTTGGGAGTGGTGGGGGAGAGAAGTGGATCTCGGCAGGAAGTCACGCGAACGAGGAAGCTTCGAAGAGTCACGTCCTTCGGAGGAATGTTTACTACGCATCCATAATTTCAACCTATTTTTCCCTAGGTATTTTACGTGATGGAAATGATTGGATACCCAATGGGAATTGCTCTTGACTTATTTTTCTACGACAGCATTTTAACAACTTACTAAATTATTATTTCGAGAAATAATGGTGGAATTAACATTAAATGAAATTAAGCACGTTCTTGAAATCATTTTTTATTGAACACAGCATTTTTAAAATTTGGCACTTGTCATTGAATTGAATGATGATTGACACGCGTAATTACGACTTTCATAACTCTGAATCAGGTCTGCAATGAGGTTTTCTAATGAGGAGCGTACTCATGAAAAGTTCAAGGAACGTTTTTCGGTTGTCATGCGCCAAATTAGAATTCACATAGCGTTAATGAATGCCGTTTGCAATTTTAATTTTTAATAGTTAATGTTTTTATTTTAAGATATATCCACATTGTTTTCCTTCTGTGTTTCATTCCTTGGAAATATACTGCAATGTGTCTCGCTGACTGATACGGGGTAAACTGACCTATGAACCACGTTTAATGTACTGTACATAATTTGAATTATCAATTTACCTCCTCGAGAAGTATGAGGTTCTTTAACATGAACGTTTTTGAACCTCGTCCCCATTGTGCCAAAATGAGTATATTTTGCGTTTCATGTCGTATTCTTTTAAATATTTTTATCCGCTTCATCTGATTCGTATCTTACCTGTAACGCCTTTGCGGAAGAAAACATAAAGTCTGAATTTTGAAGCAGGTTATTGAGTACAATGGTAACATATAAGGAATAAAAATGCTTTTCGAATTGAGAAGATGAAGGAGGTGCAGTTACGTTTTTGTCTTTATATTTTCAAGTATGAGAATTTATTCTTTATTGATCCGTCTCAGCTGCCAAAATAAATGAAATTATTTCCTATTTCTTTCATTGGAAAATGAATTTGATCGATCGAAATACATCGCCAGGATTGTTACTTTTCAAAATGCATGGGTGGGGGATGGTTTCGAATCATTTGAAATTTATCTTGAGTTGTCACGTTTGCTTCCTTTGGAAAGGAAAATGCAAAGCAAAAGATAAGTACTCAACCTCAAATGAGCTATGTACTAGCGTTTTATAGTGGTAGGTTTTAGCAAGATCTCTCATTTAATCATTTATCATTTTATGCTGAGCCTCATTAATTTTTTTTTTTAATATTTAATACAACACGACCAAGAACTTTGAATGAATGTCTTTACAAAGGCATTCACGTTTCGTACACTTTCTTGGAACGTTCACAGTTATTTTCTGCTTAAAATAGGTAATCCTTAGACATGAAATGCGCTCGTAATTGATTTCATGTACTTTTTGCTCGAATTTTTTTTATTATTACCTTATCACTGATGGCTCCATCATTCAGCCAGTATTTTTTACCTTTACTCGAATGTACGTGAAGATATTTTATTGTTATTAATAAACTCTCTCATCATAACAGTTTGAAGAAATTTGGTCTTGGTCATTTGTACAAACATTATTATAGGTTGAAAAGTAATCTTCCCGGATTTATTTATCCTCATTATAATTAATTATTGATTTTTAACGCATGATAAATCACGTCGAATAACTTAATCCTGGCACTATGGAAAATCAACAAAAACGTATCCGATGAATGATAGATTTATTCCAAAATTTCCATCAGAATTATTTATTTGATAATTTGCTCTCTATTCCACATTTTTCTGAAGAATACTCGAAAAATTACCATCTAGTAGCTCTTAAATGTATTCTCACATAATCAAACTTTGTTATTTGAGTAATGAACCTTTTCTTGTTAACAAGAATGGAAGAGGTCAAACTCGGGGAGGTGTGGTAGCCGAAGGCTGATTTTTCAGTTTTCCGTTGTAGTCGAAATTATAGCGTTTTGTGGAAGCCGTAGAAATGTGTAAATAATTCTCAAACGAAAACAAGAAACTATTTCTGGTGCATGGGAACGAGAATTCTAAGAGTCCACCAATAATAATGTAGCTACACATTAGCCAATCAGAGGGTAGCAACCATACGGTCATCTTGGCAACCGTACCAAAATGAGTGGAACACGTGGAGTAATCCAATTCAGTCTGGCCTGAGGAGGGCGGGTGAAATGCGCCTTCACAAATGCCAGTGCGAAAAGCACCCAAAAGCCTTAAGGGCCTAAGGATGTTATCAAACCGACGAATATATTTTGATTTTTATACCTAGTGTGTTTGAATGGCTTTTTATCTCGCGGCCATCATTATGCGCGATACTCGATGATCTGTTAGGACCTATTTCTTGTAAAATGTATTCCGGTCTCACGTGTTTTTTTTACGCAATTTTGTTAAAATGTAATCACAAGACATTGATTTCATCTACCTTTGTTTCACGTGAAGCGGTTGTACAGATAATTATTGAGAAGGGATTGAGGCAGCTGGTCACAAATTTATCTCAAAGAAATCCGCCCTTATTATTCATCATAAAGTTCCAATCGATAAGTGAAGGCTGAGCTCAAATATTACAAAAATCTACAGCGAGTGAACATTGAAGGTGGGAAATGAGTTGATCCTTTACTCGCACCAGCTGAGTTTCCCTACGAAATTTTGATGCCAAGAAAATTACAGGGTAAAAATATAGCAGGTGTCCCAAAAAGATTTGGACCCAGGACTTCTTGGCCTTGTGGCTAAGTGCTTCAACTGCTAGACTTCCACACTTTCACCCACAAATATATTTTTATTAGTAGTAGTCTGTAGGGTAAGGGGGATATTTGATGGCCTTAGAAATTAAGCACTGCTGCAAGTAAAAATCGAGCCTAACACACAATACCCTAATATCCAATATTATAATAACTCATTATTTAAGCCGTCACACTCCCTGATTCTCTTCATTCCGTCGATTTTCCCGAACAATTTTCTCTCCAACGATCATGGTCTACGCTACAAATTTCCCCGCTCTATCTCCTTAACATTATATTGCCTCTCAATTCCACCCGCATCAGCTTTTCCTGACTACTTTAGATTTACCACAAAAACCTTTGCCTCTAAGCTACCATATCCGGAGGTGTTTAGTTTTTTATGCATTCCAACCATTCAACTTTTTCATTTTCCTCCGCACTATTTCTTCCATAGCCTACAGTCCGCTTTAATTCGCTTTTCTCAAGGATCAAGTTTCCCAATCGTGCAAACGACGCTCAATATCGAAGTTTTCACCTGTATTTTTTAAGCATCTTTTCATAACGATCTTGGCATTAATTACCATTTTTAAGCTTCTTACCTCGACGCAATTCTCCTTATGAACTTTTTAACATGTTCTAATTTACGCTCTTAAATTTTAAGGTTTATTTTAACCTTTTTATTTCTTAAGAACTACATTGCCTTTAATTCATTGTTTCTCTTTCAGTACGGATTCTCTTAAGTACTCAGCTGTGATTGAAATTCTTAGGCTGGCTAACTGAACAAAGCTTCATTCTCATCAAATATAACTAATATAACAACTCCACAAACATTTTCATTCCTACCCCTATTCTCGTGCCTTTCATGCCATTTCATTTTAGTAGGAACATGTTGAAAGATAAATAAATCGCCAGTCCTCTTATATTCCATGTCTGTCACTGTTTATGAAGACTCTCCTTCCTATATCCGTACATTGAAAGTGCGAGAGATGCACAAATTTGAGTTCAGTTACCTATTCCTTCACTGTACTGCCATATTTTGCAACGCGTACATAATTAGGACTTATTCACTTTGTAAAATGCCTCGAAATCCATAAAGTTGACAAATTTATTCTGACTTTACTTCTGGAGTTCCTTCTGGTATTCCTTTTTGTCTCTGTGAACGCTTCACTATTACATTTTTCATTCTTCTTTATTGATTTCCTTGAGTTTAACATTGTCCTAATGGTCCTGCTGCGTAACTAGCTGTTTAGAAATGCATGATTTGACTCTTTATACTCTTAATCATCTGTCCTTATTATAACCGAATTATATTATTACTATGAAAACTCTTTATTTCTTGTTTTTTGAACTTGTAATTAAGGCTAATGTGGTGTATATAAATGGTATATATTATAATCTACAATTGCGCTGCGCCCTTCAAGCCACCTAAAGGGAGTGTGGTGGGGGTGGTAGGTGGCAGCCGTACATGCATGGCTTCAGGTTAGTTGGCAGGGGATGAGGGAAAAAACAATAACGGTGTACGTGAATGGTAAATAAAATCGTTGGTCAAAACATCCTCTCCGTAACTCGTGTGCTGAAGGATTTCTAATTGCTCCAGCGCGTCGAGACGGTGGCCTTTTTTCTCAAAGTGCAGAATTTCGGGGTTGGAATCGCTTCTGTGACCACAATCTCTCAGATGTTTAGCGAAGAGTGACCATATTTTTAAATAGTGACCAGATATTCTTATACTATAACGAAACCTAGGTCGTGATAGTAAAAAAATTTAAGTGGAAAAGCAAAGTTGTTTGTTTTCGAATATAACCCATGTGAAGAGTTTCCACCAAGTTACGCCAGAAACTGTTTTATTTAACAAATTAGATAATTTTACATATTTGTCTTGACTGAACGCTTGGCAACAATGGCAATTTAGTCGCATAGATTAACAGGTGTGCGGACAGACTTAGAAAGGTTGTTCCTAGCACGAGAAATATATCAATAAAAGCATATCTAGAAAGAAGGTTAGATGATGGCAGTGTAGACATGTGTTCATTATTGTTTGAAAGTGATACTTGGGTGAGGTAGGATAAAAAACATGGTCAGCTGAGTACCGGGAGTTTGGCGTGTTTGGCGAGTTTTTGTGGTGTAAACAAGAGAAAGAGGAGGATGGGTTCTGTTTGAATGTGAAAAAAATCCGTCAATAGGATAAGTATAAAAAAGTTTAATTCGTTGATTTGGTTATGTTGAGATGATTGATGAGAAAAGAATAACCGAACATATGTATAAGAGAAGAATAAATGGTTTAAGAGAAAGATTTGGGTTGGGAAAGTGAAAGGGTAATGTGCCATCGACGTGAATCTTAAGAAAAGGAATTTGGGACAGAGGAGTGTCGAGTAACTGAATTATGGTAAGACTAACTCCCGTGAAATAACTTGAAATCAATTTTTTTTACAATTCCCACTCTGTAAGATAACGGCGTGAGGAGTTTTAATATATCCAAGGAAAAGCTAGGTATTTATCTTTCGGTTTCGGAGTAAATTGTTTGTATATTCTAAAAATATTTTCTCTGAAGGACAAACAGCCTCCTGTTGTCAGGTCATATCAGAATTTCAGTCTCGTTATCCATATTTGGCCTATTAATCAGCAAACGATGTATTCTGGGGAGATTTTGTAAGTTAGGTCCGTAGGGGTCAATAAAAAAACACATTCGTTAAAAAGTTTAATTGACGGTTTTCGTTTCTTACAGATCTATTACACTTTTTTACATAGTTTTCATCTGATTCGTTACGCTACTCCAGCTTCGTTAATCACTCAGCATTAATGTTCACCGCATGGTAATTGAACCAGTTGATGACGCCGGTCTTGAATTCCTCGTCTGCAAACCGTCGGTGAACATCTTTTTTCAGACGAAAGGATTAATCACGGCAAATCAATCTGGATAAATATTTAATATGCTCCCAAGGTATCCCTATACCTGTTACTTTCTTAATTCCATAATACTTAATTGCACCGCCGAATCCCACCCCCTGCTCCTCACAGTTCCTCCATGCAGTTCCTTCCTACCTGCAGGTAGCTTCCTACCTCTTCGTTTCACTCAATGTTGGTTGTATTTCTTAGTCCGAACTTCATACCTAAGAAAATTTTAAATAGTAGGTTGTTTACTTCTTATTATGCCTTCGGTAGATTTCACTCTGCACCCATTGTTGAAAGTGCTCATTCCTTTTTTCTCGGCCCATCCATTTTTTTCATAATTTTTCTATATAACTCAATTTCTATCGCCTCTTTATCTTCGCTGTTGCTTGCTGCCAACAACCCTTAACTCTGCATGAGAATGTCACCTGTGTCTTGCGATTATTATTAGGTAATCTACCGGTTAAGGTAGGTTTTTGGATGGACACAACTATCAAATAAACATTTCGTAACTCCAAACAAGCCCCAATCCAGAAACCTAATCTATATCAGGTCCCTCTTCATCTCCGCGTACTTCTTTCCTCCCTTCATCCCGTCCAACATCCCTATCCTGTTCCTGCCCTTTCCTCGCTTGCCCAACATTCTCCCTTCTATTACCTTCTTTAACATTCCACTACCGCTCAATACGCCTTTCATCCATTGTTCCTGCCTCCATAGGATTTCTCTCAACAAACCCCTCTCCTCACCCACCATCTCTAGTACTTCCTCATTTGTTTTCCTTTCGGTCCATTTATCCTTCTCCATTCTTCTCCACTCCCACATTTCAAAAGCCTCCAATCTACGTCTATCCTCCTGCTTCAGTGACCACGTTTCCGCGCCGTACATAGCTACGCTCCATATCAGAGTTTTTACGAGTCTTGTCATAACATCCCTACTCAACGTCCCCGTCATCAACTCCCTCCTCCTTGAGAAAGCCTCCTTGCCTAGCGCAATTCTTCTCCTTATGTCCCTACCACTTTGACCGCATTGGTCCAAAACACTTCCGACATATGTAAACTGTTCTACCTGCTCTATTTTCCCCCTCCCATTTCAATGTTTAGCTTAGCCTTTTTCTTTCTGGAAAATCGCATAACCTTTGTTTAATTAATACTGATTCTCATCCCATATTTAGCGCACTGAACCTCCAATTCACGCAGTAATGCTCGCAACCCCTTGGCTGACTGAGCAACTAATGCTTGGTCATCAGCAAACCTAACCGATTTTACGAATTCCCCTCCGACTGTCATTCCTACCTCCATTTCTTCCCATGCCTCTTTAATTATTTCCTCCACATATACGTTGAACAGCACCGGTGACAATCTTGCGATATTACTCAGAAATGGCATGCAGGTGCTCTGCCTGTATCATCTGTGGTAATTTTTGATTTTAAGTTCCAAGATTCCCATTATGCTCGTATACTAAAAATGCTGAGAACTTGAGGCATAATTTAAGCTTTGTCCTGCCGTTCATTTTCCATGATTGAAATAAATATGTGGATAAGCTTCCGAGGCCATTCTTAGGAGGTAATTTACGTTATGAGAATGAATGAAGTGGAGAGTATGCTATATGAGGGTATCAATTAATTTTTACAGGGCATAATTCCACAAAAACTATTACTATTAAAATTTGAATTCTAAGAAACTGTGGGAGATGCCGCCTATTAAACCTCGATAGCTTAACAGGCTAAAGCACTCGGCCCGTTATATAGGGATCCGGGTTCCCATTCCGGTCAAGGAGAATGTTTTTTACACTCAGAAATTGTGGCATTGTTGTTAAGATTTATTTATAAATTAAATTTTATAAATTAAATTTTATTTATAAATTACGAAATTAAACTATAATGTTATTTTTAAGCATTATCTTTTATTTTATAATTATATTATTAGCATTCACGTTTGCGTTACCCGCGGAAGACCCATTAACACTTGCGAAATAATATTACTCAGCTAGTGAGGAATGCTAATATATTACCCTAACGATTCGCATTGTGGTCCATATCGATAAATTAAAAACTCTGTTGAGGAAAAATTTTATTTTTCATCAGTGTAACACATTAAATAAAACGCATGCATTGACTGATAATGACGCATGCATTTTGCATATATTTATTAAAAAAAACATTTGGTTACCTTTTTAAATTAGAGTGTCATTTTAAGGCCGTCAAGTTTGCGAATTAAATGTTTTGCTAATATATGAAATCCCGATGTTAACCTGGACAACCAATGCAGGGGACCTTCACTGTATTGCCTCAATATGTAAACAATAGAGGTAAAAGATAAATCCAATCAGGGGATACTTGATTTTTTAGCACTTGAGTAGTGAAATGTTCGAATAGGTATGAAATCGCTGGGAATTATCACACCTATTTGAACTCTGTGCTTGTCGGCTAGCGGCCGAAGATTTTGTAGGTGACACTGAAATTAATTAATAGATCTGTGCTATGAGAGAAAAGGGAATGCCATGAAGGGCAAAGAAAAAGAGTGAATACGTTTGTGATCGTATATGGGCAACATTTTCCTCAAGACAAGGCATATTATGACACTCTGGAAGGGAAAGCAATGTATCAAGCAATGTATGATATGACAGTGGATAAATAAGTAAGAAAATATTGGGCAATAGGGGAGAAATTATAAAATTCAGATTTCTAATATTACTTAAAATCAGACTTTATTGAGTTTATATTATTTGAGTTTGAAGTATTGTGATGAGCAATGAATCAAGTTCATTAATTACTCAATAAATTATTCAGAATTTAAATAGGTTTTGTTGATGATTAATATAACAATGTGCATCATTTCTGCAAAGAAGTACCTTTATATCGTTTAAAAATAAATATTAATTATGTTTTTGAGAAAGCAGCGACATGCCTCTGTAAAGTTTTGCGTGGTTATTATAAAATACCTGATTCTATTACAAGGTTAGGCAAATGCAAATAAAATAATTATCTCTGATGAAAAGATGACACAGGTGGTAAATGAAAGTTCTTTGGTAATTTATGTTTTCAATCTTCGGTGTAACCATTTGTTCTTTCGACTCAATAATTCCCTTATCTCAATCTTTCTGTTCAGCCATTGCATATGATTTCTTGAGTGGGTGCTTAATACTTTCAAAATCTATTAATTTTTGTTTGTTAATAGTTTTTGATATTGAGACTGTAACTTAGTAGCCAGTGATAATTCTCCTTTTAGGGCGAGGGCAGATGGTAGGAGGGTAGATAGAAATTTCAGCTACCACACGTTTATCCCAAACGGGTATCACGTACTCTTGAACACTCTCTTCAAAGTGCTTTTCAGCTTTCCCTCACGGTACTTGTTCTCTATGGGTGGTAAGTGATGGGACATAGAACTATTATATTACATTTATATGAGGATATTGCACGGTTTGTCCCTTAGTTCATCTAAAGCATTCGCGAGCTAATATAGTTCTGAAAAGTCAATCCATTTTCATCAATCTAAAAATACTTTTCGGTTTTCTGGTACCTTTCATGGATAAAATTCTAAAAAGATGTGGCTATCTCGAATTTGCGTTTTAGTAGACCGAAATTACAGAATGATGATGGTGATATCCCTGCGGATATGCACCCCGTCAAACGCAGAAACCGTGTACATCGGTGGTCTTCTTTTTCGTCTTGCCTTGGAGAAAAAAGTTTTTTCCGGTGTTCACAAGGCTCCCTGTTGGTGGTGTTGCAATGGCGCTCACGTTAACATAATTTGACATTTATCAACCTTTCATCTCATAATTGGAAATTTTGCATTTTTAACTTACAGCAAAAATTTGATAAATGCTTAGAACAATTATAATAGCACGTTTATTTCAATCTGTAAATACTACATACAAACAAGACTTTCAGTTGCTTAGAAACCTTAGTTTTTACAAAAATTAGCATAAAAATTTTGCAAATACTTGAGAAAGCTAAGGTGTTATTACAGCCAGGAAACGATCTCGGATAATCTCTATGGCATCTTCCTAATCTTTAAGGTTACATACTGTTATGCCACCTTATATTGTTGTGATACATCTTGGATTGCGATAAACTATGCTAATTAAGAAAGAATAAAGCTGTTATGTATTAACTAGAGAGTGCAAAAAACAACTGCTTCTTTGGCCGATAGTTGAATTTATGTAAATATGAACCATTGCAGCAGACTACAATTTTATACTGAAAGTCAGAAAAATGCAAGTCGAAACAAAGGCTTAGGTCCAGGCTTACTCGCCGGTGATATAGATATGGCACTGAAGGAAATGAAATCTAATATGGCCGTGTGAGCAGACAACATTCCTGCGGAATAACTTACGGGTTTAGGAAAAGATAGGGGAACAATTTCTCTGGAATGCCTAATACGTAGCCTTTATGCTATGTGAGAGGAATTTGACCGGGAAATTCATTAAATCCGTGTAAGATATTATTCCAAAAAAGTGAAAGGCAGCCATATGTGAGAACTACAGAACATTTTATTAGATTTCGTAAGCCGGTAAAGTGGTTTTCAGAATCATCAATAAGATGATGGAGAGCAAGGCAAATGAATATTTAGGGAATGATCAGTCTCGCTTCAGGAAGGAGAGAGGCTCGCATGATGTAGTGGTGAGGTCACTTACAGAGAGGAACGTAAAACAAAAGCAGGATGCATTTGTCTGTTTCGTAGATTTCGAAAAGGCGGTTCATGTAGTAAATTAGGTAGAGTTAATGGATGTATTGCAAAAAATAGGAATGGATTAGAGGAATATAAGACTAATCCGTAACCTGTATCATCCAGACTGCTGAGGTGCGAGTGACGGATGGAGAGTCCGGATGAGTGGTGTTAGGAAAAGGCATAAGAGAGAGACTTCTATTATCACCGGTGCTTTTCAACATATACGTAGAGGAAATGATAATAGAGGCAAGGAAAGAAGTGGAGGTAGGGATTGAATTGGTGGATAATTATTTTATTAATTAATTAATTGGTGGATAATTATCTCATATATTATTTAATGAATTATAATAATATTATAATTCATTAAATCAGTTAGGTTTGCCGATGATCAAGCCTTAGTTTGCCAGTCAGGTAACGGGGGTTGTAGATTCTGCTGAGTGCATTGTAAGATCAGTGCGATAGATGAGAACCAATTTAAAGAGCACAAAGGTTGTGCGGTTTGCAAGAACAAGAAAGGCTGACCTGAACGTTAAATTAGAAGGAAAAAACTAGAGCATGTAACAACTATTTACGTTTTTCGGAAACGTTTTGGACCGAAATGGTCAAAGTAGTAATGGCATAGGGCATAAGTTGAAAAGTTACTGACGTTTTTATAAATCAAACCACTTTACTTTTCCACATAAAATTTTTAATTTTCACGACCCAGGTTTCGTTATAGCATAACATCATCAGGTAAAAATGACTGACTGACTGATGCTGAAGTACTGCGCCGTTAGGCGCATTTTATACAGATACCCAGCTATGCTGATAAACGGTTGTGTGATATAAGTGGCTTATGGGCGAAATTAAGCTAACGAGTGTATGTAAGTGCAGCTGATGTCAATTTTATATTTGGTGATTATTAGGATTCATTTAGACTTGTTTTTGCGCGTTTGTATTTGAAGTGGGGATTTTCAGAATAGTCCCATAAAGGTTCTATGAGAGGGTTACCAGTATTTCCTATTGCTTGCTGAAATGCTTCAGCGCATCAAGACGGTAGGTTTTCTTCTTAAAGTGTAGAAATTCGGGAGTGAAATCGCTGGTGTGACCACGATCTCTCAAGTGTTTGGCGAATAGTGATGCGGAGATGTTATTTTTAAAGCAAGCTCGGAAAATTAAAGAAAATTAAAAATTTTATGTGAAAAAGTAAAGTGGTTTGATTTATAAAAACGACAGTATGAAGATTTTTCACCAAGTTACGCCAGAAACTGTTTTATTTCAAAAGTTACGTTAGGCAAGGATCTTACACAGAGACGAAAAAATTGATGACATGGACGTTGAGTAAGGATTCTAAGATAGGGCTCTTTACAAATATGATATGGAGTGTAGTTGTGATCGAAGGCTTTTGACATGTGAATGTGGAGACGGATGGAAGAGGCGAAGTGGACGGAAAGGAAAACAACCGAGAAAATACTGGAATACTGGGCATAATGGGGAAGCAAATAAAAGGATTGTCGGTAGAAACCAAAAGGTGTCATGGAAGATGGCTTCGGAGCATTTTAATTGGAGATGAGTGATTGAAGGCTGTGATAAAGAGGAGAATGCTGTGCAAACGAGGAAGAGGAGGTATAGTATAGGGATATTGTATGGAATGAAAGGAGGAAGGAAGTATTCGGAATTGAAGAGGGTCTTATTTTAATGCTGTCAGGTTTTGTTTTGCTCAGAGAAACAAGGGGATCGTTGGTGTTCCTTTTGGTAGCTTATGCCCATCCAAAGCATACTTGAAAAGGTAGATCACCTGTAGATTTTTAGATAATAATAGTGTATCTTTTAGCTAGTATTTATTTTCATTTTTATGTTATATAATTCTGTCAGGGATAACCATTCATTCAGCAATTCTTTTACGGCCAATTCTCCCAAACCCGATATGTCTTCAAACCATTTTCTTTCCCGTTTTATTCAATGTAAGACATATACATTTTTTTACATTTTTATTTCTCATGTTATTTTATTATTTAACTCAAAAAGTACTTATTCGAATCCTTTTCACGATATCTCACTTCTTCCCCCTTTCATTCCTGTCTCCATAATCTCTCGGATGGACTGTAGTTCTTTATTTATTCGTTTGCGTTGCTGACTTAGAAGCGGATTTAATTCTTTTTTATGGTATACAATATTTTTTTTGTCAGGTTGATTGGGACCGGGGTAGACCAGAGGTAGCATGTCTACCTGTGGAGCTAGTGGTCGATGGTTTGATTCCCGTGACCTACGAATATTTTTCGAAATTTTCATAAACCATTTACAAGTTTTTTCTGATTCTACTTTTTTAACTTCCTTTCTTCTTTTTATTTCCATTAACAATGAGGCAAAATACTCACAAATAAATAGGCAAGGAAAATAAATCATGCTGGCAATAAAATGAAAGAATATTGATGATAAAGTTAGAGACAGAAACTACGGATACAGTGATAGTACAGGTATAAGTGCTGATCTCCAGCCATTCAGATGAGGAAATAGAGGAAGTATACGAAAAACTGGAAGAGGTTCTAGGAACAGCACAAGAAATGAAAACCTCATAGTAATGGGAGATTGAAACGCTGTGGTCGGTGAGGGGCGAGAGGGAAGTAGCGTGGGATTCTACGGATTGGGAAAAGGAAACGCCACGGGAGAGAGACTGATAGAATTCTGCAACGAGAAAACATGGTAGCGGAAAATACCATCTCCGAACAACATCCGAGAAGAAGATACTCTTAGAAGATGCCTGTAAACGAAGCACGATACCAAATTGACTACATCCTTGTTAGGAAAAGATACGAGAACCAAGTTAAGAAGTGTAATCATTACCACTGTAGAGATATAAATAGCGATAACAACCTGATAATCATGGACAAGAGATTGCGAAACAAGAAGGTGAAGAAAGAGAAACAACAACCCAGACGGAACACAAAGATACTGGAAGAAACGAGCATAAGAGAAATGTTCACCACGACCTTTGAAATGGAAATAAAAGGAAGTAATGAAAATACCAGCACTTACGGTCGATGGAAAGAAATGAAGAATATAATTACCAAAGCTGCAGATTAGCTCCTTTTGAGTAAGGCGGAAATGTTTAAGAAGCCATGAATAACAGGTCAAATAAGAACCATCTCTCGTTGACGAAAGAAGAAAATATAAAAATCGAAGAAATGAGAGTGAAGAAGACCTCTATAAACAGTTGCGGAACCAAGTCATACGAGAGTGCAAGAAGGCCAAGGAAGAATGGATAGAAAGCTGCTGCAAGGATATTAATGACAAATTGAAAAAGGGAAATAGCGAGATGGCTTGTAAATTAGTGAAGAGGCAAATCGGGGAAAGAAAAACAAAATCGCAAAACATCCGAGCCGCCAATGGAAAAATACTAATAGATGATGACGACATTGGGAATAGATGGAAAGAATACATTTAAGTACTCCATCAAGCTCCTAAACCTCTAGAAGATGGCTTAATTAAAAATGAAAGCATGATAAGTAAAGACGATTGGGGTCCGCAGATATTAAGAAGCGAATACGAGAGACCCGTGGTAGACCTGAGGAACAATATGGCACCAGGAGTTGACAATATAAACGAAGAAATAATCAAGGCACTCGGGGTCAAAGTGAAGGATGCCCTCAAGGGAATAATCAGAGATAGCTAAGACCGCGAAAAGATACCAAAGACTTGGAGAAAAGTATAATGATTGCAATACCAAGGAAACCGAAAACTGCTAAATGCGAAGAACACAGAATATTGAGCCTGGTTACTCAAGCATTGAAAATCCTTCCTCGGATAGTTAGCCGAAGAATAAAAGGCAGGATAGAAGGCTACCTCTCAGAAAACCAATTCGGATTCAGGAAAACCCGAGGAGTGAGAGAGACAATTCTCAGCTAGAAAGTTCTGGCCGAAAAAATTAGATACGTAAATAAGCCATTATATGTAGCATTTGTGGGCTTAGAAAAGGTCTTGGACAACGTCTTTTTGAAGGAACGGAACAAGATATCAAATATACTAGAAGATCTTGGATTGGATTACAAAGACAGAAGCATTATCCATAACCTCTACAAGAATCATGTTAGAACAATGCAAATGAAAAATGGAAGAAAAATAGAAGGCAAAATAAACAAAGGAGTTCGACAAGGATTCAACCTCTCACCACCACTATTCAACGTATACCTCGAAGAGGCATTAAAAGAAACACAAGAATTGGGTATCAAAGGGTTCAAGATAAATGGAGAAGAAATCAACATGCTGCGGTTCGCGGATGGCATCGCAGTAGTGGCGGAAACTTGAGAAGACCTGCAAACAACTCTTAAGTGCTGTGAATCAAGTACTGGGGGAATATGATATGAACATCAACAAGAAGAAAACTAAAATCCTTGTGTGCGGAAGAGAGAAGCTGAATGCAGACATTACAATTCGAGGGGTGAAACTAGAGCAAGTCGAATCGTTCATCTACTTGCGCAGCGGTATAATTTGGGATGGAAGAAGTTATACCAAAATCAGACGAAAAATAGCCCAAGCTAAGAACGCATTCATCAAGAAGAGGCAATTACTGTGTTCAAAGAACCTAAGGATGGAAACAAGGAAGCAATTCGTCAATACTTTCGTATGGAGCATGGCGCTCTATGATTCCGAGACATGGAACATCGGAAAAGTCGACCAGCGAAGAATAGAAGCATTTGAAACATGGTGCTGGATGAGAACTCTGAAGATTAAATGGACTAAGTAAGGAACGAGGAAGTATATAGAAGAGCAGAAGAGAATAGGGCCATACAAAGAACTCAACGGCAAAGAAAAAATAGAGGGAATGGACACATATTGAGGCACAATAGATTAATTAGGAATAAAATAGAAGGGAAAATAGAAAGGAAGATTCTACGACAAGGGCCAGGAGACATGCACATAGGACAAATTTAGAATAACGTTAGACAGAGAAGGTATCAGGGCTCGAGGGAATTGACATTAAATAGAGTAGAATGGAGGGCTACAGTAAACCAATCCTAGGATTGAAATACTGATGATGATCAGGTACTCACTGTCACTCACTGCCTTCGTTTGTCATTTTTTCTGTTCTGGCTACATCTTCCAGAAGACAAAAAAGCAAGAAGTATTAATGTTACGATTTAATGACAGGTCATTAAATAATTTTGTTACAGACTTGGCAGTGAATTTTGGAATGATTGAAGTGGCAATGTTTGGATTGCAAATGTGCTTAGAAGTGTACCACTTTCACGTGCTAAGATTTGTCTCTTTTATGCGTTGAATAGAAAGCTAATAGATGAATATAACCAAAAGTATATCTAAAATATTATTGCTAAGGATTTATTCACGTAGGCAGTTCATTCAAGGTGAAGCATCTAGCCTTTCTCACAAGCCCATATCCTGGCTTTTATAGATGAATTTGTGTTTTGAAATATCCATATTTTTTCGAAATAATTATGCGGTCGGTATAATGCAATATTAAATATTATCATTATATGCATATTTTTACCATTTTAACATGGACTACTTTAGAGTTCTGTTTACTGTAAGTAACGTTCTATGCACTTTAGTTTTGACATAAGTCAAGTCCTCTCTCTCTTGAAATTTTCAAATACTAGTTGATTTATACACGTGTATACTCTCTTATATAGGTGGTTACATTCGATTGTTTAAATTTTAAAAAAGATATTTTCACCTGCACGCTCAAATATGTTCAACCGATATGCCGATGAATGAACCGTGATACAATGGAAAAAATGCATTCGTCTCATTTCTAGTATATGTAACTTCATTAACTCAAGTTTACGATGCGAAATATTTTCCTTATTTTAACTCACTTTGGATTTGCATGAACCATATGGTGAAAGTTAAAAAAAGTTGTGTCCTACCTTAATGGTTACTTTACAAATTTTTGGTCTTTACACTCTCACATGGTACAGTAGATGGGATTGCTTTAAATACTATATATCCACCGTATATCGTTCTATGCAAATATCGAATGAACTTTTCACATCTTTTTTAATATATTTACTTTGTTTCAGCTTGAATATTTTGAAGAGCTCGAATAGTTTTGCAGGTAGACTTTCAGTCAATGATCGTTTTTTTGAGAGAGGCAAATTTTTTGATATTTTTCAAGAAACTGTAACAGTAACTTTAACGGAGTCACCCGCTATGTGTGCATTATGATGCAACCATTTCAGAGAGTAAAAATCATTCGCCATCAAACCATTTAAATCCCGGTCAAGGCGAATGATTTTTACTCTCTGAAATGGTTGCATTTTTGATATTTGTTCTCTGCACCCGGAATTTTAATTAATAGGTTACCTTGATTAGTAATGGTATTAATAATTTTAATAAAAAATCGTAACGATGATGATAATTTTGTTTCTTAATGAAAAACAATTTTCTTTATAATGAACCCTTCGGTCATGATCTTCCTAATAGGTGATAAAATAATCTTTTCGTTTACCGCCAGAGTTTTCCAGTCTTCTCAATTGGTCACCGAAGGCATCTTCGCTCTGTTTTATTTGCGTCAGGAACACATATCGTATTTGTTCTCTCGGATTCATTTTCTGGTTTCCTTAGCGGGAAGCCTTTCATCCTCTGAATGGGATCTCGACTCGCTCAACATGGGGATCGCTGCCTCTTTGAGGTTTTAGTAATACGCTCCACGGACTGGAACAACTACGCGAGAAATATTTTGCCGCTGCTGCCCACCGTGAATGGACACTAAGGGAAAAAAGCGGAAGTCTACCTATAAGGGAAGCGAGAAGGGCTTTGTTGATCGCAAAAAACGTGAACTTGCGATGAAAGATGAGAATTTAATGGTTTCACCTACTCTCAAACGAATAATGCCTACACTGGCGTTATTCTATGATCAATGGCGTTAATTTATATAAGGAGGAGATTCATATTTAGTTAACACAAAAAAATTATGTTCCACAAACATCGAGCAACACCTATCCTCTATTTCCACTTTGCTATTATTATATATAATAATGAATCTCAGGGCTCTGAATGTGACAGTTGCTCTATCTTAATGTTTCCATGAATGATTAAGTCCTTGGTTCTAAATATAATACTATCCTATCTATATTATTAAATAAAAGAAATAATTTGTACAATGGATTATTTGCACACAACACGTGTGAAATACTCTTTTAAGTCAGCATATCCTGACCTTGCCAAGACCCTTTAATAGTAATTTATAGTAAATTGGAGTTTCAATACACCAATGCAAAATTAAGCTTATTGAAATGGATTTCTATGAAAATATTGTCGGTAACCTTAATGTTTATCTGTATTTTAAAGGTTAAGTAACGTTCCTATATTGCTTCTTGCATTGTGCTAGTCAGAGTACGCGTGGAGAAAGTTGCTTTGGTGTGAGTGTCAGTTAGTCATTTGAAAATATTTAGTATTTCAAGGACCTATCCCTTCAAAAAACTCATTATTATATACTTGAAGGCATTGGCTATCTATAACTAATTAGAGAGTATGAAATCTAAAATATCTTAAAAGTCATCAGAGCTTATGGGTTAACGTCAAAGGTTATATGTTATTCATTATTAAACTTGTTATTGCTTTCAGATCACACATACCAAAATTGTAAGTTTTAGCACTAATGGAGCAGAGACACTATTAGGCAGCAAAGCATTTAAATTCCTCATTCTTTTTTAAGCATTTAAAAAAATCAGTTGTTTGTTTAAATTGAATTTTAAGGCATACGTATCACGCTGATTTTCGAATGCGCTTAGCAATGACTGTAACATATTATATGACTGACTACCTAAAGCTTGATCATCCACAAATCTGACTTTTTACATTCTCATTTACTTTCGTTCTTATCTCCAGATGCTCTCATGACAATTTTACAATTTTCTTCGAGTATTCATTGAAAAGCGCTGGTGATAACAGGGAAATCCAGCCCTAGTTACCTTACAAAATTACTAAGGAAGGCAAACTGTAACCACTTTAGTTATTCATTCCAAACAAAAGTCTACCGTAAGACGATAGACTTGTAGTAATTAATATCATGACAGATAGAAAAAGTTCTTTTCTAGTGACCTCCATGTATATTTACTGGCTTATTTCTTAGTTTTAATTAATTATTACTCCTTTGTAAGTTATAAGAATTTAAAAGGAATTATCGGAAAAAGTAGATTATGTTTGGGTTCAGGCATTCCGGTAATGAGATCACTCATGAAAAAGAATGTGGAAAACAATCACGACGTATTTTCCTGTCTCGTAGATTTCGGCGTTTGATTGAATGATGTGGGAAAAGCTATTTCATATATTTCAGAAAATAGGAATAAGTTGGAGGGTTAGGAGGTTAATCCGTAGCGTGTACATATCTCGAGACTGCCCAGTTGCAAGTGGGGGATGGAGAGTCTGGGTGTGTAATATTTGGAAGAGGAGTAAGGCATGGTTGTCAATTTTCATCTGTGCTGTTCTATATATATATATATATACGAGGGTAGCGGGTCGCGGTGGTCAAGTGGGTAGAGCGTTGGACTACTGACCGGAGGGTCCCGGGTTCGATTCCCGGGCAAGGCACTTTGGGCACCTGCAGCTCCACCCAAGCTATGTGATTTCGTATATATAGAACAGTTCCATACAACACATTTCCTACTATATATATATATCTATAAATTGTAGGAAGAATATATATATATATATATATATATATATATTGTAGGAAATGATTAAAGAGGTATAGGAAGAACTGGAGAAAGGAATGAAGGTCGGAGGGGAAGCTTTGAAATCAGGTTTGCTGATGATCAAGTTGCAGTGTGCACCAAGGGGTTGCAAGCATTACTGAATGAATTAGAAATTTAGTGCGATTGATATGGGATAATAATAAAGATAAATGAAACAAAGAATAAGCGGTTTTTCAGAAAGAGAAAGTAAAGCGTCAAAATAGGAGGGCAAAAACTAGAGCAGGTGGAAGAGTTGACGTATCTCGGAAGTGTTTTGGAACAGAATGATCAAAATAGGAGGGAGATAAGGAGAAGAATTACGTTAGGCAAAGAAACTTTTACAAGGTGGGAATTGGTGACAGAGACGTTGAGTAAGAATGCTAAGAAAAGGCTCATAAAAACTTTGATATGAAGGATAGTTATATGCGGCGCAGAAACATGGTCATTGAAGACGGATTACAAGTGTAGATTTGAGGATTTCGACATGTGGGTGTGGAGAACGATGGAGAAGATTAAATGGATGGAAAACAAAATAAATGCGGAGATGCTAGGTACGGAGGTAAGAGAGGGGATCGTTGGGAAAAATCCGAAGAAGACAGAAAAAATGGGTGCAAAGCATACTGATTGGCAGTGGAATGTTGAAGACTGTGATAGAGGGCAGAATGTTAGGAAAACGAGGAATGAGCTGAAATAGGATAGAGATGAAGACGGATGGGAGGGAATGAAGGAAGGATTTTTTTTTAATTATTTAATTCACTAAATGTATTTGCTGCGAAATTGAAGAAGAATTTCGTTTTAGAGAAGGATGTTGGGTTGTGTTTACTTATGAAAGACAATGTATTTATTTGGTAGGTGTGTACATCCAAAAAATACCTTAATCGTTAGATTACTTAAATATCAAAAAGGCAATGCGACGATGACCAAACAAAGGGTATAATTAATTATTTAAGAGAGTGCCTGCAGAAAACTTGTGAAATATTATTTTGGTGTATGTGGCAAGACATTTTTTTTAAATAGACTTACTAAAGTTGTTGTATTTTTTAAACCTTGAAATAGTTTTTACGCGTAAATAATTGGTGCATGCCAATAGGACTTATAAAATTGAAAAACTAACGGTGTAAAGATTTAATATTGAAATAGATATTTGATGTATGATATTGCCATTATATTTTTAACCTGGAAATGGACTCGCCAATACGGTTAGTATATACCGTATCGGATTTTTTGCTATTGAATTTACCGTTTATAAAGCCACAGATACGTTGGTAATTTAAGCTACTAATGTATTTTCCTCTCGACCCCCCTGACCGATTTTTAAATTCAACTTAATTGGAATAATTTCTTTGCGATCTTTCCCCATCCACTCGCCCACCCTCTGCGGGAAACCCAATTTTCAGCAATTAGTCTCGATCCTCTTATTAAGATTTCCGCTCTTCAGCCCCCCTTAACAGTTTTATAATAGACAAGTTTCATAATGGTGCGTGTTTCTCATTGTGTGGCGACATACTTCCAAGTCATTGCGTTCCTCTCGTCTCTCCGTGCCTCTGGAACATGGCAGGGTGGGGGAGAGCTGTGCGTGGTAGGACTAACGGCAGCGAGCCGTGATCGCTCTCACGACGACAACCCCTCCCAGCTTTCGGGTATCGCACGCAGGTCCTCCTTAATTGCTGCACGGCGACGACTGAGAGTGCCATGCTCCTCCCCCGCACTCTCGTACCGCTCCAGAAAGCACGGCCGTTTCTATAAGGGAGCGGGGAGGCGTCGCAGAGGCGTCATTTACCCACGCCTTCCCTCGCCTGCCGGTCGATCACTTCGTCGCCGTCTCCATTCCTTCTCTGGGCATCATCGTCCCTTCTCCGGGCATCATCGTCCCTTCTTCCACCCTCGCTTCTCCCTTACGTAACATGGTTCCCTTGACCTCTTAGCTAGGCCACACCCACTCCTTCCACCCTTCGGCCTTTCAGGGCGAAGACTGTACTAGCGATCTGAAGGGGTGCCTCTCTCTTGGAGTCTACTGAGTGCGTGTGACTAGTGGATACAGAATGACGACTGCCAAGGACCACACCCTTTGCCTCCTTCTCTCTACGGCCCTCCTCGTGTCTTCCGGGACGGCGGTATGGGGAGCGCCTTCGACGGCTGCTGATGGGGCGCCTGCTAGCCTATGGCTCCGTCTCGTTCTGGACACGGTGGGGGCGTGTGCGGCTTCCAGGGGCAGCGGCTGGGGCGAGTGCCTACGGGAGAGGGGTGGATGGTGGGCTGAGAGAGCCCTAAGGCTCCGTACGCTACCCATCGTTGAGGGAGTGTCGCTTGTGAGGACCGCCCGCGGGGCCCCAGGGTGGAATGGGGACCCGGACCCCTTTTCCAGAATGCTGGAGACGTTCTCACTGCAGGTTAACCCTCCATCCGTGTTGACGGACCCACGGAGTTTGGCGAAGGTCGTCGAGGAAGGTAACGAAGTTTCAAGCGATAGAATGGCGGCTCGAATTCCTCAATGGTATTTGGAATTTTGTAGGTCTCTTAGCTTACTTTTGGTCGTTGTGAATAGTTGCAGAGGAGAAGCGGTGCACAATAAGCAATACCGACGTGGTTTAAAAACCTCGGATTAATTGTGAGTCAACGAGAGAGAAGTATTTTCATCATTTTCCAGTAACAGCCCTGATTTATATTCCGAGTTGTGTTAACATCCTTCGAACTTCCCCTAAAACATTTCATAAAAAATACCGCTGCTTGATGTGATATTTAATACTGACATGTATCACGAATGCGCAGCGTCGAGTGATCAAGTAAGAGTCCTCAGATGACTTATGAATATTTTTCCAAGCGTTCTTGTATAAAAGCCCCAGCAATATCGTGGCAGCAATTAAATCTGAAGATTTTTACCAAATGGAATAAAATGTCTTGCCATCTACTTAATTTTGATTTAAGGACTGTTTAAATTTGAGAGGCTGTTAGAATATTAATATAACCGTTATTCAATATTATAACTTAGAAAGCTTTACATTATATCTTTCAGAAATTGCACAATGTAATCTTGATTTATTTCAGTTTTCCAATTGTTTATTCTTCTTATTAAAAAAAAATTATATAAAAAGACGAAGAATAAGTAATCAAGAATGTTTTTAGTACCCTTTCCGTGCTGGAATAAGTTTTATGTAAGTACATCATTGTATTATGGTAGTTTTTTGCAATGGAAGCATTATTCGGTACCTCTTTTTGTCAACGTCATGAAAGAGAAATTTGGACGACGCAGAGATTTTATGCATTAACTCCACTGATAAAATCATAAAAATATTCATTCTATGCATAAGGCAAATTATAATTTTTTAGCTGTTGGGTAGCTCAGATGAACAGCATTTATAAACATATTTCTTACTTAACCAGTAGCTACTATTTCAAATTATTGACCGTGATCAAAGCAGATATTGACAATTATCTTTCATAAGTGATTTTGGGCATAAGGTAAATTTATTACTCGCTATATAAAAATTTATATTCTATTTTTATGGAGTGTGCTTTTATTTGAATGCTGCTCTAAAAAAGTAATTTTAATCAGATTTTTAAATATTACAACGGTAAGAAATAAAAAAAATGTTGTTACATACATTTTTTGACAAATGTTGAGAACTGAGTAGTACTGAAACTGTCTCTCAAGAATGAATACTCTGGATAAAAATTGAAAAAAAAAACAATTTTCCAATGAATATCAACGTTTTATTTATTTTGAATATTTTCGTTTCCGTGAGGGAATTATCTTCAGGAGTCCTCTTATATGTAGCGCTCTTGTAATTACTGGATGCCCCAATAATACTGAAATCCATTTTTTTACTGGATATATGGGGGATTGAGTCCGCAAATGCTTGTTTTTAATGTTTTGTAACTTTTTCGAGTGATTTTTTTCTAGGCCTATTCTGGCAAATAATTTTTTTTAAGTTTCCCTAGGTACAAAGCAGCGTTTATATTTTCCCTACCATTTGTTTCCACTCTTTTTAACTTAGATAATAGTAGTAAATAACAAAGTTAACGAACATTTGATCATTATTAGTTATTAATATCAGAGTTATGTTGCAGTTGTCGAAGTTCTCGTTTGGTCAATTCTTCCTTTATAGTTTCGTGAGCCGAGATTTTCCATCACTTCTCGTTATTCAACCTTGGCCTTACCCTGAAATCTTCCCACCTATCCTTCCATGACAAGCTATTGATGTTGGAAAATGTGCGCGAGGCACTGAAAGCTTTCTTCGCAATCTTGGCCTCCACTTCGGTATTGACACACCGCCCGCGATTTTTTCTCGATCGGCACGAATTGTGCGATTCATTCCCGGAATTGGTCTTGCTTGTTGTCGAAAGCAGCAAAAAAGTCGTTCCCGCACAAAGTGAACCGTTTCCGAGTGTTGCATTGGATGAGCATTACGAGGGCGTGTCGTAACTGTGATTCATGATTTGTGCGGTGTGATTGGGGTCGATTACCTTTCTGCACGGTGATTGAATCTGTTCAGTGACTGAAGGCTCTTTTTTTTATAGATTATTAGGTTTTATTGTCTCATGTTCTGTTACGCTCAAGTGACTTTAGAGAGGAAATATCCTTTGGATTTTACAAATCCAAAATATGTCACTAGAGATAGATCATATATATTTTCCCAGAGACTTCCTCTGAAGCATCGTTAGAGGAAGCACATCCACAGGTTATTATTATACATAAGCTAATGGAACTACTAATGGAACTATATTAATATGCATGTATTTTGTACCTATATGGTGTTATTTAGTTAATGGATTCTTTTTGGAAAGCGAAATAATGCTCATCGAATATTTTAACTTGGACATTGCATGCTTATCACCTTAATACTTCCTTTATTTTTAAATATCATCTAATGGAAGTATAGTATACGAATTTAAAATGTTATTTATTACTTATTCCCCGATAAATACCATTTTATTGAGTAGAATAAAGAGGAAGACAGGACGAAGAGAATTTGTAAATCGAAATTTCAGCAATAGTTTTGATTATTTTCATTAAGATTTTACAGACTTTCACAATTATCGTTATTCAAGTTCATTATGGTTACAGGGTATTTATTTCAATTTTGAGCGAAATGATTTATGCGCAGATGTTAATCCTAGGGCTAAATTTAATTTTCCTATTTTCTCGTTTTCTCTCTTTTAGGGATGCATTCGAAACGTTTTGTTCGTAACAAAAACATGATTTTCCGACGGGCTAGTCCATCATCAATCGAATTCATATTGTTGCATTTTTTAAGTATATATTTCTCTACATGTTCATCTTCAACGTCTTACTGGGAATGTTTACTGAAAAGCGTTTATCTCGTTTTGCGAAACGAACGTTTACGATACATCTGTTCATTGCATTTCTTCCAAAAGCCTCAATGATCATTGTATGACATTGAAACAAACTGACGTTATAGACTACGCCTCATCATTAATTTTTCTTATTTTATAAGGTAGGGTATACCTTGCAGTGGGGTAATGAATGTGCAAGTTAAACGCTCTTTTGAAGCTTATTGTTTTTGCTACAGAATAACTCCCTTGTATTTCAATTTTGAGGCACGATGATTCGAACATTAGATGTAATTATAAGAAAATGAGCTAAAAGGGTTGCTGGAAGAAACTTTAGTCCTTTTTATTAGTTTGAAACTTTGATCTAAGCGTTTTGCTCTTCTTAGTGAGCGTGTTACACCGTTTTTGGGTGCAATATAATGTTATCTCATACAAATGGGGCTCTCTAGTGACTGTGTTGGCAAAATTCTCAAAAGATGCGAGCATTAATATGTGCTAAAATTGGTAAAGAAGAGAGAGTTGATGAAAAGTGGATGCATTGCTACCATTTTCTTGATATTAAATAATGTGCAAGGTTTCCTCTTTCGGGGAAGAGTTTACTGCACATACAGATTTTCACACTCGGGAGTAATCGGCACGGTTAATTGAAATAAAACATGAATCCATGTGAAAACCATCCTCACTGTCTCTGAACTCCATCTTTCATTCATTACTCTTAATAAGGAGAGGAAGGAAGTATTTTTCAACAATTTTGTCTTTTTTAGCTTTCAGAGTTGGTTTACTTCTCTGAACAGATAATTTCCCTGGATCTCCAGGAATAAGTCTCTAGTCTTTATATGGTTTTAAATGGTTTAGCTATAGAGGCTTTTAAAAATGTTCTTTTTTAAAATTCGAAATGCCACGAAGTAGCATTTTGAGAAAACATTCTCATCAATATATCGAGCATTTTTCATTATTGTTGCATCGTGACTTGTTGCCATTATTGCTAAATCTTAAATATTTGGAGCCGAGAAGAATATTAGGATGCGAAAAGTCATGCTTGCTTGATCCAGATGAGTGATTCGAAAGTCTCTTAGAGCGCGGAAATTATTTATTCCCGTAATGAAACTTTGGATCCGTTAAAAGAAATAGCCTATCATACAACCTTAAATACGCGATTAATGATAAGTAACTAAGATTTCATGGGTTTTAATAGAATAAACCTTCGTCTTGAAGGTACTCTAATTTACAAATATTCTATATCTTATTTAATATATACTTATTACCCTGCCCGCAAAATCTTGATCACCCTCCTTTACTTGGAACATTTTTTGGTTGACATTGACGTAACTGATCCATTTTGTCACTAGGACGGGGAAAATTGAAGAAGTACTGGAAACCTTTGATGTTGATCGTGACAGCCATCAAAGCCTATCTTTTCTTCACCGCATTGGCCACACTGGCCATGTTCATCGGCAAGGCTCTGCTAGTCAGCAAGGTGGCTCTCGTACTTGCCCTTTCGGCTCTCTACAAGAAATACTTCGGCGGCAAGAAGGAGACCATTGAGGTGATTAAAGTACCGCACCACTCACAGTCTCACCACCAGAGCGAGGGCTACCACCACCAGCAAGAGCACTCCAGCAGCTCCGAGTGGGAGGGCGGTTCCTCCGGCAGCTATAGCTACGGCGGCGAAGAGTCGTACGGGGGGAGCAGCGCGGGTGGAAGCGGAGGGGGCTACGACAAGCGCCGAGCGGACGACCAGGGGGCGGTGGAGTCTTCGGCGGCCTCCGGGCAGGACCTGGCTTACAGGGGATACCGGAGGGACGGGAGCGCGACCCCCGCGGGGGGCAGCAGGTGGTCTCCTCGGGAGGAACCAGGGGTTCAGTGGAACGAGGGGGACGGGGGCGAGGGCGGAGGCGACGGGGAGCGGGAGGAGAGGAGCTCTGGCTCCACTGTCGATTGCTGGAGTGATGGGTTTCGACGTAGGAAGTGTCCCAAAGAGGATCAGTGAAGATCCATAAGAACCCGAGTGAAGGGCGTTGGTGATCCCTGACTCTGTGAACTGTTAGCGCTGAAACCCTCTCAAGATGCAAGAAACTTCTTGTTCCGAAGTGTGCTGTGAAATATTACAAACGCTGACGTGATGTAAATATTTCCTCTTAAATGGAATGTACGATTGAAAAGCATTCTGTTTTGATCGAACAATAGCTCAAAAATGGAATAATGTTTTCCTAATTTCCCCGCTTTGTTGCATGGACAATTCTCGGATTAGACTACTCTTCCTCCTCGAATAAAATTCTGTGTGTGAACTCATTCTCACTCTGAGGATAATGAACTCATTCACATACACTCTCAAATCCACTCTCAATTCATTCTCTAGCGTATCATGCGGACGAATCGCCAACTATATTTCTCCAGTATAATATGCATACATTTAGAAAACTCATGAATTTCAATTATTTACTCGTATACTTATTTAACAACAGCATAACTGTCACACGTTTTTATAGAGCCAATGAACGAGATAACGCTGAGATAGGACGTTTCCTAGGTTAAAATGGCTGCGTTTGATTGGTAATTTAATAATTATAACCGGGATGATTTATTAAAACCTAGATATTGATTAAGTCACACTCATCTGTTGCCATCAGTAATAAGGAAATTTTTGTTTTTCAATTTCCAGGGAATGAATTCTTAAAACGCTACATAAAATAAAAATATACTCTTGTGATGTCTTGCGTAGTTTGTTTACAGCGTTTCTTTAAAAAGTTTTTCAAGTGTTTCAAACGTCGGCATGTTCATTTTCAACACCCTTGACTCTAAAGATATCAAGGTTTTAATTCGTTTTACACACCATTTTGTTGTAGGCTGTCTTAAATTGATTTTAGGAGCTTGTGTCACTCTACAAATTTAAACATTCCTTTTTAACCCAGTATTGAAAAAATCTACACACATGTAATTAGATGATAATTATTGGATGCACAAGTCGCTAAAGTATCTCTTTAACCTTCTTGAAATAAACCATGTGCAATTGTCGAGCGGTCGTTGCATGTTTACGATTAATGTTGAATAGTGAGAAGGCACCATGGAGTTGAAGGGAATCACCTCTTAAGGTATGTCAGAGAGAACATTTTTACTAACTCATCCGTGAAAGTATAGCCCTTTATCAAAATTTATGCTTAAGCAAGGCACTTAAAGTTGCACTTCGACGTAGGGAAAAGAAGTTAAGAAATAACGTCGGTATTTAAGAAATTGGATTGAGTTATAAGTACGTTATTATTTTCATAAACAACAAAAAAAATATAAAGAATGATGAACTATAATTAAGAATACCACACTCCCCGCTGTACCTTTAACGTGTTAATCGTATCGGTTGACTTTCTTGATTATACTAGAAATATGCGCCGTAATCCTGACACTTTACCTGCTGAATTCTGAAGACTGCATGAGTGTGGGTAGTAATCGATAATGCGTAACGAACGTCCATGTCATGCAACTCTTTCCCTCCTTATATAAATTTATTACGTTACTCGAATTTGAATGTCCATGAAACGTGTCACGATAAACAAACAAGTGATTTTGGGTGCAAAAACCCTATAACCTCTTTTTATTCGTGGAGAAAAAGTGTCCATGATTTTTTATCTGTTATATTTCGCCCGGCGTTGAAAATGTTTATTTTGTCCTTTTTATTGTTAAGGCATGATTTTCGATGAAAATGTTTTATAATTTAACGTTGTTTATTATGCAATATGTAATCTGTTTACATGTTATATGGTGAGAATCAAAGAGGCAACTTTTAACTAATTAAGTGCGCATTTACGATTCGGTTAGAGTGTAATCATGACATTTGAGAGTAAGTGCTTATGGTGTATTCTATAAATTTACATTACCATTTTACAATCTAATCGTTTAGATAGATTTTAAAGTTTTAGCTGCATACTTATGTGCTTGACTATTATTTATTGTATTTAATTGTTACTACATAATTTATTGACTGATTAAATTATTTCAGAAGCTTTAACCAGCTTATTTCTATTTATAACCAAACTACTCTAACAGAAAAAATTTGATTTTTATGAAAAACGAAGAATATTTCCAGCCATTATTTTGAATTCTATTCTTATTCTATGACTTTCCGTCTGAGAAGAATAATCTCAAAACATTTGATAATATTTTATTCAACATTTAGGGAACAAATCCACGTGATTTGCTAAATTTTGGGGTGGTGTTCAATATGGGGTTCAATTCATGTTTTTCTCTTCATGTTCCACAATTCCCATGAATGTTTTGGATCTGTAGCTAAAGGTGAGGCAACTTTAAGCTCTCCTAAACGGAAATGGAATCAGAAGTCGGAAGGTGGTAATATGGTGGAAGCTGCGGTTTAGGGAAATTCAGTTCATGAATACTTATTCGGTAGTTATGAAAATTAAGGTTTGATGATGCCCTCAATGTGCTGGCGATATCCTATCTATCCTTCTTGTATTCGATTACCTGTCAATGTAGAAGGAGGAGAAGTCCTTGCTAAGAAAGAGCAAATGCGACAGCAGAAGCACCGAAGATGCAGAAAATGGCAAAATTAGTTTGAATAGTAACTTGGATATTAGCACAATTATGAGGGCAGGAAAATAAGATAATTTAAAGCGAGGGATGAAGAGAGAAAATTTAGATGCTTTAGGGGTGTGCGAGGTGAGATGGAAGTAGAGCGGGGATTACTGGAGTGATAGTTATTGAGTAATATTCAGCGGAGGGGACGAGAGCCAAAGGATTTAGGGTTGCCATAATATTGAATAAGAAGGTAGGAAGAAGTGTAGTTAAAATAGAGCAAGCAACGGATAGAATATTACTAGTAGAGATAAAAAGAGAAAGAATAAAAAGAGAACCGACGAACTTGATTATTGTTCAGGTATACATGACACCAAGGAACCATAAGGAGAAAAAGGTCGATAGGATATATGATCAGTTAGACGTTTATGCAGGGAAACATTTGATATAGGTAGAGGATTGGAATACGACGATAGGCAAAGGAAAGGATGGCTATGGCGTGGGGGATGATGGTTAGGTACGGGGAATGACCGCGGAGAGAAATCAGTTGATCTCTGCAGTAGACAATGGTAGTCAACGACACTTTGTTTAGACACCACGGAAGAGATAGGTACACATGGAAAATGCCGGGGAATCCAGGAATGTATCAGTTTGACTATATTATAGTTAGACACAGATTTAGGAGCATCATGATCAATTCATAGATTGTCACGGATGGGGACTCGGATCAAAATTGTATGAATTGATGAACTGTTGTGTGCGATTGAAAAATATAAGGCAGAGGAACCGGGTTAGGAAATGGAGGTAGAAAAACTAATCGGATCGACGAGGAAGAATTATGAACAAGCCTCAGAGAAAATCAAAGTTGAGGAAAAAGAGCTGGGTACTAAAGAAAAAAATGGGAAAATATCAGAAAAGGAAATTAAAAGAAACTGTATGAACAGTAAATAGTGAAAGGACAAAAAAACTATGGATTATGAGCAAGATTATTATGATGATAAACGGGGGGAGGAAATGGAAGAATATAAACACCGAATTATTCGGAGGAAGCATAAAGAGTTCAATAGTAAACGGAGACACGGGACAAATAAGACAAAAGAAGCATCGTGGAAGACTCAATGCAAGGGTATGGAAGGTTTACAGAGATAGGGTGAAATTGGTGAGTTATGCTGGAAGGTGAGACTCTCAGGAAGTAAGATGAGAAAATTGTTGCATATAATCAAAGATAAGTCAGGGAAAATAAAAGTGGAACCAGAGAGAATCCGAGAGAGGTATGTAGAATAATAGTTAAAACTTAAACACTTTAGTGCTTGAAAATGTGTTAATGTCACTTTTAACTTCTGTATATGCATTAAGTACTTAACAACTGAATTATTTCTCAAGCAAATTTAAAATGAAATATAAATACTTGGAGTAGAATCACCGCATGCCGGATATCCCAGAAATGTGTTTCGGGGTACTAAGTTGAAAACTAACGTGATAGTGCTACTAATTTTTAATTTATGCTAATCCTGTTGACAGGCTTGATTTGGAAACAATATTCCTGTAATTTTGGTGTGTAAATCTTGCAATTGGAAATGTGGGAACGTGGTGAAATTCTCGGCTACTGAGCCCTAATTAAAGTTCAGGTGATGACTCTGAAGATTAGCAAATTAAATTAGGCTTCGAGATTGTTGTTTTTTGTTATTTTTTTATTTGATGTCCCAAACATATTTTGAAATCCAATATTTAAATAAAAAAATAGCTACATTGGCCTCATAACCTGAGTATGCAAATGTGGTACACCGTAAGGATTGGCTTAATATGACCTCTAAATTCAGGGGTAATCAGAATGGTGCGGTGACTAATGTACTGGATTCATACCTAAAGGCCCGGAAATCCTGGAGGCGGTAGGTAGTTTTCAGTGGTTCAGGGTTTCCATGGGATGGGACATTAAACTGCGGACCTTTTGGCGCCTTTCGCTAAGAATAGGCCAAAGCCGACGCCGGGTTTTAATACACCTTAAATTCTTTCCTGTCCATCCCTAATAGCGCAAATTACCTCAGCTGTCGGTCGCGTCCCCTAAAACCACTACCAATCTAAATTTAGCAGTTCAAAATCTTGGAGTTTATAACCAAAGTCATCAACATTTTTCTATTTTATGGAAATATTAAACTAGTAGACGATATTTCACTTGCATTTATGAAGGTAATTTATGGAATTATTGGAGATGCGTTTTTCAGCCCAGGTTTTCTAGATTTTATTTCAGCTCTACCTGAGATCTCTTTTTTCCGTGGAGAAGTATTTTAGTCGATAAAAGGCACTGAAATTGAAATGGACTCTTTGTTTATTTACTGAGCTCTACACCTCATAAATATCTATGCCATTCAATTTACGAATCAAACCGCATCATTTGTAAATATTATACTTGTGTTTTTGACACGAGGTATTCCAATTGCTACGTAATGCTTAAATGAAGAAGTATATTCTAGGAGAAGAAGCATATCCTTAAAATTAATTTTTCATTTCTATAAATGGTTAAATGAAATGAATATTTCTAATACTTGTTGTTAATTTTGAGATTGAAAATTTTAAAGAAAACCTTGAGGATATCTGAACCAGGTTAAAATGTAACTTTTCATTGGAATGCGTCACTTATTCTTTTTTTGTGAAAATAATCAAATTGCTTTCACTCCGATCGCATTATTAAATACACATATTGTTATTATAGATATAGTATATTGATTTAATTAGATCAATGGAAACGTCGTCAATTGTTCTCTTATACAAATATTTTCCAGGTTTCTTTCTAGCTTTACATTTCAAATATTTCACAGGTGTGTTAATAACCATGAGTAATAAGATAAATTTAGAAGTAAAACTGAGAAGCTTGATAGGGGAAGAGAGAATTAAAACTGATAATGGAAGAATGGAGGGCTTCAGTAAACCAAATATGGGCATGAAATGCTGTTTATATCTAATAATTCAAAAATCAACTAAGCACCTGCTCACCTAAAGATAGATATAATCTTTATTAATATTAACGGAATCAAATGTATTCATATTGTACAGGTATTTCCATTATGAAAGAGAGGAATACATTAAAAAATCCATTATTAATGGCATTATGCACCTTTCATGGATTTCAGTCATTATTTCCTGTAGAAGTTCCTATGCCAATATTGGATGAATAACATATTGTAGTTAATATACTATAATGATGACTATAAATGAAGCATGTTAGGATCAACCATTACCATTAGTAAGCGCTGCATTTTTTTAATGCATAGAAAATGATTGTCTTATTTTCTGATTAGTATTTATCAATTGAACAACTTTGCTTCTTATTAGGTAGAGTGTTTCGCCAATGACCAGTAGCATCCGAACCATAATTTGCTTGATGTCTCTTCCCACTTTCTGCTAAAAGGCTTCCACATGGTTATCCCTGGAAACAGAAATGCCATGAAAAGCGGTAGGTTAAAAATATTTGGTGAAAGGTCTCCTTACGATATCAGTGAGAATCACCTTATGGTTTATAGTTAAGACGAGTCTTTCTCTTATCAATTGATAGGACCTTTTGAGTTGCTTACCGTAGTATAGTTACAATAGTTTACAATTCCAAATTTACGTTACGACTGCTGGGAGTTGAAATTCAGAATGAACTTCAAGCTGCTATGAGGTTTGAAATGAAATAAGGGACTTTGTATTCCACACACACTTGTGTTTGTGGAATTACAAAGTAACTTATTTAATTTCAAAATGTTATGTAAATTCAAAGAAGTTATGTCGGAGACAACAAAATTTACTTATAATTTTGTTGATTGAGATGAGCTTCTGTTGTGAGGAGTTCTTATTATTTACATTGAACATTTGATAATTAGCTTTTGATTCTTTCAAACAAATAGCATTCTGAAAGAATTTTAGAATCTACCTCCGCAACTGGCTTTAAGTAATAGCTGATTTCTCAATTGATCAAGTTCTCTTAATATTATTTATACCGGCTCTCATATTATCATAAATCACTTGATTCTCCAGTAATCAGGCATTTTTTATTGAATAATGATGGTATACCTCCAAATGAATCCCCCAGAAAAAAAGTATTGTGTTTACTGTTTTCGATTTGATTTTTTGTATGAAGTGCCTATTCAATGGAGGACGGTAACATAAAGTTGTCACCAATACAGGCTGCGGCTTTGCTTGAACGTCAGGTTATTGCAGAGCACTCTTATTTGATGATTATTCCATATTGATTAACATAAGAAGCCGTAGGTCCGTTTCTCGAACTTATAAATCGGGCCCGTCTAGTTATGTAGAAGATTTACTACTATATCTCCACTATTTCGCATGGTCCTCTGGTTTCCTCCCCGTATCAGCCTGGGGATAGTACTTTGTTGTTAAATGTGTGATAGTACACTTCTATTTTCTGGTCTACCATGACTTCTATTGTAGTTATGTTTCCACCATCTTTTCTGTAGATACAAAATAGCTTAGTGTATGTTTTAGACAGAAAATTATAATGTTTCCTCGAGGCGTCAGCCGTTAACAGTGTTCTTGTAACCAGTGAAATTATGGCATTTTTTCGGAAGACCACGTAATCAACTCATTTGTATTTTACAAAATGAACTATAACTTACAAAATTGTAGATATTAATACCATATTGACACCACTCCTTCGAATGGCTCACTCCACCATCATCATCATGCGTCATATGCCGTTGTTGGCAGGCCCATGGAACGAAGCACGTGCGACCAATAGTGAGTATTCTGAGTTAGTTTTTTAAATGTATCCGTTTGCGGATGTGGTTAAAAGGTAAATATGTATTTTCGGTTTTCCATGAAACAAGAGTTTGTGGCAGTTTTATAGGGTCCTGTAGTTTGCATTTAATAATCTATTCCTTGAAAAGGATAGGTAAGAATTTAATCAACCGTATTTTGCTTATAATTTCAAAACTCATGTCAGGAAAATACCTGATTAATATTTACCGTAGGCGATCCAATTTAAATCAGTACAATGAGAATTTGAAGATCTATCTTACGGTTTGGAGAGGTTGATGATGATGGCGAAAATACTTAGGCATTTGTAATTTTTTAAAAAGCGTTATATAATATTACTCCAATTAAAAATGTGTGAATTACCTATTCGCTTCTAAAATTCCCTGAATTTTATTAGGACTAATCCTACAGGTTGTTGTCGAGTTACACGTTTAATATTCACTTAATGAATGCTTATTTCTCTCGTGAATAAGTCTTTGCAGGAGTAATATCCTTGCGACAATCATTTTGCTTCTTTCGCAGATAGAGGTTCTTGTTTTGAAATTTCATGAAGATATCAACTACAACGCTAACAAGTTAGTAACATCGATTCAGTCTAAAACCACTGAAGGCCATACTAGGTTGATTGCCATATTCAGGACATGTATAGACAAAAATATCAGAAGGGCGAATTACTCATTGAGGAAAATATAATGTCTAACACTTTAACACATTTGTGTATCGCCGATTTGGCTGAACAACACAACCAGTCTTGAAATATATTTATAGCAACTATATATTTATGCGGAGTTATACAATTTTTCTCTGATCCATGGAGTTTCCCACTATTTGCCGTTCCTAAATCTTGTGAATTAAAAAATGATTTCTGCTGGCTAGTTTCTCCATACCGGATTTAAAATTGACATATTACTCGTATTTTGCATTTTTCGGTGGCACTGTTATAATTTATTTTGCATTTTAAAAGTTTGATTCTATGGTAATCATGAATTTTCATGCTCAGAATAGTTAATTTGCAAATTAAGGTGATCCCTATAGCAATGGAAAGTAGTTACTTTGAATATTGTCCAGAATCAAAAGAAAATGTATTTAATGAGAAAAATTCTGCCTGGATTATAGCTATACTTTGAGGAGGAATGCTAGGTTAGGTAGGAAGGGATAGTTGAAGGATGGGCATGTGATGAAATGAAGGGAAGAAGGAATGTTTGGAATTGAATAAGGATTTATTGTATTGTCGGATTTCGGGTTATGTCTTGTTAGGAGGGGCAAAGAAGCCTATCGTTGTTTCGTCTTCCATCATTCAAAACGTAATTTAAACGAGGAATATCAAAATTATTATTAGTTGTACTGGCTCGGGAAAAGAGTGTAGTGGGCCTCAAGTATTTTTAAATGACGAAAGCATCACGTATTTCCCAGTATTGTCTTCGGTATCGGATGTGGATTGATCCCGTAAAACCATATAAAATTTATATTCATGATGAACTAATGGTATTTTGAGCTCCATTTTTCAATGTCTTCGACAATTTTCAGCAATTGAAGTTCGAATGTTGGTTTTAAGCCGCGAGGTTCGCGGCGCGGCCTCCTACTCTTCGGTGGTGATGCCAGAGATCGCCGCGAGACGGCTCCTCCTGCGGCCTCGGCCAGCAGCGCCTTCTTATGCAAAGCTGATGCGATGATCATGAAGAACGCTACACCCGCGATGATTGAATTGTTGGAGATGACAGACAGAAACCCGACTACTGGTGGTAACCAAGCTACGAATGCCATCTTGCTCAGCATCAGCACCGGCTCCCAAAATGTGTAGAGTATTTTATCGAGGCCTTGAAGATACAAAAGAATTATCAGTGCGATTAATATGTCAATTAATTATTATGTAAATAAATAAAGGCACACACAATACGATAGTAATAAATATATTTGGACGGTTAAGACTTAAAGGCCCACTTTCTTTTTATAGTTACACAAAGACAATTTAATGAATAGATATATATTTATCCTCTAATCATGCTTTGCATATTCTATCGCTAAAAGAAAACAAGATAATATAAAATTAAACAGTCAACCGGTGTAATTTATTTCATTGTATTTAATCAGCCTATTCCACCACTTCCATTTTATTTCATTAAATTTACCACAGGAAGTGGCGTTTATTTAATACTTCGAACATCGTATTCTCATTAAATATCTGTAAAGAGTGATGAAATAAAACATTTTGTTTTCCATATAGAATTTTATGAGGACAAAAAAAGTATCTTGTTTCATCATAAAGGATTTCCACCATGTTACGCCTGAAAATCTGTCATTTTGCTCATCGGAAAAAATAAAGACATTCGGTTTTCTTGCGAGTCTTCCTTTTCGTTGAAAAGTTTTATAATTCAAAAGTTCAGTTATTTCTTTTAGTGCAACGAATCACCTTTAATCTGCTCCTTTTAATAAAACAAAATACAGATGTATTATGCGGTTAATGCTATTGCGCGGTTATTCACTTTTGGATACAATTTTCATAGTCAATTAGTTCAATAGTAGTAACAGAGAGAAATAAATGTTATCTTAAAGGATTTACATATAGCACTGTGTAATCGGTTAACTTACGAAATTCGACATATATTAAAATTATGGCCAGTGTGTTTAGGCAAGCAGAAGCATTAAACATATTGATTATTTCGGTTATTTGGAGTATTTAATTGGTGTTCAAGTTTACTACTAAAATTTAACACAGAGATCTAACAAGAGTACTCCTCTCATTTATGTGACGGATGTTTTTAGATAATTCTGATGTTCAGTTTTATTCTAAGTGTTGTCCGTAAAATATTTGTAAAACCTTTATTAACAAAGTTTTATTCGTTGAAAGTTTTTCTCTTTAAGTTATAGCGGCAATTATAACATTGAATGATGCAAAAATTGATGCAACTATTAATATCTCTCATTGATGGACCTTGAATACCATTATATTAAAGTCAGGTAGATAGATTTGTAGCAATGCCTTATTACGGAAAATGGAACTTGATCTGATCCCACGTACGAGCGGGAAGGTTGGAAGATCAATTTCATTGTCGTGGAAAATAGTTTTGCATAACACTGCCGAATTTATTTAGAAATTCTTGCAACAATATCTAATATAATAATTCAATGCACAACAGTTAAGATAAAAACCATGCAACTATTTTTTTAGATAAAAACTTATGTAGAAAAAAGTTATTTATTTGAAAGTCAACTGATCATAATTTCCCAAAGACTGATTGAAAGAGTTGGATTGTATTTTTCTTGTTTTGTTCTTTTTCGACCGCAGAAGATTGAACTTTTAAAGTCTATTGTTTACATTAAGATCATTCGATGAAACACCTCAACTTTATTATTCAGGTCAATGAAAGATGTGGTCACTCAAATTCCATTAATGACAGCATTTGAATCTATTTTTTGCGTGACTTTGACAGTCATTTAGATTTACGGACATGTCTTTCTGTTGCCCTCAGCAAAACATGATTTCACTCCAAAATCGTATTACCAGTATGTGGATATTGTCCTGGTACGTTTTGATCAAGTTCCAGGCAAAACTGATTTCTCTGAGAACATTTCAGAGAGATCCAGTCAATTTTGAACAAATTCATTTTTAATGAAATCTCTGCAGTTGCATAAAATCTACTGCTATATTTGAAACCGCGATTTCAATCTTGTAAACATTCCCTGTAAAATAATATAAAAACCTAAACAACCGCAGCTATCAACCTAAAGGCATTATTGAGGGTTCAGCTCACCTAGTACTAAACCCAATGGCGTGTGAAACTCACACATCACGGTTGGGAGATCAGTTACTTTCCCTGTGGCACCTAAGGTTTCCCAGGAAATTTTGTACCCAAAAATTCATACATTTTGGGTGAAGCTGAGAGTGCTCAGAGGTATACCCGGGATCAAACCCGAGTCCCCTGGTCATATAGTCTCAACCTACTGGATTACCGCGTTCCCTAAATACGAACAAAATAATAAAATATTTTTACAATTTTAGTCGAATAAATCGAAAGCAAGAAAAGGGATACACGTGAAATTATCCAAATCAGTTCATTGGCTCTGTTTATATGAAGAGTATTTGAAAAAAAATTTACTTTACCTGACGGTGATTATATTAAATCCACTCGATGAAGGAATCGAACAACAAGCTCATTCTCAAAGTTCCTAAGTTCGTTTAATTCTTTATGGCTTTGAGTACGAAATATTTTCTTTTGCTACTTGAAAAGAGGGAATTCGCATATTACTGAGCCAGCATGAGAAAAAAATGGAGGAACACTTAACTTCAGTTAAAACATACCTCTTTTGATGAAGTTCCTTTCCGGCAATACTCGCATAACTTGCTTCAGCACGTTGGTCACAACGGGCATCAGTTTTTGGGAGAGTCTCTCAACCGTCTGCTTGCGATTTGACAAATATCCCACCGAATACTTTTCGTGATCTGGTACATTAATGTGCTTTGCGCTGTTGAGGTTGCTCACTTCGTTCATAATTCCTCTAAGGGCTTCCACCAAAAACGGTTGACTGACCTCATCGGAAGAAGCTGAATCCATATCTTGTTTATTCTTCTCTGCTCCGATTTTCACGACACTGTCCTGCACCAGCGTTGAATTTTCATTGATGAGAATAGAGGTGGTGAGAATTGGAAGCACGAGGAGTATAAGTAATTTGCCTGCAGCACATTGAAAGCCATAACATTGAAATCTTCGAAATAACATGTTCCTCCACATCATCCGTGAGCACTAGCTTCCCAAACAAGTTAGACTGTGATCCTGCGACCTTACTGTAGGAATGGCATACCCTCTATACCCCTCGAGTCGCAGCACATGTGAACAAATTTTGGTAGGATCTTCTCCGAGATGCCATATATATACATTAAATGCACGTTCCAATAAACTCTAATTCAGTCAAGGTGGACTTAGCTTGCCGTATCTCTTGCAGCGCTATTTTTGTCAAATAAGCTAAGGCTGCAGATCCTACGCATTCGTGAGACCCGACTTTCATTCTTTCCGGCTCTTAACCACAATTTCCTGAATCCTGCTATCGTTCGCAGACTGTGAACACAGAATTATTCGTTGACAAAAGAAGGAAATTTCATAAAGTGTATCTAAAAGTGATTTTATACTGTATGCGATTGCTTTATTTTTATTTTCGTTTGAAAGGACGAAATATTTGAGGGATGTCTTGTCCTCATAACCTAATTTTGCTCCATTCTATGCTGCCAAAATCTCGATGGTATTTTGATCGTAGTCTTATTGTTTCTACTTCATTCAGATATCATTAATCATAGATCATATTAATATGATTGAATCATTTTTATGTGTAGTCGGTCGTATTTGCTGAACTGGGACGAAAGTATTATTTTGACCTTACTGAAAATGAACAATCTTAGGACTAGAAACATTTCTGCGTAAGAATTATATTCCTATTTTTGCAATTCTAATTAGTATTATTAGTGTTGTATAAAATGTACAAATGTACTTTCAAACTATATTAAAAATCTGTTAAGGAAGAACTTTCGGCCAAACACTTCTACTATTTTGCACTTTAGAGAAAATAATTTGTCAAACTAATATTAATCAAAACCATTCCATCGTCCAAAGTAATTTTTATTTTAATAACGCCGTGGAGATGAAATGGTCCCGAGGAACAACCTAAAGATTTATGTAAATATGAAATAGAAAAGATAGAAAGTTTCACTGGACTTTTAGCTTTACTACAGCAAACTACTTCTAAGGTATATTTAAGGTTAAATTTCAAGGAAATTTACAAAATATCTTCAAAGAAAGCATCATTGCGACTTTTTTACGCTCTAAGAAAATGAGAAATATATTTAAATAAAGGCAAATTTTCGAATAATTAACAGTTCCATTTCTTCAACTACATGACTTACCAAACGATATATATATATATATAGTCTGGCAGAAGAAATGGATTATTTAGTAAAGAGAGACTATAAGAAAAAATGTTGGAAAAAGTGAAGGAAGTTTAGGCCCCTCCTCATCTCTGTGTACTTCCTATCTCTCTTCATTCATCATAGCATCCCTATCCTATTTCTCCCCCTTCCTCATTTTCATAACATTTTCCCTTCTATCACGGTCTTCAACATGCCACTGCCAATCAATATTCTTTGCATCCATTTTTTTCTGTTTCCTAATGATTTCTTCCAATAATCCCTTGTTATCCACCATACTTCTTCGTTTGTTTTCCTTTTTGTCCACTTCGACTTCTCCATCCTCCTCAATTTACACCTATCATCCTGCTTTAATGACCATGCTTCCGCTCCGTGATGAACCACGCTCCGTAGCAAGGTTTCAACAAGCCAATTCTTGACATCCTTACTCAACCTCCCCGTCAATTTATGATTACTGAATATTAAACACCTCTTCGTAATGAACGTCGGCCAAATTTATCGCAGTAACCATGTATATAGTAGTACTAATCAGAGTCATGGGGAAAGTAAACAAGTTACACATACAAGTATTATACACGTGTATATACACAGGTGTATAATTACACGTGTATATACCTGTATACACGTAAAATCCCAATGACCACAATAAAACCATAAATCATATTATATTATAACATTTTTCTGTTTAATACTTGTAAGTATTCGAACAATATTATGAATCTGTTAGACTTACAGGTTTCGTCCGGAAAATAAGTGTACTGAGCTCAGGAAACAAAATTTATTACACTTTTACATATCTTAAGCTAATATTCCTCAAAATAGGACCCTTGTGAGTCGATACACTTGTTTCAGCGGCGTTCCCATTCCTGGAACGCTCCCGCGAAGGCATCATCGGGAACCTCTAGGAGACACGTCGTCACGGCCTCTTTGAAGGCGTCCAAAGTCCCGTATCGCGTTCCTTTCAAACTCCTCTTTATCTTCGGGAACAGAAAGAAGTCTCTAGACGTTCTCTAAAAAATGTGGATCATTTTTGCAGTGATCCGCAAGTTGTGTCGCGATTTCCAAACGATTGAGTCTTTGATCATCACTGAGCACTTTCGGCACCAACTTTGCACAAATTTTTCGCATCTGTAATTGGTCCCTAATAATCTCGTGCACTATTGTTTTTGGCACATTACACTGCTCTGCTATCATCCGAACACTAAGACGACGATCAGAGTTCAGCACATCGCGAACTTTTCGCATATTTTCGTCGGTGAGTGTCGTTGATGGGCGTCCAGGCCGTGGTTCGTCGTCGACCTCTTCTCTGCCCTCCACGAACATCTTGTGCCACCGAAAGATCATGTTTATGGACATGACTGACTCCCCGTAATCCTGGTCAATCATACCGACAGTTACGGTAGACGATTTTCCAAGCTTTACCGCAAATTTGATGGAATAACGCTGCTCCAAAAACTTCGGCATCGCGTTCCGTGACGTGGGTCGAGCGTGGAGGTTCGCGTTAACAGAGCTCCTCACTACACCACAGCTCAGAGCCGACTGCTTTTTTCAGCGTCGCTTGCCAACATACCCCCCTTCAATCGCAGCCCGTCAGAGCGGTGCTGGGCGCGCCTGGAGCGGCGGGAAAAAAACAGTACAATTATTTTCCGGACGACCCATGTATTTGTAAATACGCCGTATTTCCAGTTGGTTTTTTGCATTTCAGGTCGCATGTTGCGCATCTAGGCACTTAATCTCCCAAGAGCTATATTCATTTTTAATTATTGTCAAAGCAGGATATTCCCCTCTCAGAAACAATTTTCTGATTTTTACTCAACATAGTGAATGGTAATTACGAATGAACTTGTATTTACCCAGACTCAATCATCGAATCACACGTTTTGAGAAATTCTGCATGGTGTTTGGGTGAGATAGATATAAAATCGCCGCACCCGCATTGAAACTGAAATTTCCGCAGTGTCGTCCTGAAGAAGTTTTCATAAATGTCATCTTAAATACTCCTTACTATTTATGCCGGACCTTTGGGCGCAAATTTCAAGCTAGATGAGAAATACCTATCTCAAATATTACCTGAAATTCAATTTTGTCAAACTTTTTAGGTCGGAAGTAATGAGTCTGTCATTACTTGACGCTGGAGCACCGTGAATCCTCGGAAATATTATCTTGGGACAAATGCATGTTGTATATTACAAATATTAACATTTCGAAGAAGCACTTGGTGCTAAACTTCCCCATTGATTACTGTACTTTATCAACCGTCTTTCACTTAGAGTGGTTATGAAGGTATTAGTGAGTAAGTATATCATAAGAATACTTCATTACCTTCAGAATATGAGTTCGCAAGTGATGGAAGCCTTATAAGCTTTAAAAAGTTGATATTAAGAAGAGAATTACACACTGAAATTTGTTCGGTACCTTGTGGAATAACCTCGGGATCAAAGCACATACAAAAGCCTATCCAAGAATAAGCGCTCATATTTGGAAATGTGTAATATAATATGTACAGTAGCTATAAACTATTATCAATTCTCCTCTGCCTTGCTTCTGAAATATTACTATATGTCTTGAATATTGCCAATTTGAAGGTAATTATGTGCGGTACCTTTGACCTATTAGACTAGACGTGACTACCCTCAGTTTCTTGAGTGCGTACATCATTGTGAAAAAAAACTGAAACAAGTCGGTTACCAAAACTTTTCAATTGTACAAAGCCTGTTATTTCAAGATACCTTGAATTCGCTTGTATATTGGATAGGAGGATTAAAAAAAGGTGTTACGCTACAAATAAATTTCTAAAATTTTGTGGGGTATATTTTGAAATACCATGACAGTAACTTTTACTGGAGTCATCCGCTAACGCGCATTAAAATATTACACTTTCAAAGTATAAAAATCATTCACCTTCACCGAGATCCCGATCAATGCGAAAATTTTTACACTTCGAAATTGCTGTAGGAAAAAATTACATAATTTGTTAAGGTATATCAATATCGCCTCACGGTTATGAGTTTTTTCTGACACAATGCGGTTTCTGTTATATATTCTTCCGTATTTGAAAAATCCATTCCCGAAATACCATTAATTAAATTCCCTACATAAGAAGGCTGAGGTGATTAAAGGAGGGGAAGTAATGAATAACCCACCTCCAAAATGTTTGGAGCATAATTGTCATTTTTAATGAAAAATTACATTTGAAATATTTACAAACACCAAATCAATTCATTTGAAAAGTCATGGATCCAAGTTTATAAAATTAAAAATCAAATATGATTGGTACAATTCTGGTATTGGCTTTCCATATATTTCATGTTCAATGCTTTGATGAACCTTCCAGGGATTTCTTTAACATAAACTTGCGCGCATCGGGAATGAAATAATTTGATCCTAAGGATTTTTAGATCTTACCTAATAATATGCACACATATTAGGTTGCTTCTAAGATAGTCATCTAAATTCACAGATAACATGCCAAAGTTAGTTTTACAGATTATGTGTCACTATGGAAAATAGTATTCACCTGAAGTACATGTGGACATGTGAATCTTGGTTAGCGTTAGTGTAACTAGTACCGTTTTACTAAAAAATATATATTTTGCTCAGTGTTCTCTGTAGTTTTGTAAGGATACCTCTTAATGTGAAGTATGGAACTGAAAACTAAGATTGTTGTTAGCATTTCCATTTTTTGTGCCCCACTTATTATCCTATGTTTTGTTAACGAGATCGAAGTCAGCTTTAGTACCTTCGGAAATGTGGCACATTTTATCTTTTTTCCATAGCTCCCATATGGCATAAAATTTAGGAGAACGATAAAAATAACATTTTGGGAACCTTGTAGCTTGAATTTCGGTGCATTTGCATTTACATCCATCGTCACTTGGTCTGAACCATTCACATCTAATCGGTGAAATTGCTCATAAATGGCGACACGTTCCTTTCACGGTCATCAATGTCAAAAAATCCTGGATTCCTCGGCCAATTTAATTTGACGCCACAATTATTTTTTCTACTCTTTTGTTAGTTATTACTGAAGAGTAGTCTAATAAAAATCACTTCCTGGAAGCATCTGTTTTTGAGATTTTCATTACATCTGATCCAGTAGTAGGTTCCTCGACGATCTTTGGTTGTTTTTACCACTCTTTTGATTTTGCACTCCGCCAATTTAAGACCTCACGTGTGAGACCGAGTCTGTCGCCCCACTGGCTATCCAATGGAGCCAACTCGGGTCCCAATCCGGCGAGAACTGTGGTCAGTCTCTCTTTCTTTCATCCTCCCACGCAAAATTCCTCCTCCCTCCAAAGGAAGGTAACACAACTTCCCGGTGTCCTGAGTTAACACCGCTCAGCAAAGAACCTGAGGAAGCGCCCAGGAGGGAGCCAGAGGAAGCGCCTTGTGACGGGTCATCCCCTTCGTGGACGTCATAGAGGAGGTGATGGAGCACGCCTTTGCCCTGGTCGTCACCTGCGAAAGCCCCGTTGCCCCCAATGGGAGCAGAATATTGCAGGAGAGGGTTGAAAGCTGGACTAGCGCCGTTGAAGCCGTACCTTAAAAAAAGGAAAATGATTGTGAACATAGGTCCGGTACATAATTGGAGATGGTTGGCGATCCAGAACGCCTCGAGCTGCACACACTGAGTTCCAAATATAATTAACTGCCTCAAGCATATTTTCTCCCACCACCTGGTACATTTTGGCGATGAAGTGGTGAAATAACAATCGTAATCATTATCTTTTTAATATTTTTTCTCATATATTCAAAATATGATAAGAGTTGTGTATTGTAAGGAAATGAAAGAGCCAAATTAGGCTTGGCTATTATAATATGAGTAACAAAAGACGTATTGGGACGTGGTTTCTTACTTTTTCCGAAATAACAGCGAAAGATTATATAAAAGGTTTATACTAGGATAACCCCAAAAGTAAGGTCTCCATCTTTTTAGAAATAGAAGAAACCATTTATTTTCTATGATATATACATCATTTTAATGATTGATCAATTATCAATTTTTCTACAAAATCGCCATTTCGCTGGAATGCTCAGTTTTGGACTGGCAGCCGTTGAGAATAGAGCTCCCGTTGCATGTTTCCGCCAAGCGCGCAGTTATTAGGTTTTTTAATGCAAAAGAGGTTGAACCGCTTGAAATTCATCGCCAATTGATGGAGGCGTATGGAAAATCGTGCATGTATATTAAAAACGTTCGCACGTGGTGTAGAGAGTTTACAACAAGAACAAGGGAGCGGGAGAGACTGTCACGAAGGTTGAGGAAACCATGCGTAACGATCAGCGGATCACGCTGGATAAACTCTGCAATTTGGTTCCTGATGTTTTTCGAATTACCATCCGTAGGATTTTAACGAAAAAGTTGCTATATCGGAAGGTGTAGGCATGATGGGAATGCTGAATGAAGACCACAAACGGCAGCGAGTTGATTCTTCACATGAATTTCACGTGACTTTGGTTGGGACATTGTCAACCATCCACCCTATAGTCCGGACTTGGCCCCCAGCGACTTTTACCCGCTCCCTTAGTTTAAAAACATTTGGCCGGAAGGCGATTCAGCTCGGACGAAGAGATGAAAGATGAATTTTACGTTTCCTCAAGGACATGGCGGCCAGCTGATACGACATGGGCATACAAAAACTGTCACAGCGTTTCCAAAAATGCATCGACCGAAATTTCGATTATGTAGAAAAATAGATAATTGAACAATCTTTAAAATGATGTATATATCATATAAAATATATGGTTTTTTTCTATTTCTAAAAAATTGGTGACCTTATATTTGCGGTTACCCTCGTATCTGTTGGGGATTGTACCTTATATTTTAAGTCCCTGGGGAACACGAGTCCAAAATGTTTCCAGTATCACTGTGCTGTGAGTATCGTTAAGTAGGTGTTGTTACTGTGCTTCTAAATCCAAGTTTACTTTGGAGTTAACTATACTGTATGTTTATATATGTTTTTCTTGTTACTCTTTGCCGTGACATTTCGTATATTTTAGCTGCTTATTTTGCTAGGCAACTTTTCTACTAAGCTTTTTTCACCCACCATTTAATCCATTTGGACAACTGAACTAGCACAAAAATTCAATAATTTCGGAGCTGTTAAAACTAGTTATAAATTAACTCCTCAGATTTTCCGCTTTGTTATTTTACATTTTGAGTGGGAATGCTTTCGTGCATTTTCACTCAAATAGAGTTTTTTCCTTAGTAATTTACTTTATAAATTTTCACAAATATAAGTACTACTAATTTTGGGACAGACCTTGTATCTATCCCATCGCCCTAGCAAACGTCCCGTCTATCATCATCTCCAACATTCTTTCACGAAGCGATACGCTGTTCAAACACTTTTACTGCGTCTTTTGGATTTTTTCCTACAACCTTCTCTAGCCTTGTATAATGTCTCATACTTTTTCGTGTTTCATGTTTTTCCGTTCATTCCCGTACTGTTCATTTTTCACGCTTTTACACATCCGCATACCAAAAGCCTTCAATATAAGTTTATCATTTCACCAAAACGGTAAAGTTTGACGTCCATTAAATACTGCTTTCTCTATTAAGTATTTCACTAATATTTTCTTAATATCGATCAGATTTACTGTCATTAACACCCTATATTTGGACAAAAGTGCTTTACCCAACGCAGATCTTCTTCGCACGTCCATATTAATTTGGCTATCTTCTTACTAAACACTTAACATGTAGATAAACTTTTCCACCTGCCTTAGTTTATTTATTCTAATGTTATTGATTGATATAGCTTTCCTCTTTCTCAAAACCATATAACTATGTTTTACCTACGTTATTATCATTTACATATTTAATTATGCATTTAGCATTGATTCTAACTATTTGACCCTTAACTGAAACTTTTTCATCTGCAACATTAACTGTGTTTATGAATACTCAATCTACTTTTAACTCCTAATTTCAGTCTTTCTATGCCTCTTTCACGATTTCCTACGCGTATACGTTGAAAATCGTAGACGTTGAAAACAGACAGAACTTCCGTACCTTCTTCTTAATGATGCCATAACTTGTGTCAAACCGCCACACGCACCTGAGCGATCTGAGACATTCACAGGTTATCGATTAATAGTCCAGCTTCTTGCCCTCCTTTCCTATTTTGTCTTTCTGCAATTCATTGAATAATTATATATAATACAATGGGCCGAACAACTTAGAATCCACGATAGAATTAAACATTCTGATTGTATTCCATATTCATTTCTTTCCTCTTTGCTTCGGGATCTCGAACATCTCTACCTATACCCATAACAGAAAAATATAGATCAAATCCTAAGCAATAAATTGCCCTCTTCTTTGTCATTTTATTGATGATCCTTAAGACTAAGTTAAAGGCGTGCGTTATCAATTTTATTGTGTTATAACCCTCTTACGTATATCTCTGCCCTTCCCGTTCTTGGGATATCAATTAATATTAATCGGACGAACCTTTTGGTCCAAAGTATTTCTTCATAAAAAATAGTCGTGACATATGCTAAACATTAACTAAAATACCCCCCAAAATATTCAGAAATTATTGTTTCAGCAATTTCAACTCATCTACGAGCGTGTTATAGATGGTTACTTCTTACTTAAGAAAACCATGTATTAATGACAGTTTAATGATTGGTTATTTAATTTTTATTTTTCATTAATTTACGTAGCATTTAAAGTGTAAGATTCTTGATTGAGTAAACTATAAATTCTGAAGAATATTTTGAGAACTAAGTGATCTCTTGTATATGAAACCCCTAGTTTGAGGGAATGGTGATGGAATCACTTACGGTCGATTAAATAAGTGTGGTCCATAGCCGTATCCGCCATAGCTGAAGGGCAAAATCCCAGAAATGCTGGACAAAGCACCGGGAAAGAGAACCACGCCAAGGCCAATGACTCCAGAAGCCAGCAGTGCAAACTTTGCGACGAAGAGTGCCTTACTCGCCAGCAGTGCTGTCAACGCGAACAGAATCGGAAATATTGTGGTGACCTTCAGCTTGAGTCCCAGAAGAAGAGGAATAATTGCTTTCTTCAGTAGTAGACGACCTGTAAAAAATAGGAAATAATTTATTTTAAATCATTCAGTTATAGATAATCATCCCTCTGGCTGGCTAGAGTAAGTGCTTAAAATTTATTTCCTTAGTTTTCACGTACAGGAATAGAGTTGAAGATTTAGTTGATTGTATGTTATTCGGCAAGCATTAAAACATATGCCTATACGTATATCTAAGATTGCCACTGATTTTATTCCAAAGGAATCTAGCTTAATATGGCTGACTCATATGTATGACAAAACAGGTAGCCATTTATAAGAATAAAAGTGAAACTTAGAGGAATTACTATTTTTTAAATTAATGAATAGTTCGTGAAAAAATGAAGCTAAAAGTGAGGGACGATTACTTTTTATAATTGATTTAACTGTTTAATACTATTTTTCAAACAATCAAAATTGATTTTATTGAATTACTTTTGAAAACCGCCAGTAAAAGTTGGGGCGAAAGGGTTCTTGCATGAATGTTTACCATGTTTGCCTTGTGGGCTATAAATTTGCGTGCGGTTTCTGCATGCGGTTTTATTTTCCTAATTTACGGGTGGTGCCCTAACACCCCCCGCCACACGCCCTTGCGGCGGCTTGCGAGGTATTAAGTAGATGTAGATGTAAAAGGAAGGTAGAATTTTTATGGTGGCATTTATAGTTTATAATTAGCTTTATCATGAAAAACTGTCACAACTTTTAATTTTGGAAATTTATGGATTAACATGAACCTAGGCTCATCTCAAATTTCGTCTGTTATACTCTGATGTCCTACTGAGATACGTAAATGCCAAAAGAGAATAAAACACTCATAAGTACCAAATTAGTGAATAACTCTAGTCGACAAGTGGAGTTAAATTAAATTTCCCGTATTCATTAGAAAAACGTATCTATTTCTTAATTTTTGTGTTTCTATATTGGTTGGAAGTGCTCTCCTGAAAAAAACGAACAAATGTAACAGTTTCGAAAGGATTAAAAGTGTAAACATAATTTATTTTTATATTTTTTAGGTAAAGACCATTATTTTTCATGTGATAGATACAACTATGGATAAATATTATAAAACATTTTATTGCAAATAATATAAAATGGTAAACTTTGAAGAATTACAATTAAAAAAGTAATAATCGCAATCTTGGAAGAGATTTTCATGTTTTTGTACCGTTGCAAATATTGGAAGTCATTTTCCCATCATTTTATGGGTCATTCGTCCCCTGAAATCCATTTTAGGATGATAAAAAAGAGTATCACACGGAATTTAATATTTCTGTTCCTCTCCAAACGTCTCTGCTTTTCCGTTCACACTTTGGGATCCCGATGTCTTTTCCCGACTTGTTATCATATTTCCCAAGGGCTGAGCCATCATAATAAAAACAGAATTTTCAGCAGTTTGTATATTTTTGACTACTAAGTTGTTAGTATTTTTTGGTGAAAAACTAACAAACAAGAAATGGAGGATAATTTACTAATTGGAAGTACATTTAAAAAACTTTTTCTCTCCAAATTGTTCGAATTCATAAATATTATTTTTTCTTATCTTATTACTATTATTCCTCTCATTATTACTTTTTTATTTCGTTTAGTAAGGCGGTGTGCATTTCAATTTCTCAATAGGTTGGAGAGAAACATATTTTGTCTCGACTCCGAGCCTATTCATCAATTCCAATATCTGTTTTTAAAAATAGTGTATTCCAAAATCGATTTAATTATTTAGTAGTGAATAAATAAACTAAATTTTAGTTATATTCATTTCAATTCAAATACTGCTAGATATTAAACTCCATTTTTTATTTATATAACGGACTCTATAATAATTAAGTCTATTAAAACGCAACGTCGACGTTCCTTTAGAGCCGATAGAAGTTGTCCGGCAATAATTCTTATAATTGATTCCTCTAATCTAGTTAAGGAATGATTTCTCTGGTGTGGCTCTCAAAATAGTCAATTTTTTTGTATTTCATGCAAAACGAATCCTTATTAAGCAGTAATTTTATTATGAGTAAAGCATTTCCCTGGAAATCATTATTAAAGACCAAGTGCGTTATAGGTATCGATTAAATATAGGATATCTGTTTAAAAGGTTCCCTTTCTTTATTTACTAAATGAAAAAACTTCAATAACAAATCATTGGTCTGGGTCCTCTTCAAAGTAGTCTCCTACCCAACGTATGAGATGTATACACTTATCCCAACAGTGTTTCGACTCTTTAAACAGTCTTGGAACGCTTCTTCCGGAATGCTAATATTCTCCTCCTTCGAATTTTTCACTATCTCTGGAATGGTGAAATATATTTTTCCTTTGAGTGGAGTATTTGTTCGCAAAGTATGTACGGGGTTTTACTCGTATCTGTTGATAAAGATTTCTATAGCTGGACACTAGACCATGAGTTAGTATTAGGATTTATTTAGAGCACATACTTTTTTATCCACATCTATGAGAAATATTTGTGGAGTTGAGTAGATGCTCATATATTAAGTGGCATTCTGTTTACTAATATTATATGTATACCAGCCATTTGAAATTTAAATTCAACTATTGTGCACCAAGTGTTTTGAGGAAAATGAAGAATTCCACACGATCTTTAGTACTACAAAAATATCTTCATTCCTACGATAAGGAAATTTCACAAAAAGAGGAAAAATTGAGAGCACCAAAAGTTAGTGACTTTGTGCAACTACCCGCCAAAAACTGGTTTAGTGAACTTCAGGAGGATTTCAAAAGTTATCTGAAAATTATGGATAAAAATTCTAGTGATATTTTACTATTTGAAACCATAGATTTTGCTGTTTAGAGAGAAGATATCAGGTAAATTTTCATGCTGCGAAAATTGCAAAATGCCTTTTTTTCTTTCCTTTGATAAAAAAATTAATGAATGAATACTTCGGTAGACCTGGCAGGGCAATATGTTTTTGAGTGTCGCAAGAAACTGTATACTTTTATCGATTTGAACACTTTCATCAAATCAACTTTTGAACGTCGTATGAGACATTTGAATAATTTAAATGGAGAAAAGTATACATATAGAAGTCATGAAAATCCATCCTTGTGCAAAATCCAGGTCTATAAATTTTAATTTGATTATGAAAATTTTAGGTTCATGGGTGGTACTGTTAACTCAAGAGGTAATAATCTGACACTGGGATGCTACTAATTTGTGAGACTTGTATGGTCAAACGTCTTTCACGCTACACCACCTACGAAAATCAAAACCCTAACCTTTTAGCGTGCATGTGTCAAGAGTTCAGTCGAGCGGAAAAATCTGAAATGACTTCATGACTTCTTCAAAATTACTTACACAGGTTACATGTCATTTTCTAAATGTCACGAGGGTTATTAATATTATCTGTCAATCACCATATTTTCTGTAAGCACACGAGACTCCTCTAAACCACACGAGACTCCACACGAGAGTTTCAAATTTTGAAAAGCACAATATGTATAAAAATATTTATCTGAATACATTCAGTTTAAAAATATATGCATAGAAAATAACTTTGTAAATTTGTTGTTAATTAAAATGCGTAATACAAATAATCGTAGCCAATATGGCGCGTTCTTTTTCCATAATATATTTTTATGATAAATATTAACAACTCTTCAAAAATATATTTGCATTTTGCTACGCCGCCTATTCAAATCCTAAGCAACAGATATCCTAATTCTCTTATGAAGAATGAATGTCTATTTAAATCAGAACTACATTAATATGATACCGGATACTTGGATGGAAGAGATTTATCTAGAAAGAATGATAAATTAAGGTGAATTGATTTCTGATTTGCAAAAGGAAAATAATCCATAGCTTTAGGCCCTATTGGATTTTATTTCAGTCTCGATACTACTGAGGGTAAGGATACTACTGAGTGTGGCAGGGCGTGTAGCACCAGGAGGAAAGGGTAAGGGATGAGGGGGTTGGGGTTTTCAAATAGGTGAGGAAAGGTGGGGGGAACCTTTAAGAAAAATATACATATTTTAAGATATAATATATATATATATATATATATATATACACACACATGCACATACGTTTCGTTTGGACTTGGATTGACATGGTTGTGAGGTATTATGTATGTAGCTAAGATTGGTGTAATAAGTAGATATGGAGGTGGTAAAAATATAAGAAGTATTCCTCTAAACCTTTGGACTTGACTTTAGTTTTAATTAGCGCCACGTTATTTTTATGCGGGTTGACGCTGGCGAATCTTTACCAGGACCCTTTCTAATTTTCGTATTCTTTCGTTTTGGCTTGGATTGCCATCCCGGTATTCACAACCAAGCAAACGGTAAGCATCCTTGGTTTCTCAATGAGTCTTTTAGTTCTTTGAAGCATTTCTCACTTGGTGTTTTGTTTGAAACGTTTTCTTGAATCTTTTGATCAACAAAACAATTTCTTCGACAAAATAATTTCTTTGATGAAAGGAATCGCTACTCTTTTTTACTTTAGCCGTAATATTAATATTACATCTTACTCATTTTTATAAGGTTACTCTCGCTTTATTATGGTTATTTCCATTTCATCAAATTTAATCTTTGGTTTTGGTCAATTCCTTGAAACGGTCGAATCGAAATTGAAGAAGGAACGTTGCATAAAATTAAAAAGGAAAGAAGTGAGAAAACGAATTCTATCTTTTGAAAGGGACTCGCAAAATATGTAAACTCTCATGCCTATATTTTTGCCCATAGTTATATGCAAATTACAACAATTTCGCGGCATGTAATTTATACTGTATTCCAGGAAGGTTACTTTAAAAATCGCCACTTAGTGAAGTCACGCGATCAATTCATCGCAATGCGTATAGAATTAATAGCACCTTATATTTTTGGAATATAGACAGCGTTTTATCTAATACTGCATCACTTTAGTTCCTTTAATGTTTATTTCTTAAGAGTTCGTTTTTGTTTTGGTAACCTAAGCCGGGTTGAGAAAAATTGGCCGATAATTTAACCAGTCTGGGAACCATTTTGCAACTTGAAGACCATTGTATTTCGGAAAAATTTAGTCAATGTATTCATTCCCATAGCTGAATGTCTTTTCAGGAGCCCATTCACAATATTATCTCTACATAGAACCTCCAAGACCATCCCTTTGTCTAGGTTGTGAAGAAGCAGCGTAAGTTCAATGCAAAGTTTAGCCAGTAGTAACAGGAATTAGCAAACTTGCCTGCTTCGTGGACCGGGTGAAGCCTCACTCCCGTCCTCCCAATTCCGTATGAACGGTCGTTAGTGTGCGGTTGCCTCGAGGTCTCAGGGCGATCCTCCATCAGGAATTCCAGTGTAGCGGGGTAATGGCCGTCCCCTCTAGAGATGGACGGACTGAGACGCAGCACGAGACCAGGGTATAGGCCATCCAGTTGCCATCGGAACGTCCTCGTCTCGAAAAACGCGTTAGCCGCGTCCAGCACAGTGGACGTGGAGAGCAGAGACGCGATGGAGCGACCCCTGCCTGTGTCGGCGGCCCTCGGGTCCACCTCGGCACTCAACGACTGTGTCACCTTAATGCCCTGGGCCTCGTCCGTGCGGGCCACGGATTCGGCCATTCGCGCCCTGAGGCACGAGCCGAAAGGGGTCGACGAGGAGTAACCGGTGAGGATGCTCACGGCGCTGCCCACCACGCACTCTTGCATGATCCCTCGTAGCAGCAGGCTCCCACCCTCGATGTCAGGCATGATCTTGCCCCCGGGGACCGTAGGGAGTGAAGGATCGTCTCCCATTCTGACGGCCTCCGTAGAGAAACAAAGGATCCAAACCGCTAGGATGGGCACTCCTCTACGGATGGCCATGGTTGCAGGCGCGAAACTCGTCACTTGCTCGGGAGAAATGTTACCCGGGCACGGTTATTCGGTCGGTGGAACGAGATTCGTATCCAAATGAAGAAGCGACGTATCTGTTGTCTCTTAGTAATCCCTGCTATTTTCTGCCCGAGGTTCGCACCTATTTGAGACCCTACGCGCACCTCTTCACCCTACAGGTCAGAATGAGCCCAAGGGCCTTTCTAATCTTGCTTTATATCCGATTCTCATCCCTTTGATGCGGCTCGCCTGGCGTGCTCGCATTGTTGAAGGAGCTGCTATCCCCGCCCCGCTATCATTACAATATATCGCCCTTCGCCCCGGAGGCTCTCCTCAGGGAGATCCACCGTGAGACATTTTCCGCCCCCGCGACCGTGAAATGTGGGGCAGCGAAAGTTTTAAGGCCCACCGACTTCACCGGCAGCACCCATTGTCCTGGCGATCAAAACACTCCTGGGTGGTAAGAAAAAAGACCTTTGGCCTGCGTGCCACCCGAACCCCGTTTCCCTCTCGATTCTCTCCATCCTGAGAAGTCGTTTTCACCGTTCCTTCCCGCTGACTCTGGGCCCCGCCTCGTTCGTCTCTCTCTAGGGTAACTCCACACCTGTCGATTTTGAGAAGGCCAAGGGCAGGGTTCAATTGAGGCTTCACCGGGGTATTCAGTAACGATACACCTCAATCAAATAATAATAATTACATATTTTGTTCTCACGTAGAACATTTTATTTAACTTTGTTTGGTAGATTTTTCTCTGATTAAATTTGTATAGCCGGAATATATGGCCCTTTCCTTACTTAAAATTTTAGAATGATTTTCCAAGAAAATAGCATTTTTCCACCATTGATATTCTAAATTTATTTATCAAGTCTTCGATTTAAGACTGTAAGTCTAAAGGAATCTGTTAGACTCTATTTTGGACTTATTTTACGAATTTATAGCTGTGCCAATCTTTTCTACAACTGTATTTGAGTAAAAACCATGCATTATTTTATCTAGTTATAACATGTTTCATGAAAAGACATGATATCATTCCTTTTTTCAAGTGCGCCAACCAAATGATTATTTTGATCCCTAATTCTTGTGATAACATTTCATTCAAAAAGTGTATAGATGATTCACAGTTAACAAATTATTCAGTTCCATTTTTTTTATCAACCTGAAAGAATTAAGTAGTTTTGGATTTGAATATTTAAATTTAATAATACCTTGTAGTGATATCCCGCACTGGTTAAGAAAAATGCAATGTGGATTATGATGCTTCATCAAATCTCACTTTTAAATTAATACTCTCTTTCCGTTGAGACATTTTAGAAATAATCATTTAAGAATGGACGTTTAAATGAAACAGTTTTTGGCGTAACTTGGTGGAAAATCGTCATATTGATATTTGAAAATTAAACAACTTTCCTTTTTCACTTTTCCATTTTAAGTGGAAAAGCCAAGTTATTTAATTTACAAATGTCAAAATGAACATTTAATATTTGATTTAAAGATCTTTTCATTCTTAGAATTATGTTTCATTTAATTACCGGTTTTAGCCTGCCAAAGCCTAAACATGGGAAATATTTTACCATCAAAAATACAAAAGGCTGATGGCAGAAAAAATTCCATGTGGCTGGAGTCGAACCTGCTGCTATTGAAAAAGCAAACCCGGTCGTTTCCCTATATCCATCGCGGCAGTCAAGTGGTTATTACGTAGTGATGATCCAACATGTGTCTGTTCAGGATTATCCCGGGGAGACAATGGGTATTGGCCGTAGAATAATATATTTAAACACTTTCTTTGGATTTAGTTATTCGCATTTGATATTGGTGATAATTCAACTCTGAATGACTCCATTAGGGGCATTCCTTCGCCCAATGCCTTAAACCTCCATTGTATCGCCTAAGATTGGAAGTCCTGATTTGAAGTCCGGATTATTGGGAAGAATTTCAACTGTTAAAACGAATATCAGTGGTTCAATCCTCGAGCCAAGTTTCATTTAATTTCAAGTCTATCTTACTGAGGTTGTTCGAGAAAGTGGTATTCTATTTGCTCCCAGTTTTACCATTGTAATAAGAATTTAAATGGCTTTCTCTGGGCAATATATAACATGTTGGAAAAGAGAGGGTTCTCTCTTTTTCAAAAGTAAGGTCTTTGATAGTGGAAGTTTCTCACTCTTTGAATAATCCACGAGCATGCTGGAGGAAGGGAAGAGGGAGCCTCACATGAAAATCCCGTCTCTCTTCTCGCATGAGAGGTTCACACGCGTGAAGCTCCTGGGACTTGCGTGCAAAATGAAGAGTCACGATCTCCCTGCTTTCACCGAATTTCCCGAGAATATTACAGCTTATTTTGACTCTATTTCTATGTGTCGCCAAAATATTTTGGCATATTTATGTTTGACCCTATGATTTTCCGTGATACTTGCATAGGTAGTTCATTTTCTTCCATGTCGCTTCTAACTTTCATTCCCGTCGAAATATTTCGATTTTCCAAAAAAATATTATAACGTCATTCGTAAACAGGTTTCAAACCTTTATTTCAATAAATTTCAAAATCAATTTCAATTGCACTCCCTTAATAGAAGATTTGTATAAATATTATCCTTAATAATTTTTTTCCTGATGTAACTGTACGTTACTCCGTTTAGGCAGGTGGGGGTCTGATCTTCAACAAGCGCCAATCGCCTGCGAGTGTTCGTTCAAGCTAGATTATGTTTATAGTGGAGGCCTGTCGAGTGACTCCGTGCAAGGGCAAAATGCAGGGACCGATTGAGCAGCGGTACGCCATCAAATCTATAAAATCGGGTACGGAGACTTTGAGCATAATTCTCCAAGTGTTCAAGGCTGACCTTGTGCAACGCGTGGAAGAAGACACTGACCTTTTGGACAGTCCCGACTTTACACCAGCAGATTATTTCCTATTTCCAAAAGTGAAAACCTCATTCAAAGGACACCACCATGGAACCCTAAATGCTGTCAAAGAATTTTGCGCGCGTACCTTTAAGACCTTTCCTGAATCCGCCTACCAGGGGGCTTTTGAGTTGTGGATAAGCGGCTGGTAAAAGTGTGTAGAAGCTCAGGTGATGTACTTTGAATAATGTTGAGGAATTGTAGCTATATCTACAATAAATCTGTTCCTTAGTTTGCCAAGTATTCATTACCTTACGCTTTTGATGTCCCTAGTTTAATTGTCTATGTTAATTCAAGTAAATTTAGGGACTAATATACAAATGGTACGATTAATCGTAGCTCTTGATTAAGCATGTAAGCAGAGTGTAGTCGAACACGATATAGAGTTGTCAAACCAAAGGTATGCTTGGTAGATGAGGATTGAGCTCACCTATTATTGACGCTAGCGGTGCTTGAAATTCACAAATCAGAGTCAGAGGGCCACCTCCTTTCCCTATGTTACCCAAGGGATTCTATTTTGTATCTATCTTATGTCTGCTCGATTCCAACTTTCCCACCATTCCTGTGTTCGTCTTTTATGTATGTTCATATCCCTTTTCCTTATCTCAGTATTCATGTAATTGAGTATGTGTTCGCCATGTGGTGGGTTTTCGTATTTGAACGTGTATACATAAATCCAATTTATAACTTTAGAAACCGCTAATGACATTTATTTTTTAGTTGTACCTTTTTCCTTCACAGTGCTCCATGAAAAATGATAATGGTCGCTTTACTTTTGAACTATATGCAAAATAATTGAAAAAATATAAACAAGGTTATAGACAAGGCAAATTTGAATGGACAATGGACACGAATTGATAGAAAAATGTAATCTCGTATACCGACTTGAAGAAGGGTGTTAATACATCATTGCCTCTCGTATCCACATGGATATTTTATATTAATGCTCTGAAAATCCATCACAGATCTCTCTTATTATTTATTTATCTTTGCCACTTTCTCGATCAGTGGTTAAAATAGAACAACACACGCAAAAAATTATACGTAATTGCAAAATTTGATTTGATTTTTTTTATTGTTAGTGTTAAAGGGGAGTTTTATTTTTGTTATATAAATATAGGTTTTGTAGACTTTCATTCACCTTCCCTGTTGTTAACAATGGGAGTTATTGTTCAATGGTAGAAATCCGTCGGCATCACCTACACTTTCAACTTGGAATAATTAGGAAAGTTCAGGGATTAGTAGTGCTCGAATTGTGTGTGGTATGCATGGAGAAAGGAGTCAGTCCTCGTAGTCTGACAGAGATGGGAGGAAGTGATTTCGACGACCGGAAGCCAAGAAAGAAGGGAGTCTCTTGTAACTCCGAGCGCGGCTGTTAACCTCGATTCGCTCTAGCACCCAACAACCAAAGCAGGCTCTACGTGGCCTAAGGCCGCTGTATGTCCATTTAAAGGCTCAATTTTTGCTTGTAGGGTATGTTTATAGCCTATTTAATGCACTTAAATTAAAATTTTTGGAAAGAATTAGGGAAGGAGAAATTTTTTTTTGCTTGGCTTTAGGCTGAATGCCTCAAGTTTTTGGTTAATATTGAAAATAAGTTTTCATCACATGATTACTATTGCTGTGTCCATCCAAAAACCTACATTAACCGGTAGATTTCCTGATAATAATAAAATTACTATTGAATTAAGAGCTGATGATATATGAATTTTTATTTATTTAAATTTTTTTATTCCATTGGAGTTCCTTTAGTAAGAGTCATTAAAAGAAATTAATTATTTGAAAAATTGAGGTTTAGATTGGTAGTTTCTGACACTAAAAATTAAACGGAGGACTTCTGAATTGTCATGATTAATTCATATCCATTGAATAAGTTGGACATATATAGATTTAGGAAACATTTACCCTCGCCCATTCAGGGTGGTCAATACTTGAACTCAGATCTGTGGGGTATATATGTATATCGTAGATGAAGCCGGAAACAGTAAGCAGTTGATTCAAACAATGTCTGGAATATTTTTGAAGCGATATCAATCAATGCATAGGTCATCTACATATAAATTTTTACATGGAAAAGTAATTTCTCTTTCTGTGCTGTCATTTTGTGGAGACGATTTATCTGCACTTAGGGAGTAATTTCATATGATTGGCATTTGCATTAAAATATATGAATAATATAAACAATATCTGATATTGAAAGACCCACCTCTTTCAGCGACTTAGCAGGCAACGTAGTCGTCTTGAATAAAATAGCCCCTCCATCGGGTTGTTTTACGTATCTTAATTCGTTTTAAATTAGCCTTTGAAGATCGCCGTCAGAACTGACATCTAGGTATTTAATGGGATCTTTATTTCCTATTTTGGCATAATTGGTATGGTAGGCTTTCGGGGAGTATTAATTCTTAAATAAAATCATAATTTTCATTTCAATTGCCAATTTTAATTTTGAAAAGAGAATCCGAAGAACCCTACGCGACTGCATTGTATTTTGAACTGTGTATTGTATATTTCTGAGTAGTAAAATCTTCATCTATGAAATTAATTTTAGTTTAAATAAACTATGATGAAAAGTAAAAATAATTTGCAAAATAAATAATTAATGCATATGCATAAAGCATTTGTAGGTTACAAAAATCTCGTTTACAATTCATATGCTCGCATAACTTTAGCGCCAAGTCAAATCCTCACTTGAATCCCTTATATACATGTCCAAGTCCTGGTTCCCGGGCTACTAAGCACTTCCTAGCGCAGGGACATCTATCTAGACTCTCCATTTCCTATTTTGACATATTTGATATGGCAGGTTTCTGGGGGTACTACTATTATTCCAAAAAAACATATACGTTTTATTCCAGTTGCCGAATCAACCCTTTTTTGCAATGAAATCAAGGCTAATATTTCTCTAGTTTCGGTACTTTGAGCAACTATAGTATATCATCAGCAAACAGTCAGCGTTAACTTTTAAACACGATTTAAAGAATGCATAAAATCTGTATGCTGGACACCTTATTCCTGGCGAAAAGCCTGCCGTGACTTTAGAGGTATATTAGAGTCAACTCCATCAGTGGCGGCCGTTCGCATGACATCGTTGGAAAATATTTGAATCCAGATGACAGTATACTAATCTCTCTCAAGCGCTTATAACTCAGAGATAATCATTTATAAGTGAGTTTGTCGAAAGCTGTATCAATCAAAACTTTATTAATATACTCGTATAATAAACAAACATTCAAAGTTGTTTTTTCTTGTGCTGTCAATTTCGAACTAATGGTTATATCAAATTCCAAAACACTGCGGAAAGTGTCGCAACAGTGACTCTACTCTCAATGGAGTCATCCGGTAAAGAAACTTTATAGCAGTTATGTATTTCATGATATTACAAGAAATATTTGTGAGAGAAATACAGCAGTCAATACTCGGTTCCATCGTACAACTGTTTTTAGATGGATGCGTCAAATGACTTATTTCTAGGATTTGATATAATGTGATTTCGCTAGGGACTATATGATCACCAATAGTGTCTCCTGCGGTGTATGCAATTTGGTATTTCCACGTGTCTGACGGATTTACTCGTATTGCGACTATTACTTTCCTGCAGGTGTTCATTTCCGCCAAGTGAAATATCAAAGGTGGGTATCGGTAAGAGTAAAGTGTTAGAGGGGCTATCATAAATATTTCATGACTAATTGGTGAATGAGCTTTCTTTTAAAGAAGTTTTATATTTGGCCTTTTTTATACTTCCTAATTGTAACCTTGTTGAATCAGTTGACTGTGGACTGATTTCCCTGAACTTCCAAGGGCATGCGGTAGATTTTCAAAGTTTAGACAAAATGCCTTTGGGTTCTATGTATTTTTAGCGTTCGGATCTAGTAGTACCTTTATGGTTGTAGGTTTAAGTTCATTCATTAGTACAGTCATCGAAGCGTTATCTTCGAATTTTGCATCGAAGATATTTTTTAACTTTATTATTTTAATTTTTCAAACTTTGTTTCATATTCAGTAGAAGTGATATTTGAAGGCCTACCGATTATTTATTCCATCCTGTTGGGGTTGGAAACATTTTGCGTGGTAATCTATTTCTTTCATTGAATTAACTCTACCGTCTGATAACACAGGCCAACAGTGGTTTTGGTGCCGGAGCTTTTAATGCTGATTTAAAGAACAATTGGGGTGCTGAATCCAATTATGACACTAGTTTTTTACTATCAGCTATAGTTTTCCAGATATAGATATGTTGTTACTTACGTAAAAAATCATCTACATGATGATATGGGAATATTATATTAATAATAAAACCCACTAAATATAAATACTTGATTTATTTCTAGGGCTGTTAAATCACCCACTAACACAACAGAATTTTACAATACAATTGAACACAAATACTAAAATTTTTTACTGTAATAAAACAAATTGAAAAGAAAAAAATACATAAAAACATCACTCAACACATCGGAAGCTTCTTTTGCGCGATTTTCTTGAGTGCACTTTGTTCAAACAGTCTCGTTTCAGGCACCAGCATTATTTTCCGGAATATATCAAATATTAAAACAACTAATCGTAAGATGTACCATATCTAAAAAAGTAGAGCTGTTAAATAAAAACGGATTTCATATTTGGATTCAGCTCTACAAATGTAGTTAAAATCAGCACAAAGATTCCCGGCACCAAAAAAAAATTTTTTTGTAGGCCTGTGTAATCTAAAAAAGCATACTATATATACTCCACCGTTTCCTTTTTAAGCGTATAAAAGATATATTTCCACCTTATACTTCATCCAGACCCTGTAGCTTCGTCTGGCGATCAATTATAGTATGTTTTAGTTTCCATGTTGTAAATACAGGAATACTATAAACACTTCCGTGACTCCGACTACAGCAGATTTACAGAAGTAGTCAGTAGATTCGGGACGTAGATACTTTCAAGAAATCCCGCTAGCATCCCCGCGTTTTCCTCCGGAGACGCCGCCACGTCATTACCGCTCACAATGAGAGGGTCTGAGCATTGGGAGGCAATCAGTTTCTTGCACACCTTCCATACCTCGTTGACCCTCTCCTCCCCAGTGTCCTTAAGGTGTTCCTCCTTCAGGTGAAACTCCAAATGATCGCCGCAAACTTTCTGGAGAAACTTCGTTGCTGACTTCCCTGTCTCGGTCTTTAAGCTGTCGCCGGAGTTCCAACGTCCGAAACTGCTACCAACGCCGACGGATATTATTTCGGTGCGGTGTGAGTCTTCGAACTGGAGGAGGAAGTGGCACCCGATGATAGATCGGGTTAACTTCCCTCTTCGGTATCGTAGACTCCATGGCGGCGGTTACTGTGTGAATGAGATGACACACCATGCTGTCTGCCATCTCGCTCGACGTCGGCTTCATTATCTCCTTTGGCAGCTTTCCGGTGATGAATCTGCGGAAGGAAGTCCAGTCCGTCCCTATAAAGTTCCACATTGCCCCTTGAGGAGTCCTCGGCGCCGCTGTCCTCAAAATGAGGACCGTTGGGTTGTGGTCTGACAAATCTCAGCACACGGATGAATGCTGAGTGACGTCTTAACATTGCGAACGATCGCAATGCCAAACATGCCACCCGCACGTGCGTTGGAGCCGTGTCGAACATATTTTCTACATTCTTAACCACTCTCATACTGTCTTGAAGAGTAGGCTTCACATCCATAAAGTAGCGGCAGTTAAATAAAACTCTAACGAACGAAATACTAGCCCAGTCGCTGCACCAGCAAGGGCTGCGTGAGCCGGTGAGTTTTCACTATGCAGTTCTCCGACCAGAGTGATGCCAGTGCTCTTAACAGCAGAATGCCACCTTTTGCACGGACCTTGTGTTATGGCGGGTTTGTGTTTTTCTAATCGGTAGTTCGTTAATTTCACGTTATGTTTCTACTACTTTTTCTCTTCTATTTATTGACGTATCTTTTGTTTAACGGCGCAATTGTTCATCTAATGTTCCATTACCTTCTGAAATATAGCCCGAAATGAACTGTTGTATTCTCTCTATTTTAATCACCCCTACTTTATTGTTTCATTAAGCTTGTCTATTTCTCAATATTTAAATGACTATTTCATACAATTCATCGCCATCACACACCTATTGCATTGTTCCTGTACGGTATTTGACGACAACTGCACTCTCTTGGATGCCTGACTCACTGATTCTCGACCATCTACAAACCTGTTGATATCATTTCGCCGACTACTTTTATTCCCATCTCAAGCCCATAAAATGCAACACTTGAAAAGTACTGGCGATGATTACGGCCGTCAATGACCATTCCAATATTTCATCCCTTACCTCTGCCGTCTGATTCAGATATAAGTTTCGAATAAATCCTCTATTCGTCCATATTCATATAGATTTAAATTAAAGTTGCCCACTCTTTATGGTCAAACACCATCTCAAGATCCACGAAGCACATTAATACATCCTGACTATGTCGGATGTTCCTTTCTAACAAGTTCTTATCGCCACAGTGGCGACACGCGCTCTTATCCCCTTTATAAACGAAAAATGATCTTCGCACAGTCAATTATTGGCGCTATTACGCTATGTTCTATTGGCGATACTCAGAAATACCCTACCCAGCGGCATCTTAAGTTTAACATATCATTTAGTCCTATAGTCCTCACATATAGCTGTTTCAATCTTTTTCGGGATGGGTATCAAATCTGATCTAAGAAATTCGTCTGGCATATTTCCTTTCTTATAAATACTGCCTATGACAAATAAGAATCTCTCTATTCCGTCTTCCCCTAAACATTTTGTAATCATTTCAGATATATTTTCTATTAGCCGTACCTCCACCATCGCTATTTTATTTGGCTATCTGGTATTTCCAGAGTCACACTATCTTCTTTGGAGTCATACGAGTATTCCATTTTTATTACTAAACTAGTTGTATCTTTCCTATAAAGCTCTTATTAATATTACTCCCACTTTTTCTCAAACTCTTCTGGCCTTATTTATATCTCTTTAGTCTTGTCTCTGATTCTAGGTATAGTTTTTTCCATGCTATACGAGTACATTTGCAATTCTCTTACGTCTTAGATAGCTGTTCTACTTTTCCCTGGGTTTGCAATTTCTCCATATTCTCACATCGATCTATCAACTGCATTTTATAGAGCATATAATTTTTCACCTTAGTTTATTATTTAGCTCTCTGTACATTCTTCCCCTAATTCTAAGTCTATGATCTTCCATTCTCTTTTTTGTACATGGTCGTAAACCCCTCTCAGGTGATTCATGGCGTTTTAATCCTCTTTCCTACCTACATATTTCTTCTTTTGATTCTATCTTCGATCTTAAGATACATTCACCGTTCGGTGCCGAGTTCATTTCTCAGCCTTCGTTAACAAAAATTGTTTCTTTTCCATTCACACATTCTGGGTCCAACTTTAGATGGAACACGACGTTCGTCGAACTCCTTCCAATCCAGTATTGCAGTGACTGGGGTAATTGAAATATTTCAGTTGTCAAAAATTTATCTTTGTAGAGTCATCGAAACGTTAGAATATTTATTCTGAATGTTAGAGTTTGAATTTTCTTATCTAATTCGATGAATTTTGAAGTACTGCATTGAACTTTTTGTGACTGTTTATCCCCTTGGCTCTGTGGAACCTTTATGTCATTGGCGAATTCATCATCATGTTGTTATTAACATTATTTCATAGATTAAATTTAATCATAAGTATTGTTAAAGACCTTATTCATGTCTATTGCTGAAAGGGTTTGGCGAGCGTTTTCATGCTTGTCCTTTATTTTTTGAAGCATCATCTATTGTCTTAGTCTATCGTATATTTTGGATGGACACAAACGTATTTTCACCTTGAATGGGGACTATACTACATATCGTAGCATTAACTAACAAAGCACAAAAAGACGTACTATACAAAACACCTTGAATTTCGCATACTTTTTATCCCTCTTCATTTTGTCGGACTTACCTATTTATTTTCTCCCCCTACCTAGCTCGCACTACGCTCATCACCCGAAAAAGTATTCCACAGCATTGCCAATCAAAACCTTCCGCATCTTTCTTACCATCTTTTGTTTTTTATCAACATTATTCTTTTCTGTCCCGTCATGTATAGTACTTATTTTTTTTTCTTTCCGCCAATATTTTATTGTCCATCGGCTTTCACATCTACGCCTAAAAATGCTCCAATCTAGGCCAATATTTCTTTAACGATCAAGTTTCCCTATCATACCAAATTATGATCCATATAAAAGTTTTCAAAAATCTTTCCTAGTATCCTTTCACAACGCCCTATCATCCAATCTCAACTCCTTGTGAAGAATTATTTTCCTAACTCAATTATTCTTCTTATTAATACTTTGACCATCTTGGTCCGAATCACTTCGTAGATAAATAAACTGTTCCATATCTATATTTTATGCCCTATGAGTTTAGAGATTAACTTTGCCTTTCTATTTTTCGTAAATCACTCAACCTTTTATTGTTTGCCTATATTTGCTTCCCTACGCATATTTTTTTAATGCGCTCAACAGTACTCTCATTAAGGTAGATCGCCCGCAAATACTAGTATAACTGGTTTAGATATTCCGACTTCCGAATTTCATAACACCACACCTCTTTTACGTATTCCATTCTATAATGCCATGCCATAATCCCCATTTTCTTCACGAATACATTCAAGAGCAAGGATGATAATGGATAGATCCTGACTTTTCATCCACTACTCCGCCTAAATCCGCGTCTACTTCTGTTTTCTGTAATTCATCAAAACATTCTACCCATTATGTACAATCGTACTTCTTAAAAACAACAAATTAAGCATACATCTTATTTGAACGCTCTATTATTTCTATTCGTGATCTCATTACTGTACGCAAGTGTACCTCTCCTATTCCTAAGCCACAAAAGTTCATACCCTAAGTGAACATTTGCCCCCACCTCTATCAACTTAATTGGTATTTGTCCCATCTTAGCTGCGTGTGAAATCAAACCAATAGTATCACAAATGGCAGCATTTCTGTTTTATGGAGTGGATGGGATCTTACACTGATCTAGAGAGGTTATCCAACCAATTCCTCCCTCATAAATGGATAGCACTACTAATTAATTCTTGTAAACCCTTCGTGAGGCGTTTCTACAAGTAGTGCTGTGGAAATGTGTACAAATACGTGTATATATATTCATTTGCTTACTTGGTTTCATTTCCCTAATTGCCCTACGGTCTTGTAAATAAGAATGAATTTCATTAACTATTTTGTTTACTCTCGTAATTATTATTTTTGCATTTTTCAACGCATTTATGGCACTGAGGTACTATCATTAATTTGGGAGATTCTGCAGGAAGAGAGAAAATAACCATATAAAAAATTTAGAATGTAAACTTCTAAAAATAGTAGAAGATCGACAAAAACCAGGTGACCGTAGTTTTTGTGAACAACATATTCTCTAAGATACCTTCTAAACTGTTTCTGATACATTGATGAATGATATGAAGATCGTGGTACTTAACGCTAAATCATTTCTCGAACCACGCTTTCTGTGATGACTCCTTTAAATAACGTCGTGAATGTGTAAATTTGTCTCCTAAACATCTTCACATCATACATTTACAAATTGGCTAATTTTATTTCCAGCGCCATAGATTTTCGTAGATGTATTAACTATTGAGGCTTATTTCTTTTGCTTGATAGTTATCCCATACGAAATCTTAATAATGCCATCGGAAATGCCACTTTGGTCCCCTTGTGTGGAGAGAGAAGCCTTTTTCAAAATGATGTATATATAGTCAAAAGAAATGATATTTCAGTAAACTTATTCATTTTTTATGTACTACAGATTTTAGAAGAAAGATTTGTTATTGTTTTGCAATTCTTTATGCATGAAT